>QQNG01000227.1:0-328572 GCA_003666085.1 Pseudocercospora crystallina
TCGGCGCGTCTTCCATGTCGACAAAGAAACATTCCTTCCGGCCTTTAAAGACGCGTTTTTTGACGTGTTTACAGAGCAGACATGCCAGAAGGCCTTTGAGGCTTCAGGTTTAGTCCCTATCGACGCGTAGGCAGTCATTGACCGCCTTAATGTACGTTTACGTACCCCACCTAGACTGCCACCTTATGAGACACAATGGCAGTCGAAGACTCCAAGCAATACGCACGAGTTTGGGTCTCAGTCTAGGCTTGTTAATGACGCTATTACTCGGTCTCCTACAACAGCCCAATATGGCTTCTCCCAGCTTGTGAAAGGTGCCGAAGTAATGCTACATCAAAATACGCTTTTAGCTGCCCGTGTCAGCGAGCTTGAACAGCAATTAGATACGATAACAAAGCGAAAAGCACGTAAGAGGAAGCGGATCCAGCACGGGGGCACAATGGAATATAGCGTAGGGTCAGCCAAGGTAGCTACTGAAGCGTCTACAGCTACTTAGCAGTTAAAGAAGACTCGTAGGTCAGTTGGTCTTGAACAGGCCCAGCCAGCTGTACGGCATTGTAGCAGCTGCGGAGGGATTAGGCATAACGCTCGAACATACCAAAAGGGTATAGAAGGGTCTTCTGAATCTGATGAGAGTATAATATTCACAGGTTCTCTATTTAATAGTGATGAAAATGAATGATCCGTAATGCGAGTTGGTTATGCCAAGAAATTTTGACCAGCTCAGTGGTGTGACCAGCTCAGTGGTGGAATACGTTATAAATAAATAATTATAATTAAACTATTAATATTACTATCTAAAAAACGTAATTATTATAATCGTATATATACTATATTAGAATAAATTTAAAATTACTATAGTTATATATCGTTCTTTCTTAAAAGAAACTTATCTTTACGGTCGTAATCTATAACGGGAATAATACGTAATATTGCCGGTATAATCTACTTAAACTCCGAAGCCAAGACCTCGTATTACCTAAAGGACGACACCCGATTAATTATCCTATTCGGCGGTCCAGTCTTACTATACATCTCCTTTAGCCTGTCCTCCGTGAGTGGCTGTGTCGCATCCGTGACATCCGTACCCAAAGGCGGCGAATGAACAACTATATGTCTCTTCAGATCCTTCGGAAACAAAAACGACCTCGCGCATTTCTCGCATTGATGCTTCCGTTCGCCGGTATGATTCTTCTCATGTTTTCGTCTATCTCCCTCACGATCGAAGACCATGTCACAGCCAGCGTGACCGCACGCATATCCACCTTCGATCTTCGGCGCACGCTTCCGCTTCTTGGTGGCACTGGCCTGAGAGCTGGCGTCAGATTGCAAGACAGTAGAGCCTCCAGATGCATAGCCCAAATCTCTGGAGAAGGATGATCGGTCGGAACCTGCGCGACGACTCTGCCTCATTGCCGATGCCATAGATGCCCTAGGCGACAGTGTGGTTGTGTTCGTGTCGGTCTCGGAGTCTGAGGTGTACAAAGCGCTTTCTGAGTTTCGCAATGGCGATGTTGACAAGAGCTTGCTCTGCTTTTGTAGATGCCGCTCCAGCCGAGTCGCAGCAGAGACATCGTGTAGTAAGCCCAATGCGTTTTCGGTCAGCTCTTGGCCAGGTGGAAACCTGACATAATCGCATTCGAGCTTGATGTCCAGAGCGTTCCAGTTCGGTTTGGTCCCGTCAAGCGCAAGAAGAACTGCCACGGCTTCGTCAACGGTCGCGAATTGGGCATAAATTGTAGCCAAAGGCTGCGTGACTCCACAATTAGAAGGATTGGAGCAGTCCACAACCAGTTCCTTCGGAGCGGCGAATCCTGCGTCGAGAAGGCATTGCTTGAATCGCACGGCAGTCAAGTTGGGCGACACATTATCAACGAGTACGATCCTTGGATCGACCAGTCCACGACACCAGTTGCTTCGCACGGGATTCCATCTCTTGCCCATGTCCTTCGCCGACCTCGCGTTGGGTTTAGTGAGCTCGCACTTGCAGATAAGCATCTTCTTCACTCTCCCAGACCCAAGGCTCATATGACTCAACCCCCAAAGATTTGCCATAGAATGCACCTTTCTCCGCTGCCTCGTCTGCAGCGGTGATGTGATGATGCAAATGCGCTCCTTACACTTGCGAAACTCGAAAAGCCGCTCGCGAAGGTACTCGCACCATGACTCCAGATTGTCCGAAGCTGTCCAGGAATGATGGCTGTCGCTATCCTCAAATACCGTCTCCGGACCATTCGCCGGCATGTCCGCAAGCAAGCGTCCTCTTCGTGCTCTTGGTGGCGGATGTTGAGGGACGGGAGCTGCATTGGCGAACTGGTTGAGAGACGAGAATGAGGTATCTCGCGAGATGGGAGATCGTTCGAAACTGCTGGAAAGATTGCTGGTGATGTTGTGCTGTCCAAAGCTATGGGCCAAGTCGTGCATGCCAAAGGAAATGTCCACTTCGCTGCTGGCTTGTTGCTCGGTCGGACTGTGGAAGCTGTCGTCCAACGGCGGGAACGTATTATTGGCAGTGATAGACTGCTGAACATCCAGAAGAGCCGATATATCCCAAGGCTGCAAGAATCCATCGAATGTCTGCTCGTCGGTGGTGCCGCTCGACATGGTGGTCGTTTCCAGATCCAGACCCAATTGGGCTGGGTTAATAGTTTGCATCTCCATGGCGCCGAATCTTTGGGTCAAAGCAGGAACCACAAACTCCAGATGAGCATTGCGAGCTATTCGCCTGAAGTGTTGGATATTCGCACCGGTCAGAAGCCACCAGGAAGGTCGTTGTGGGCGGCATGGCGGCGTCAGCAGCTCGGCAGTGCTCCGCTCAGCTGGACATCCCAAGAAGGGAAAGCGCAGCAGGACATTCAAGACCAAGGACATTGGCCGTGGAGGACCCGGAGTCTACCTCTACACGTGATATTCATTGATTCTGTACACTTCTCCTACTTCTCAAGCAGCCGTGTGCCTTCTTTCGCGTTGACCCACTTGCTACCAAACACGGGCAGATCGCGCGCCAGAAGCTCCTCCTCAATGACCTTCCACCTGCCAATATTCTTCTCTTTGTGTACTGGCGTTCGTCTTGACTTGTGTACTTGTATGTTCGACAACTCCGCAAGCTCTTCCCATTGCGCAGTATTGGCCAGCTTCTTTGGCTTCTCCTTGACTCCGAAGGCGCTCGCTAGACTGCGGAGAGAGGTCGCTCGCATAAGAGTGAAGTCAGGCACACGTTTGCCCGTGACTTGCATCGTACGCTTCACAATCTGTTGTTGTGCTGTCAGCGATCATTCAATACCATGTTCGTAGATATGATCATACCGCAAGCTTTAGCTCGGGATCGTTGTCAAGGCTTATGTCCTCGAATTGAGCGCTCTCGGGCACTTCGATCGTGTCCACTGGATCATCGCAGACCTCAAACATGCTGCGGCCTTCTGCGCGCAGCTCGGCGCATCGTATAGCGGTCGTGTGTAGTAATGTCCGCCACTCATCATTTCTGAGGGTTTGCTTCTTGCTTGGCAAGAATCTGTTCCAATGTCAGTCGCGTTGACCTTCACCGCGCGTGTCATTCTCTCTTACCCCGTATACTGCTCGCCCTGATCCAGTCTCTGCTTCACCCACTGTTCATTACCTACTCGCTCCAGCCCATCCCAATTTGACGATGGTAGGTAATCTTTTCGCGACTTGGGATCCACGCGCTCTGCCACTTCGTACTCCACTCCTTGTATCATCTTCGTGCGCTCCTCCACTTCAGTCTCTTGCATCTGTAGCGTCTTCTGCTTGGCCTCATCCTCGCGCTGCTTCTCCTTCTCGGTCTTCTTCTTGCCGAAGACGGCCTCCCCTATCCGCTTAAAGAAAGGTACTTCTGCATTTCGTCGGTTCGTGGTATGATACTGGCGGGATGCTTGGGCGAGACATGATCGGCAGACGTATGGTTGGCGAGCCGGCTCGGTAGCCAGTCGAAGTGCCTGCTCGGCCACTCGTGCGTGTCGCATCGCGGTGTGGTTGTTGATGGGGTACATAGGATGGATGCTGGGCTTCGGAGGTTTGAAGCTCGCCGCATCTCAGCCTCAACCTCAGGCAGCAACGTGGCATTGGCGCCGACGCAACTCATTGATCTCAACTCTCGTACTTGTACTTGCTTCCACCAAATCTCCCTCTCTTACTTACCTGTGCCGTTCATGACATGGCCAGCTCGCATGTGGGAACACGGGGAGGAACTTTGTAGTGAATGGCGTTTCAATTCGGCTTTGCCAAAACGGACGAGTCCAGCCCATCCACGTCCAGCGACTCGACGACCGAAGACGAGCTCAAGCAGATCGCATGGGACTGGCCATTGGTCTTGAACGACCGCGACATTGACTTCACCACCGACCGAGGCAAGACTATCGCCGAGCGAATCTCGCCTGACTTCAAGGCACGTCTCGACGGCTACCCAGGCACCTTCGATTGGAGCCATCTCCGCGAGATCTGGCGGAAAGAGGTCACCGACTTCCCACAAGCGTACCTGTATCCGCAGAACGTCTACGCGAATGTAGAAGAGAGGCACGGCACGGCAGTGGTGTACTTGGACATGATAATGCAGGGCATGACTGACGTGACCGTGAGTGCATACACTGAGCTTCGCTGGAAGCGAGACAGCAACGGCAAGTGGATGGTTTGCAAGTTCCATGGGATGAGAGGAGGGAGAACAAACACCGGCTTCGTGTGAAGAGAGCCTTTCCCTTCCATTTCCCGGTGGTCTTTCACTGCGCCCCGCGACTGCCTCAGGCTTCGACCTCTGAACCACCACAGCCGGAACTCAGCATGGAGAGCATCAAGACTTCAGAACCACGCAAGCCTCTCAAGCGTCCGGCCAGCGACGAGTTTCTCTTCAGCATGGACGAACGCTCCAAGGCCTCTGTGCCGCACTGCGGCAGTAGACGTATTCGTCTACGCACATTACCCCTGTCCCAACCCGGCGACAGCAGCCAGAGCACTGCAATTTCGTCGACTGCCTCCACGGCTACCGCTATCGCTGGATCAGGCCCCGCAGCCGAAGTCTTTGGCACCTACGAACTCGCCGAGAACATCCTACAACGTCTACACATGCAGCAACTGTTAAAGCTGCAGCGCACCAACAGATTCATAGGCGGCGTCATCCGGCGGTCCAAGGCCATACAGCAGAAGCTGCACCTCCAAGCTGAGACCGAAGATACCCCCTATCAGCGACTGGTTCCTGTTCTACCCAAACACATCTGGAGAGCACCATCGGGCGACATCAGAGTCCGCATCCACTGGAAGGACCTTCTTAGCCTCCAGTCGACTCACTTTCAGTCTTGGAGAAGGATGCACGTGTTCCAGCCTCCGGTCTTTCCTGACTGCATCGACTTCTGCCACAATGGTCCGCAGGAGAAAGACGAGCGGTCTCTATTGGAGGTCGCGTTGGATGTTGATGGTGTGAAGGTGTCGGACCTTCACGATCATGCCATGGAGCTGGCTTTGCAGCACAAAGATGACCGCTTCTACTACAACTGGAGGCCTTACCTGGACGTCAATTACAAAATCTGCTGAAAGGCTTGGGAGATTGCATGAGAATGCTATTTTTGAGAAGAGCACGCGCAGTCTTCTGAAACGTGAACGAAGGATGCGCGATTCTTGGTGTGCGCTCAACCTTTTGCACGCGTGACCATGTGCAGGTTCAACGCGAGCTGATCGTCGCAAAGCCACTGCAGGGTGCTGAGGGGCCACCTCCATGCGCCTCCCTCAGAGCTGAAGGCGGCCTCACGAACAATACAGGCCTGTCGCGTGCATCGCGAATCACCATCATCTTTGTTATTCAAAATTCGGCACTTTGCTTCAGAGTCAAATTGCATTCCTTGAATATCAAACATGGATCAGGCTTCGACGGGCTCTCAAGGCTGCGCCAATCTTGACGACTTCGACCTCGCCGATATTTCTTGGTTCCAACATGTCGATTGGGAGATAATAAACGATATTGTACCGACTTTCACAGATATCGATGTGAGCAGCACGACGCTCACCGCGCCCAGCAATGATCTCTCACAAGCCCCGTCGCACAATACAGCACTCTCGCGCGAGCACAGCATACCCACTCTCGCTGCACATGAAGAGAGTGACTGTTCGTGGAAGGAGTCCGACAACCAAGAGGTGTGGTACGAAAGTCTTCGATGCCAATTGCGAGACTTTCGCCAAGGACAAGGCCTCACTTTCACAACGACACAGCTTCGCTCAAGGCAGAGGAAGCAAGTTCACTCTTTGGCAAATCTTTGGGGCCTCAGCCATGCGAGCATCGGCACTGGGCCGGCAAAGAGTGTTCTTGTTAGCAAGTGCACTCTGGTTAGGCAGGGAGAAGATGGTGCTATCGGGCGAATGTGGAACCCTCCCCGAGATTGCTGGATGTCTGGCTTTGTCGATCCAAGACTGGTGGTCTTCTACAGCATCTCTCCCAGTGTGTGCTTCCGAACGTGTCTTCAGGTCTTAGCCCTTCCGGTACCGCTCCGTAATACGGCGGATAGTCGAGGCGAACTTGCAAGCGTTTATGCCCTGTTCGCTACTTCATCAGATGCGAGCTATGCAATGCAAGCGCTTCACAACACTCGCCCTAGCTGGAACGCCGTCTGTACAGACAGGCATATTGAGTGCACTTACCTGTGCCTTCCCAGTGACTTCAATCTTACGCCGAACTTGCTCGACGCCGACTTCCACCGATTACCGCTCCTGGTCTCGCAGGCCTGCAGCTCGAAGCCTGTCGAAAGTGCCAATGACGCGACATCCAGGACCACCTCACGGGCTGAGTCTCTCAGACACAAGACCTCTGCCAACAGTCTCGATGCCATCGACGAACGCAAAGCCTTGTCAACTATCAGGTCGGAGCTCCTTGCATCCATGAAGCAGATGCCTCCTTTGTCGAATTCTGCGAGCTACACGCCGGCTAGCTGCAGCTCCAGACGACATTCGCGAACATCGTCCTTCTCACGCGATCTCGGCTACATCTCCGCCAGCAGCTGTGTAGACTCCGACTACAGCGTGAACACTACGGCTTCCAAGAAGCGCAAGAGAGAGCCGATGATTCCCGGCGGCTACAGATGCTCTTACGAAAGCTGTAGCAGAGCTTTCGATCGTCAAGGAGAGCTTTCCAAACATGAGAGAATTCACGCCGGCGAGCGACCTCACATCTGCAGACGATGCGACAAGGGCTTCTTATATCCGAAAGACTTGAGGAGGCACGAGCGCACGCATGGACCAGACTCAACACCGGTGTCTCCGATCATAGAGCCGTCGCTCGGGGCCAGCGACATTGAGATGGCGGATCATTTCGATGTGAGCTTCGATCTTCCAGGTATCAGTCCCAGGAATCAGTCTGCCGACTATAGTACCCAGTACGACTTAACTGCCATTGTACATTGCGCCGCGGCCGAGTGTGCCATCCAAGAGGAGCACGATGTGAGGGTCGAGAGCGACGTGGTGTTTACGTCGCCTCCGAAGAATGGGTTTGAGAAGCTGTCAAATCGGATGTCGAGGATGTTTGGGACTGTGAGGAGAAGCTCGAAGCAGGATGATACCGGGAGTGGCAGACCTTCAAGATGGTCATCTACTTGCACTGTTCGACGAGCGGATTGAGGTGAGTGATCCGAGAAGGCATGATTGCGAAGAAGCAGAGAACCGGCAAGAGTAGGGGACTCAAATTTCAATCCAATTCTGATACTATGTTACACCTCATTCGCCGCCCATCGCCTCCGTCCACCCAGAATTATTCCTCCTATCCACACGAACGCTATGAAGATGGCCAGTTCCTTCTGAAAATTGTCACTTGCTCTCGACGCATCGGATGTACTGCCGCAGGCTGCGTATCCTCCACACGCTCCGTTCTGCGTCCAGAGGGTACATACTGGAGTGCAGATGCCTCCATTGCTCGTCTGCAGCAGTGGTACGCCGGTCAAAGGGACATAGGATGTCTCGAGTGTTCCCGCTTGCTGATGTATGGGCAGCGGTACAGTGACAGTTTGTGTGATTGTCATCGTTGAGCGGGTACTGGATGTTGAGGCGGACATTGGGTCGAAGCTTGTGCCCGTGGCGAAAAAGTTGGTAGTGGTCATTTTTGGACAGTGTTGTTTGTGGTTAGTGCGAGCAAGCAGAATGCAAACAGTCCGGTGGGAGCAGCCTTATAAGTGCTTGAGGATGGGTATAGTGAATAGTGCAAGAGATGTTGGCGTGGCCGCCGTTGTCGTCGCCTCCAATGACGCTTCACCGAACGGAACGTGATTGAAAGTGGTGGCGGGCTAGAGCATCGGCTCCCAGGAACAAGAACAGCTGCAGTCATACCTTCGCCGAATGGTAGATGATGGTATCAATGAGAGCAAGACGAAATTTTGAAAAGGCTAGTCGATATTAAGCAGAACAGTCACAGAGATCAAATACCGCAATTAGATCTGTGACATTGGCAAATACTCAAATTCGATCATTGCAATCTTTGCTCAGTTCCAGAGTACAGTCTCGTCAAGATCAAAGTCCAATTACGCCCATCAATCTTATTAAATCGCCGTACCAATCAATCAAGCAATCAATCTCCTCGCCCTCCCACCACCACTTTGCCTGCTACATCTCCCTCAGAACGACGACACCCAAGGCCAAAGCACCCACCATAACCAACCCCTTCACCACCTCCACCCCCCTCCCATCCCTCTTCTCCAACCCCTAATGCCACGCATTCCCACTACACCGACACCCATTCCTCTCACTAGCACACCCTCCCTGTGGACAATTCTTCCAACACGGACTCCCACATGTCCCCGTAGCCACAGCCGTCTGAGTAGGCTGTCCGAAATTCGTGATAGGAGTCGTGATGAATGTGACTTGTCTCTTGCCGACCATCGCCACACCTGTCTCGGCGGTGCTGTTGCTTGTGGATGTTGGCGCCGCAATAGTCTCCCCCGCAAGCACATGTGGTAAGATACCATAAACCAAAGCAGCAACAGCAACCGGCGGACTCAGAACACCAATGCAAAGTCCAATCGAAACAAGCGTCGTGTGAATCGTAGAGAGAGTTGGAGGTTTGAGAGACCAAGCCGCAGATTCATCGCATGGCCGAGGGTTGCATTGTCTGTTGGCGTTGTAGACACAGCACATAGCTCTCTCTGCACTGGTGACTGTGGGCGTGGGCGTAGGCGTTGCGGTGAGCGGAGCCAGTGCTGCTGCTGGAAGGAGAGTCGGCGAGGCTTCGACAAGTGACACTGGAGAAGCCCAGGTGGAGGACGACAGCATTGCTGTAAAAAGCTGGAGAACTGTTGTGGGTTTCATCGTGGCGCTTCGTGAGTGGTGCCGTTTTTCGTTTGGTACTATCAAGAGCTTTCAGAAGGGTGTAGTCAATCAAAGATAGAGCAGAGACCTGTTGTCTCATCGGCACTGGCAACATCGTGAATGCGTTCGTGGCAACGACGTTGTCAGCGATCATTCTCATACTCAACTAGGTAGACACCCTATTCCATACGCCACGCCAATACTCCTATCATTGCCGAAGGCAAGTATTAGTCAATACCTCCCAGTGCATCATTCAAGCGTCAGCCAGCGCCATAACCATGCCGCGCGGGCAATATCTCAAAGTCTTTCTCCCATCGAACCAACATCAAAAGCTCCACACCCAATCATACTCATTCTCCCTGGCGAAGGCAACGCCGTCATCATAGTATCCGAGGAAGTCATCCTCAATCTCCGTCTTGACCTCGACAGGGCTTGGCTGACTGAGGAAGTTGTCGTTCCACTCAGGTGCTGCTGTGCAAGGGTATCGAGAAGTCCCATTCTTCCCCTCGTCGTTCACGGTCATCTCGATCGGTGTTGGTGGATGCTCGTCCGTAGGCGTGGCCAGAGTCTCGACCTCGCTGAAGAAGTCATCATCGTCTTCGGTCAAGGTGTAGACCATCCGCTCAAGGTCTTCAAGCATGCTATCATCTTCCAGAGTCTCCAGTGGCTCTTGGCAGTCCGTGCAAGTGCAGTTGGTGACATGGCCCATGAACGAGAACATCATCAGCTCGGTCGGCGAGCCAGGCTTGCTTCCAGGTAGAGGAATGTCCTCTGGTTCGAACAGCTCCTGCTCGCTTGCGTAGTGTGCGACTGAGTTGGCCATCTCGTCGCTGAGTACAGGGGAAGGTCGTTCCGAGGAGTGCAAGGTGCAGGCGGTAGGTGTGAAGAGCTGCTTTTCGTTCTTGCTTTGAGCAACAGATACGCCCACCTCGGTGTCGATCGTCTCGGCATGGAGGTCGTCAGTCTGCGTTCCAGTCGAGACATATTTTGGTGTCGAAGCCATCTGCTCATAAGGCAAAGTGATAAGCTTATCTGCCACTGACGCCGGTTGGCCAAGTGACAGGAACCAGGCAGGGTCGAAGAGGTCTGCAAGGTATATTGTCGAGTCGTTCATATCGCGTTTGTCAGTAGCGTTGCCTCCGTTCTCGTTTCCAGCTGGAGCCAGGCTGTTGGGGTGGACGTAAGGTATCTCCTTACTATCAAGCTCCACTGGAGGATTTGGCCGGTCCAAGATCGAAGGCAGTGGCACACCACCGTCCTCGCTGTCCCTTTCAGTGATTGGATTGTAGGTGATCAATCGCTGCTCATTCGGGACATGTTCGCCAGTGAGGATCGTCCACAGGTTGGCGGCCGATGGTAGAATGGGCAGATAGAAGCTCGGCTGGAATTCCGGAATCTGGAACGTAATCTGTACAGGCTCTGGACGAGGTTGCAGACAGCGGAGAGGAACAGGTGGAGGGGGTGGCGGAGGTGGTATGTTTGCCTTGACCAGAGTATTGTCGATCTCCCTGGAAAGCTGCTCGTTAAGCAATTGAGCAGCAAACTTCCTCCTGTTGCGTCTTGCGTCACGACGCTTCTTTGCTTCCTTTGTGCCTCTGCTGCTACGATGACGACGTCGAGGAGCTGTGACTGGGTATGGGCCATCGTGGTGGAAGATGGGCGGTGGTGGAGCTATGGGAGCGAATCGATTTGCTGGGCAGTGATCAGTCAGGCTCAAGGGGTAGGTCAAGCAGACTTACTGTAAGGACGCTCCGGTTGATGGTGGATGCTGAGGTCCAGGCCAGTGCCAAAAGCGGCGTCCTCGAAGCCGGAAAAGAGGCTGTCGAACTGAGGTGGCTGGAGCTCATGGCGGAGAGGAGACGGCCGTCGGTGTCTGAGGTAGGCTGGTTGGGAGTTGGAAGTGGTCAGGTTACGAAACATGTCCGAGTGCCTGTTTTGGGCCGCGAGTGGCGGGATTTGGGTGTATAGGGATGAGGAAATCGAATACGAAGCGCTGGAGATCAATTCAGGTGCAAAGAATGGGTGGAAACGATACTCTCAGGATAGATGGCGTGGGATAAACAGACGACGGCGAGATGACAGCCAGAAGAGCAAGTAGAGGGCCGCGGCGCAGCAAGGACTGTTCGGCATCCCGATCGAATTGGAGGAAAGAGCACCCTCTCGGGAGCATTCGGTCCGTAACTCGGCGTCCTCATTCTTTCTTGCCAGATCGAGCAATGGCTGCTGCTGGAGAGAGTGATTACGAGGCAAAGAAGTGAGAGAGTGAGTGTATTGGCGGTCGTCCTCGCCGTGTCAGATCCAAACTGAATTGCAAGTTCGGCCCGGCCGATGCCAGTGAACCGATTTGCCTCCGTCTGCGACTGGCCTATACATGGCCGCGGCTCCCGCGAAATGGTGTACGGCTTCGGTTTCATGGTCGCCGATGCTCTATCCAGGCAGCTTGCAAGACAACGGGAGGACGTCGATTCTGATGTCTTCGGCCCAGTAATTGGTAGGTGTTGTCGAGGACGCTTGAGTCGCTCATACGCATTTTCTGGAGCCGACTGGAGCGTACGCCTGGAAGTGGCATGTGATGCTCGATGTCCTCAGTATCGCGTTGCCGTCGGCTACTGATGGTGGAGTGTTTACGATCCGGGTGAAGGTACTCGCAATGGCTACCTACCTGCAGCTCATATGTGTTGACGATATTACCGACGGTACTCTGTAGAGTGAAGACCAGCTCACGCGACAAATTCGATATGCATTATTATAGGATGGAGGAAGTGAGTGAAGGTGATCTGCACGATGATGTTTGTGAGAGTGTGAGTGCCGAAAATGAGGCCCGTGCTCTCAATTCTCCACTCCGAGACTTTTGAGAGATGACTCTGCTGCCCGCACTCCGCTACAATCGCCCTACCTCCGCCTCTGCTTACCCATCCGACGTGCACTGCTCAAGCAGCTCACTGTCAGGCACCCAGGAGTCTCTTCCGCCCTCAAGCCCATCACCGCTCCTGGGGCCGCCGAGAACAAGCTCGACCGCCGCCCGAAACACACGGTCCACAGGGACATCGGACATCCGCTGACCAGATCCGCCGAATTCGCTGCAAACACTACCGACCCAACCTGACTCTCCCTCCCCGCCCGTGGCCATGACACCGCAGAATGGCAACATCTCCGCTGGCCAGAATGTGAACAAGGCCAAGCAGCCTGCGAGTCGGGTGGTTCCCGCCATTCCACTTGCATTGAGCAGACCCAGAGCTGCCAGGCCGCAACCGAAGGCCCCAGCACCCGCAGTCGAAGGAGCTACGCCGCCGGGCTCAAGTGACTTGTCGGCCAAGGGAAAGAGCGAGGCGAGTGAGCAGAAGGCAAAGGATGTGCCATTGGCTGTTCAGGACGTTGTGCAAGAGCAAGAAGATAAGCAGGAAGACAAGCCTGAGCCGGTGCAGGCAGTAAAGCAGAATGGGGTCGAAGATCAGGCCATCAAAACCGTCGACACACCTGTGTCGCGAGGCAGTGCTTCAGTGTCTCTGTCTAATGGCGTCGAGCCTAGCGAAGTTGGCAATGTGCCTCTTGCCAACGGCCATGGCCACCCTCAGCCTAAGCCCAGCAGCATGGCGCCCGCCACCCACGCTCGCAAGTCCATGGAGAGATTCGATATGCGGCACATCAGAACTGAGCTGCCCCCTGCCTTCGTACCGTTCGCAGAGCAGTTCACTCCGCAGTCAGTGGGGTCGGCACATCCTCGTCAGCCTCCGCCTGGCCTTTCTCAAGCCCACCCAACACACCCCAGTGCCGGCAACATCATTTTTGGTGGACACGACTCGTCTGGATCTTCGCCCGCTCCCACATCAGCAAACTCGGCCTTCCCACCTCCACCTCCTCCTGGACATGGACATACACCATTCTACGGCCATGCGCATCATGCCTCGGAGCCGCACCCGCAGCGTATGCCTCCTCCAGGCTACCAACAACCAGCTGGGCCATGGCAAACGCGTCAAGCCTTCGCTCCGCAGGCCCTCTATCACCCACATGCACACATGCCCTTCCGTTACCCACCACGTGAGCCATTCACCCCCAACGGCCTGCCAATGCAGAATGGAAGTGGTCCGCGCTCGCGTGCAGGGTCGCACGCCTCCTCAGTCGCTCACGATGGGCCAAGAGCGGGTATCGACCTACAGTCACCCATCGGACCCGATCACGACAGTGCGAAAGCCATGTTTCCAGAGCCCAAGGCAGCTTTCCCCGGCGTAAGTCGACCACTTCCTCCTCACCTTCAGCATGTGCATGCCCCACCTCCAAACTTCCCTCACCCGGATGTTGCCGCGGGTATGGAAAATGCCGAGTCTCTGCAAAGCCACGTGCTCTCGCAGTTCCAGAATGTAGAGTTGTCCGACTGTCATCTTCAGATCGTTGATGAAGAAGGCATGAACCGAGCATATCTTGACGCCCACAAGATCATCCTTGCTCGAAGTCCTCGGTTGCTTTCCGCGATTAGGAGCAGTGATCCTCCTCATTCCGCCACTCTTCAACTGCAGGTGCACGTGCCCCTACTTGGCCAATATGTTCGCATACCACCTGTCATGGACACGATTCGCTACCTCTATGGCGGCTCGCTGCCCTCGTTCGACTTGGGCAACAATGGATCTGGTCTATCGCCCGAAGATAGAGTCGAGCTGGCATTGCAGTATGTTGCAACAGGCGCGTGGCTGGGTGTTCGCGCCGTTGCTCAGCGAGGAGTTGACATTGCTGCAAACATGCTCCAATGGGACAATATCTCCACCGTCCTGGCTTTCGCTCTCGACGGCGGACTCGGTCAGATGTGGCACATTGACGATGGGAGCGAGGAGCGCACTAGCACTTGTTCCAGCGACGATTCGTCAACGAAACCAGAGGCTGGCGGCTCGCCCACTTACGACCCTTATGCGACTGCGTTGCTAAACCGCGCGCTCGACTTCACTGCTCACAACCTACCGCCTAACTTCTATCTTGACCCAGCAGCGCCTCAATCTGCTGCTTGTCCGCGACTTCCTTCATTCGCACCGGGCCACGAAAGCAAGTCTTCCCGTTCAGATCCGCGCCTGAGCACCATTCGATTTGGAGAGGTGCCTGTTGATGATCATCAGCGGCCTTCATTTGCGACTACTACCCTTTCGAGCATCCTGCTATCACTGCCTTTCCCACTCCTAAAGTATGTGCTGGAGCACCCAATCCTGACGGACCACCTCGGCGCGGAGACCGTCTCGAGCATCATGCGTCAAGTTGTCAACGAGCGTGAAGTTCGTCGACAAAAGGCCTTGCGTGCTCGAACCATCGACCACACTCCTACATCCGACGCACAGCTCGTTCAAAATCTCTTCTGGGAAGAGGCCGTCGAGCCATCGTCGCATCATCGTGCCGGATTCCGGCTCTCTCGGAGGCGAAGAGGCATCGACACTCCTCCCAGCAGCGGGACGGACTCAGAGCGGAAGGAGTGATGTCACATTTTCGTTCGAGCGACTGTATTTGCTCGCAAAACTGCTGCTTCGGCGGCTTCATCGGTACGTTTTCTTTCCATGATTGCATAGCAAGCGGGCGGCGTTTCTGGGTGGCGAATTGGTTTAGTGGATGAAGAAAGTTTTTCCAAGATACCTCCACCTCTTTTTGGGCATGAATAGGATGGCACTGTGCATACGGAAAGGAAATTACGATGATTCTTATGCGGCGCGCTGGAGCTTGGAAAAAGGAACGAGCGACATGGGATGGAATGAATGATTGATTGATGGATCTTGACGATCCCGCAGAAGAATGGACGTATGGTGTGCCCATGGGACTGAGATGCGACTCGCTGGCTTTGCCTGGTTACAGATGCTTGCTTCGGTTCGTGAGGCTCGATGCGTCTGGCTGCATTCTGTTGATACAGCGTAGATAGGCGGCGCGGTCTGTGGATGGCACGGGATTGACAAAATACAAAGACTGTGTGCGAGAAAGGGGAAGTTTCATAGCTCTCCACGGCCTTCGCGCATTTCGCAAGCTGCCGTGCTACCATCTGTTCCGGAAGTGCGGCACCGTCTAGCGAGATCTGAACCCGCATCGGCAATTGCGAGCTCGCAGGCGGACATAGCATTTGATGCGAGCCCGAGGGGAAAGAGGAGGTCGTCGCGAACCTCGTTTCATTCAAAGAACGACGTTCTGTTTTTCTTGTACCTCACACATGAAGCGTCCATCACTCATTCATTCATTCACTTACCACGATCCCAGAGGATCATTGAACTCAGTCTGTCAGCGTCAGCGTCAGCACTGTCCAGTGTCATCCAGGGACGAGCCGGAAAGTTACTCCCTGTTCTGTCTGGGGTTTAGTGTGCGAAGGGTGGATCGAGGCCTGAGGCAGAAGTCCGCAAGGCTTGGGAAGTTGGAGAGGGGAAGATGTCGAGGTCCTCTGCTGCGAGTGACCTCGAGATTGAAAAAGACGTTGGATTTTCGACAAACGCCGGTGACGAGAAAGATGCAGAGTCACCAACATCCGTTGGAGAGAAGAACATCGAGACAGATGGACGGACGCACCTTACGCGAGGACAAGAAGAGTTGATCGAAGCTGCCGAGCCGCCTTTCACTGCACATGACGATCGAGAGAAGGATCACGATGATAAGGACCTGGGCCGAGTGGTGACGAAAGCAAGCTCGAAGCCTTCGGTCAACAACATCAGAAGCGTACCAAATGGCGGACTGATAGCTTGGCTTCAAGTCTTGGGAAGTTTCTTCTTATTCTTCAACACCTGGTGAGTATCCAAAGGCCGAAGATTTGTTATCCAAGAACGAGCTGACATTCATGTAGGGGCATCGTCAACACTGTACGTCTCCTCACCTGCTCCCCTTGTCCCTTCACACCACGCCACTGACATCTGTCTCTACTTCGCTAGTTCGGAACCTACCAAACCTACTACGAAACCGGCATCCTGTCCTCTTCCACCCCCTCCGACATCTCCTGGATCGGCTCCCTACAAGGCACATCTCTCATGCTGGTCGGCACACTCACAGGACCCATCTACGATGCCGGATACGTACGATCACTCGTCGTCGTGGGGACGTTCCTGGTCGTCTTTGGGCAGATGATGCTTTCTCTCTCAACATCCTACTACCAGGTCCTATTGAGCCAGGCGATTTGCATCGGTCTCGGGACGGGATGTCTGTTCATTCCATGCGTGGCTGTACTCAGCACGTATTTCTCAACAAGGATCGCAACGGCAGTAGGGTTGGCTGCTGCTGGCTCGAGCATCGGAGGTGTGATTTATCCGATTGTGTTCTATCAATTACAGCCGGCCATTGGATTTCCGTGGGCCACGAGAGTGATCGGCTTCATCATGCTGGGAACGCTCGCAGTATCCAATGCCGTTTTGCGAGTCCGCGTGCTTCCAGCTGGACGGAGAAAGTTTCTGGATCTGGCGGCTTGGAAGGAGGTGCCATACACGTTCTTCGTTCTGGGGAGTTTCATCGGCTTTCTAGGCTTGTATACGCCATTTTTTTACATCCAATCCTACGCAATCCAGACAGGCATTGCAAAGCCGGAATTGGCGTTCTACCTCTTGGCCATCCTGAACGCTGCCAGCACGTTTGGAAGAATCATACCAAACTTCATCGCGGATCGAATTGGGCCTTTCAACGTGATCATCCCATGCACGTTCCTTACAGGCATCTTATGTCTTTGCCTCATCCCGACGTCATCGATCGGCTCGGTAATCGCTCTTGCGGCGCTTTATGGCTTCTTCTCCGGGACATTTGTCAGTCTACCGGCGACCATTTACGTCCACATCACGAAGAATCGCGGCATGATTGGGACAAGGATGGGCATGGGTTTCGCCGTGACCAGTATCGGCGTGTTGACAGGAACACCGATAAGTGGAGCGATCTTGGATGAGAGCGGGTTTGCGAATGTATGGGTGTATGGAGGGATTATGACTGTTGCTGCTGGCGTGTTGTTCTGCGTGGCGAGAGTTGCTAAGGGAGGGTGGGGTGTAAAGACGGTGGTCTGAGCTGCTGTGAGCATAGCATTTCGACAGATTGTTGAGAACAGGATCAAGTGACACAAGACGTGGGAATCGCATGGACTCAGCACAACAGCAGACATAAAGCCGTAATGCTCCACCAAAGGCCACGCTGCGAGAAAGAGCCCCCTCGCTCAGCCCCGTGCGCACGTACCTTGGTCGAGTTGTGAGCTTCTCGTTGAGGTCGCTCGCAGGCATGTGGAAGCCTTCTCGTCCATCCATCCATCGATCTCCACCTGAATTCATTACTCAGCTTTGGTCCTTGGCGCGCTCTTCGACCTCCCGGCCTGCACCAGACACTGCATCACTTCACCTCGTTATCGATGATCATCTCCTCGTGACACAGAGCACTCTCACTCCATCTTCTTGAAGACCTTCAGTCGCCCGGTCGCTCTATGATGTCCCACCACGTCCGCGCTGGAGGACACCCGCCCTCCGTAAACCTATCCTAGGGACCTTCTGCGCGTCAAATCATACCTCCCATCAATACCATTGTCAGCTCATGATCTATTCTCGGCTCTTTTTCGTCATACAATGCCCTTTGTCTGGTCAGACTGCATCTTTGTTCTGCGCAATCCCTTCTTACACCTCCCAAATCCACATCCTGAACCTGACAATCTCATCCAAACACTACGATGGCTCTGCCGTACGATATCGAGAAAGGTTTCGCCAATATTGGCCTAATTGAAGATGGCGATCGCTCGCAGGCCGAGCTCAGCCAATACCAGCAGCTACGCCACCGTCATATACTACGATTTCGTTATCCAGCTATCGAACTTCCTCAATACCCCACCCAGCCAACTCTTGAACAGCCTTTGAACATGGAGGTCCGACCAGCGCCACTCCCAGACCAATCCATTGCCGGTGCAGCGGACTTCTTCATCATTTTTCCAGTGGATGTACGACCAGTCTCGCCCATTCTACCACCTTACGACATTGAAAGAATCCTATCACATGTCGCCAGTCTCTCTAGCAGTCAAGGGGAGACGGAGCTCGCGCTCTGCCGCTTCTATGCTGATGGAATCTGTCATATTCGTGTTCGCATTCATTCCGTCTTCCATGGGCATTCAACCTTTACTCAGGATTATGAGTTTGACGAAGAACAGTGGCGAGACTTGATGTCACACGAGAGGAACGTACCCTGGGTAAGTCTTCTTCACAACCTAACCACAAGATCATCAGTGCGTGCGCTACAAAACGTGCGCTCCCACCTTCCTGACAATGAAACGCTGATCGCATACGAAGAGCAGTTCTGGTCTACGAGATGGGACACCGCAACTCCTCGCACACTGAGATCCCTTCTCAGCAGGAATCTGACCGAACCAATCTTTGGCCAATCTGTCTCTTCCGTGCTGCAAGATGGCTATAATGACGATCCATGGGTACTCCTTCCTTGCCACTGCAAGATGGACTTGAGCGAAATCAAAGCTAACTGTTGTCCAGTGTGTGAAGCACCCATCCTGATATCGCGACATCGTCACGAACTGGCTATCGGGAATCAGCTTCCACAATATCAGCGCTTTCTCGAATGTCTTGACCAGTGGACAGACCTTGATACCGACCTCTCGCTCACACTCAGCACCGTGTCCTTCAAAGCCATGACAACGTATCATGTCTTGCACGCAGCGCTGGAATCCCTCCAAATTCCCGAGCTACTGTGTCCTGCGGTATTGTCACCCACCAACTTTCCTGAGACTGCGGTGGCTCTCGGTGAGCTTGGAAAAGTTCTCTACGCAGGTGGCTTCGTCTTGAGCGGCACGCCAGAGCAAGTACTTACTCAACTGATGGACTGCGCCCTCAACGCTCAAATTGGCAACATGGAGACGCTTCGTGACGTTACTACAGCCCCTGGCTGGTCCGAACTCATGAACTCTCTGCTTACTAGGGCCATCAACTTCCTCAGACATCGCCGATGTCACATACACAGTTACGGGCATCACGGCATCCATCGCCACAATGGTCAACGTGTCTATAACTCTCGAATCTGGGAGCCAGACGAGCGTGATGCGTTCTTTGAGGACGATCCCGTGCCTGGACAAGATTTCTGGATTGAAGAAGATGAGTTGACCAACACTGGAGATATCACTGACCTCATGGAGGATGTGATGCTTCAGTAGTCCAATCTCCTTTCTTAAAAGTGTGTTTCGGAGCGTCTAAAGGTAAGTGAGTAGTCGCCAATTTCGCGCCGGACGCGACGGTAGGACTTCAATTCTGAACAACATTATTCCAACAACTCCTAGTTATACACTTTCACTGCCAAAAAGCCTAAAATGAGTAAGATGTCTGCCAAAGTTGATGATCCGTGCACAAGAACATCACCTCACCACTGAACATCCCTGTCCAGGTGTGGGTCGCACACCTCCGTTCTTCTGACATCAACTCTTGGGCAGGCCGCATATTCAGCTCTTGGCTTGTACATCAGCAAATAAAGCTGAAGTCAGACAATCGTTCAGCTATTAGAAGGTATCAAGACTACAGCCGAGACACCTCGAAACACACGTTGCAACGTTCAGGCAAGTCGGAAAATTTCAGCATCGACAGCATCGGAATAAGCAGCAGCAGAATCCGTCATGGCCGCCCACACATGCTCATCAACCAGAAGTCCAAACACCAACCCTGATGAAGGCCTATGGTCAGCAATAGTTACCGGTGGCTCCAACGGAGTTGGCGCAGCAACCGTCCGCAAGCTCGCCAGTCGTGGCATCAATGTGCTCATCGCCGACACGTCAATCAATGGCAAGCAATTGGCCCAGGACGTGAGCAAGGAGTATGGTGTCGAAGCGACATTTGAGCGTGTGGATGTGAGGAGGGAGGAGGACATTCAGAGGATGGTCGAAGTTGTTGTGCAGAAATGGGGACGACTGGATTATGCGGTCAATGCGGCTGGGATTATGAAGGATGGAAGGGAGAAAAAGGATGATGAAGGGAAAGTGACAGTGAAAGATTTTGATCTGTATGTGACCCCTTTCGGTATGCTTTCATGCTCAATAGTGTACTCGCTGACGACGTGACGTATAGAACATTCGAAATCAACCAACGCGGTGTCTGGTTATGTCAAAAGCACGAAGCTGCACAGATGATGAAGCAGGAACCTCGCCCCGTCATATTCACCCCTGCACCCAAGAAGGAAATCCCTGGACAACGAGGCGCCATAGTAAACGTCTCTTCCGTCTCATGCCTCACAGGCCTAGGTTACGCAGCCTACACCCCCACCAAGCACGCCATTGTTGGAATCACTCGAAACGGAGCATACTTCTACGGTCCTCACGGGATCCGATGCAACGCAGTCTCTCCTGGTGGGACGATCACGAATCTTTCGATGGAGGCCATGGATCCCAGCATCCGGCAGCTGTTCAGAGAGAATGATCCAGCGCTCGCGAAGACCAGTGTCCCGTTGCAGAAGTTGGCGTGGCCAGAGGAAGTGGCGAATGTCATAAGTTTCCTAGTGAGTGGCGAGAGTAGCCACGTGAGCGGAACGAATTTGGAGGTTGATGGGGGGTATGTGAATACGAGGTTTGGAGGTTGACCTCAGAAGCGGAGGCGAATTCTTGGGGACGTCTGGAGATCTCAATTCTACATGAAAGCCATCTCCCTCACAAGCCCAGCTTTCGTCCACCCCCTCGCGAAATTTCTCCCAGTTGTGAGTAATAGTCCAATCCACCAGACTCGACCGATCCAAGCATCATGCCAGACAACTTCTTTTGCGTTGCGACTTCTTCGCCATCGCCTGACAGCTCGGCGGATGCCTTCTTCTATCAGGACAGCGATGCCGTTGAGAGCGAAAAACCTCGCCTCCCCAGCCGCATCGCTCCAGTTCCCGCCAAGCGTGCCCCTCACAGCAAACGAGTGAACGAGCGCTGAGCTGAAGAAACCACCAAGGACTTTTCCAACGTCTGCTGGCTGATCATATCGTTTGCCGGTCAACTTCCTTTCCAAGAACTCTCCTGGCCAAACTCCCCAAACCAGGAATAGTCGAGCGAAGAGACGATGCCATCCGTATGACCAGAACTTCCTGGCGGATGTTATGTCCCATACGCGGGTTGTGTACAATGGTGGGAAGAAGGCCAGCGGTGAAGGAGCGAGGGGCGAGCAAATGATTGCAAACATGGAGTGGCCCAGCGAGAAAGCTGCCATGAGGAAGGCGCCGAGGGCGGCTGTGAGGAGGTATTGTTCCGGCAGACTCAGCTCATCGAACGGTGAGTCTGGAGGCCCACGACTCTCAGCCATGGGAGCGAGCCGATAGACGTAGATTGATTTGATAATGCTCCAAGCAATGAGTATGACGGGACCGACGTGTACGAGAATAGAATGGACTCGGTTCTTGATGGTGGGAAGCCAGGTCTTGGTTGTGTGCCGGACATCGGCAGTCGTCCACGTGAATCCCACTCCGCGCATGGAGAGTTCAAGTTCAAGGGCCCAGGCTGCACGATCAAAAAACCCATGAGGATATCCATCTTCCGTGTGAGCGGTTTCCACAACGGGGATAGGTTTGGGTCCGTCTACCAACTTCTGAACCATCGTCTTGTAGGAATCGTCGGAGGAGAGGTGGTCGGTATAAGATTGATTCGTCATGTTCTCCAGCAAGTCAGATTTAGAGATTTCGCGTTGGACGGAGGGACGTTTGAGGTCAAGCCTGTTGGGGCGCGTGATCTTGAGGACCTCTTCTTCTTTACTGTGTTTTTCTATGGCTGTTGAGACACCGTCTGTCTTTTGTTCGATTGGGAGCGAAGGCTTGCTGAGCATTCCATTGATACCTCCATCCGCCCAAGGTCGTGGAGCTGTTTCTGCGGTAGGTGTTTCGGCTCGTAGTTGATGTGTATATCGTACCCGTCGGGGGATATGCCCGAAGCCGTAGTAGGAGATGAAGAACGCATCCAGCACCCTCAGACCTCCGTAGAGTCCGACGAGGCCTAGTTGATATGTGAGACCGATAGATTGCGGAACATGGTACGCCAACGGAAGTCTGAGGAAAAGATAGGCTGCGATCGCGGCCAGAACATTGCGAAGTGTAGCCAGATGAACTCCTGCGACAGCCGGAGGGGCTGGAGGAGGTAGTAGGAGAAGCGCGATGTAGTAGAGAAGTACCGGACACAGTATAGCTTCCAACGTCAATGGTCTCGTCCCAGGTATTGGTTTCAATCCAGGTCTTGGCTCGGCGCTGAAGGTGGACTTGAAGGCATGTATGAAGAAGTCTGGGAACGGTAGCCAAGCCATCTCCTGCAGAAATAGCAAGTCCTTTTTCTTCGCACTCTTCAGTCCTGTGAAGCGGGTAAGAGATGATACGGAGAATACTATTTACTTGCCTCTGTAGGAAGACGCGATCCAGAAACTCTAAATCGTCGATGACGCCAAAGACTACTTTTGGCGGCACGTCCTGCACGCGGTAGCTGCCAGAGGTGTCAGCCTTTGGGTCGCATGATTCATCTGCAGTTCTGCAGAATGTCAAGCTGATTGGAGCGAAGAGATGGGTTTGAGAGGCTGCCACGTGCCGAATCCTTAGTATTCCCACGGGAGTATCTCTGCTGTTGTTCGGATGGAGTCGCGATGAACATCGCGTCTTGGCCGGACGTGTTGTCTGCCAAATCATATTCGGCTTCATAGCCGTGACCTCGAAGATTCAAGAGACATATATGTGATAAAGAGAAGATGCTGTGTGAAACAGTATGTTGTTGTTTGGAGCAAAGATGAGGGTGTGGTGGCGTTAACTCGAGCTTTAACAGCTCACGTCCAGGCTTTTGCGCCGAACCGGCTTACAGTCTTCCGTACTCAGCATCCTCGACAGGAGCATACCCCACCACCACCATATCAACAGCAAGGTTCCTTGACCTTCGTTTTGATCAACCACCAGTTGATGGGGACGCCCGTCCAGTGTCCAAAGAACATTCCGATCTGCATCATCCACCAGTATGTAACATTATTCATCTCCAGCTGCCAATTGAATATGGCGATCTGAAAGATAGCCATCCAGGCGAAGAGGCCGATCTCGAAGAAGAGCAGAGAGAAAAAGTCTGCTTTTGCGGCGCGGTAGAGTGTCTTGGGCCCATATTCACCTGTCATGGGCGCAATGGAGAAGTACTGGAAGACAAGGCCAAAGGCAATCGCAAAGGCGAAGTCTAGGAATGTAGTCAGTAAGGGGCTTGGCTGATAAGGGGTGGAGGGAGAAGGCAGCTACGTACCAACGAGGTAGGCGGGCCAGAGCATCCGTCCATTAATGGTCGCATTTGTGCCGTATACCAGCCACTCACCAATCACGTCTCCAAGCACGCAGCCGGCGCCGCAATGGCAGACTGCAACTGTGAGAGTAGCGAACATGGGTCTGTCTGAAACATGGCTTTGACAGTGTCCTTCCTCGACCTTGCTCTCCTCCTTCGCAGGAGCAGCATGATGGCAACAGTGCGATGCCGGCTGCGCTTCGTCTGCACCCTCTTCTTTGGCATCCTTGATCTCTTCCTTGGCTGGCTTGGGCGGTCTGCCATAGTTGAGGTACGTCCAGAGGGTGAGCGGCCAAAGGTACAGCGCATTGATGATGTAGACAGGTATCCTGATCTCAGATCAGCAGTGGTCATAGAGCGGATCAACAGTGCTCGCGACGTACATGATTCCCATCATGGTCCTCCATCCTTTTCTCAAAACAACGTCACAGGCGATGAGCAACGACGCCAAGGCTCCGAGGCCGATGGAAATGGATGAGATGACGATCAAGGCGAGAGGCTCGTGGTATGTCGATGGGTGGTCCATGATGTTGTTGCTCGCCGGCGGAGGTTGCGATGACCTGAATGCTTTGTTCTGGACCAAGTCCTCTTGAGATGTCCACCAAGAGATATATGAGTGTCAGTCTGGTTATGTCGCCTTCCAGCGCGATTTGTGCGAGGATGCAGGTTGCAGTCGTCCATCCCTGCCATGGATCACTGATAGCTCTTTCTCAAATTGTATGCTCGCAGGTGTATCAAATTGGCGTCGACGCACAAGTCGCTCATTGGCTACGCACAAAAAGCGCAAGCACCTATGCATGGAATTCGAACGCCACAGACCTTCTTCTCCTGCAAGTAGCCTACCTTCTGCTATTAAGTCGTCGGCAATGACCATCACTGTATGTCGGGTACACTGTCAACATGGTGATGTCTACATGTAGGCAGTACGCTCCAACGCACCTACTCGGCATGCTGAAGAAACGGGCTCGTGGCCATCACGAAGTCGTCTGCTTTTGCTGCTGTAGCTCTGTTCTTTGTCATCCCCGAGCCTCACAACACCGCTGGCACAGTTTCGTCGCTTTCAGAGGGCGTACACAAGGTACGGAAGTCCCATCGGCGGAGCAGGCGCGTCCATGGCGAAAGCGAGCGATTTCAGGCAGGTCACGAGACAGCTGCAGTGCGGTTGATCGCACATCATCATCACAGGACAGGTGGTCAAAGAAAGGCGTGAGGCAATCGTGATGGCAGTATTTTCACGTGCAAGCAGGATGGGTGGCGCCTGCCCCAGAAACGGAGGGGAGCTTGGTCCTCCCTGCAGTCACAGCTCAGGCGTTTCGCGCCGCGACGTCATCAATGCTCATGCAGGCTGTCGTCGATGAAAACAACAAGAAAACGTGGACAGTCCAGTCCAATCTTCCTGCACCATACTACACACTCCTTCCTTACCACTGCACGACTCGATACCACCCACATTTACCACACCACAGAAACCTACTACCTTACGCGAGAGACGACACGCCAGCATGAAGTTCTTCACGTCAATGGCCGTGGCCGCCTTGGCGACAACTGCTGTCGCTGATGGCTGGTTTGGCAAGGCCGGTAAGCTTCACTTCCCCCGCAAACAATCATCGCATTGCGTATAATTAGACCATGAATCCAGTCTGACTGACACGAGGCCGTATAGCATATAACAAGTGGCACGAGACCGAGCTCGAGCGATGGCTGTCCGATCACGACATCCCCTACCCAGCTGCCTCAGATCGCAAGGACTTGGAGGATCTGGTGAAGAAGAACTGGGAGGCGAACGTCGTCAAGCCATACAACTCCTGGGATACCAACCAGCTGCAGAGCTACCTCAGCTCCAAGGGCCAGGAGGTCAAGAAGGGCACTGAGAAGAACAAGGACAGCTTGATCGAGCAGGTCCAGAACTACTGGCACGAGACCGGCGACCAGGCGAATGAGGCGTACGGCAACGTCCAGAACTGGATCTTCGATACGTGAGTACAACCCTCAGCAAGCTGTTAATAAAGCGACTGACATTGTCTAGCTGGACTGAGTCCCAGCTCAAGGCCTTCCTCGACTACCACAACATTCCCAACCCGTCTCCACGTACTCGCGACTCGCTCCTCCACACCGCCCGCGCCAACTATCAGAAGGCCGCTGACAAGGCCGGTGAGACCGCCGCCTACCCAGGCAACTGGCTCTACCAGTCTTGGTCCGACTCCGACCTGAAGGCCTGGCTCGACGAGAGAGGTGTCCCCGTCCCACAGCCAAGCACCCGCGACAAGCTGGTCGCCTCTCTTCGCCGCAACTCTAAGATCGCTGCCGACCGCGCCGCCTCTCAGTACGCTTCCGCCACCAAGTCCGCAGGTGCCGCTCAGCAATCCCTGAGCGACCAGCTCCTCAACAGCTGGAGCGACAGCGAGATCAAGGCTTGGTTCGACAAGAACGGTATCAAGGTTCCACAGGGCAGCAAGCGTAACGAGCTCATCGCCCTAGCCCGCAAGCACTCCGCTCAGCTCACTGGTGACAACGCGAGCGCCAAGGGTGCTTCCGCGTACGGTGCTGCTACTTCCAGCGCTGGCAACTACTACGCTCAGGCTACCCAGGACGCGTACGGCGCGTTCCGCTACTACTACGACGTCGTTGCCAACCAGCTTGGTTTCGCTTCCGCTGAGGCTTCCTCCAGCTTGAGCTCTGCTTCCGTCGTGGCCAGCAAGTCCGCCAGCTCTCTCTCTTCCTCTGCCAGCGTTGCCGCGACTAAGTCTTCGGCCGCCGCCGCCAAGTCTGCATCCTCTGCCAGCGTCGAGGCCTCTAAGGCAGCCTCGAGCGCCAGCAAGTCTGCCAGCAAGAGCGCGCAGAGCGTCAAGAATGAGTTGTAGAGCATAAAACAGAACGAGAAGGTGTCGGAGGATGACGAAAGGCGATTTCTGCTACAGTAATCAACAAAAGGGAGGATATGGTTGTTCCTAAGGTTGGAACGTTACGGCTGTAGTATTTGCGTTCGAATGACCCCAGCTACCGGCGCAGAAGAATGATTGATGAAAAGAGAAACGATTCTGTAACACTAATACCCCAGCTAGCAAGGCGTAGAGTAGTAGCAGCTTCAAATGGGAATGTCCTAGGTATCTTACAATGACTGGAACAATTCACTTCAGATCAACTTCATCTTGTCATTACATTGTAGTTTCTAGTCGCGCAATCTAGCGCTCATAGTCGGCCTCATGCCTCGCTCCAAACGCCTCGCTAAGTCATACAAAGCAACCAATGAGGGTATCGAGGTATCATGCCCGGCGCACCTAATGCTCTTGCTGATCCCGCAACAACCTCGCGGCGAGGACATATGCAAAGATAGCTCCTCCGATAATATACAGCCGTTTCCTAGTCCACCAACTCTGCTCTTGTTGCGGTTGTCGCGCTGCCGCCGCGCCCGTCGCACCAGTCTTCGTCCTCTTCTCCGTAGCGGTCTGCACAGGCGTCTCTTGCCCCTCCCGATCACCACTGACCCCATCGAGTTGTTTTACAATCTTCTTCCCGGTCTGCGGATCGATCCCCTCCTTCTCCATCCACATCCAATTCTCCGCATCGACCTCCGGCCACTCTTCATGAAACCTCTTCCCTCCATCCCCTGCTTTGATCGCTCCGAAGCCTGTCCTTTCGTGTGCTGGTTTACCTGAGAGTGTACGGTCTGTGCTGCCTCCGCCTGTAGAGTTCCACCATCTCGTTCGTTGCGCGAAGGTTTCTCGTTCGGATGGGGTGGCCTTGATTGATCCGGTAGTCATCTCCTCCGATGTCATGAATGAGAGGACGCCGAGGAGGATGGTGGATACCTCCCAAGCCGGATTGAAACTCTTCGGATGAAAATCTGAAATACTCAAACATAACCGTTCACTTGTTCGAAACCTTCCACTGGGGGTATGCATTCGAATCGCCGGGGGAGAGAAAGGATAATCTGAAGGAAACACTAATGTGCCCCAGTATTGGCCTCCGGCATAGGGAGTATCGGGTGGTCCGGTGAGGATGTAGTGCCATTCGAGGATGTTGGATTCGGAGGGGTGCGCGGTGATGTATTCGGGTGGAGATTTGGAGAGGGTTTGATATTCGCGGGTCAGGCGTTTGTGGGCGGCTTTTGTTGCCATGATGGCTGAGATGTGCGGTGGAGGGCGGAGGGTGGTGGTACTCGTTGGAGATGGTATTGCCTGTCGGTGACTCGATTGTATATGGTCGTTTGCGAGCGGAGCGAGTTTTTGGAAGGATGAGCGACAGTGAGTAGCGGTATTAATGTACGGTGCAAATGGTATGGTGAATGTGCAGAGAGCGACGACAGATGTCTTTGTCGTGGGCGTCTGAGGACAGTGACGTTGGAGGAGGGCGAAGTTCGGCGCCGCAACCTGAGGCACCAAAGATTTTCCACAACGCATGCACGAGACTTGCTTCGCAACAGCAGTATAGCATTGAATGAGGTCGTGAGTAAGAGAGAGGGTTGAGATTGGCAAGTTCTTTTGACTTTGCATTGCTTTCAGATTCTTCATGTGACTACACAGAGCACCACCATGGGGACCAGGCAAACAAGGCCGTTCCCCGCGAGAGCGTCACATCCAGCAAATGCTTGATGGAGTGCTTCTTTCGTCGCATGATCATCTCCATACTCTTTTCCACCACCACTGCGAACACTCTTGCAAGCAATATGCGAAGCGCTCACAGACGACGACCGCGGCGACCACCCTTTCTCCTCGTGGAGTCGGATGGAGTTGGGGTCACGTCCTCGATACGGCCGATCTTCATGCCGGAACGGGCGAGAGCACGCAGGGCGGACTGAGCACCTGGGCCTGGGGTCTTGGTGCCGTTGCCTGGGTTGCAATCAGTACCCTGTCCAAATTTTGAGGCTCGCTGCTTGTCACTTACCACCGGTAGCCCGGATCTTGACGTGGAGCGCAGTGATGCCGAGCTCCTTGCAGCGGGCAGCAACGTCCTGAGCAGCCAACATGGCAGCGTATGGGGAGGACTCGTCACGGTCGGCCTTGACCTTCATTCCACCGGTGACACGGGAGATGGTTTCGCGGCCACTGGAATCACCCAGATTAGCCTTTGAACCATTGTATATGCAATTGTACTCCTGCCACTCCCACGAGTTCTTCCGAGTAGCTTGTTCGCGAACATTGTCGCCTTTCATTCTGCTCTTCGGAATCGCGGAGGGTTCGAAGTGGTGATTCAGACGTACGAGAGATCGGTGACATGGACGAAGGTGTCGTTGAAGGAGGCGAAGATACGGGCGACGCCGAAGACGAGCTCGCCTGGAAATGTCAATGTCAGTATGTCGCATGTCTCGTGTGCTCGAGGAATGTTGTTGACTGACCCTCACGGACCTGGGGACCGAGCTGGACGTTCTCCTGAACGCGTGGTGCGGCTTTCTTTGGAGGCATTTTGTCGGTGCTGGATGTGATGTCTTGTCTTGACGCTGGAGAACAGAAGAAGTTCGAGATCAGTCGCGGGTCGAATATTGAAGGGAAAGCGGCGTGGGTCGGCAAAAACGCGGCGCCAAGCCCGACCGCGGTTTGTGGCCGTGTGGCCCTTGCTCATCAGCAAATCTCCTTCGCGCTTGCAGAACTTCTTCTTCCTCCCACCAACAACACCAACCTCAACCTTCCAGCACCACCTGTTCGCCAACGTTCAGCGCGTCTTGTGACTGCTGAGCCATGACAGCAGCTTGTGCGGGCTGAGCTACCCTTTCTTTCTTGCTTCATGCTGGCCGTCCAGCACACTAACCGCCATCATGGGAGACGCCGTGGTGGGCATCATTGGCATGGGTGACATGGGAAAGATGTACGCAAGGAGGATCAGCGACGCTGGATGGAAGTGAGTTGGAAAGCAGCACGCCCTGCAACACATGCCGCCGCCGCCTCGTGGTAAGATACACCCCCTCCACCCACCCTCAGCTGCAATGATGACTTGAGTGCATTTGGATTGAGTATGGTCTTCCGGCACCACATGCGCCGTCATGGAGTGTGTGACCGGAGGACTGTCACTGAATAAAATTCTCAGCTACCTTTTTTTCTTTGTCTGAAACGCAGTCGTTACCTCACCTTCCTGTGGGCATGTTTGAGGACCACAAGCTGACTGGCTTCCCAGATTTTCATCCATAGACTGACCCTCTCAGAGTGCATGCCTGCGACGTACCCGAGAAATATGAAGCACTCAAAGTTGAGTTTGCTGGCAGAGTACGCATGCACTTGTTCTACATAGCCTTCTAGATAGCCTCCGCTGAATCGCATGTCAGAACAATGTCACCATCTTCGCGAATGGCCACTACGTCTCACGCAGCAGTGACTGGATCATGTACAGTGTGGAAGCAAAGAACATCGACGCCGTCGTAGCCCGCTTCGGACCTTCCACCAAGATGGGTGCCATCGTTGGAGGACAGACCTCGACCAAAGCGCCAGAAATTGCGGCATTCGAGAAGCACCTCCCGGCTGATGTCGAGATCGTCTCCTGTCATTCGCTCCACGGGCCTGGGGTCAACCCAAAGCACCAGCCACTTGTCATCATCGGTCACCGCGCTTCAGAGAAGTCCATCCAGCTTGTCGAACGCATCTTGTCCTGCTTCGAAAGCACCTTCATTCCACTCTCAGCCGAGAAGCATGACCGGATTACAGCCGACACCCAAGCGGTCACGCACCTGGCCTTCTTGTCCATGGGTACGGCGTGGCAAGCAAACAACCAGTTTCCTTGGGAGATCCCGCGCTACATCGGCGGGATCGAGAATGTCAAGATCAATCTCATGATGCGTATCTACAGCAACAAATGGCACGTCTACGCTGGACTGGCGATCACGAACCCTGCTGCTAAGGCACAGATTCGCCAATACGCGGAGAGTGTTACTGAGCTGTATAAGTTGATGCTGTCTGGCTACCGCACGGAGTTCACTGAGCGGATTCATGCTGCTAAGCGCGCTGTGTTTGGATCGCGGAGTGGCAAAGAAGGAGGCGATGAGCTGCTTCTGCAAGATGAGCTTCTCGATAGATTCAGTCTCGGCGAGAAGCCTGCTTCCAGAGTCAGAAACAACCACCTGAGTCTGCTTGCGATCGTCGACTGTTGGTGGAAGTTGGGAATCGTGCCTTACGACCATATGATATGCTCGACGCCTGTAAGATCTCTCAACCACCTTCCCGTTGCCTCTACTAACTTCCCTTTCCCCAGCTATTCCGCCTGTGGCTCGGCATCACAGAATACGTATACTGCAATCCCTCCCTCCTCCAAGAATGCATAGACACCGCCATCGAAGATACATCCTTCCGCGCCGACGATCTGGAATTCACCTTCGCCGCTCGGGATTGGAGTGAGAGGGTTAGTTTGGGTCATATGGATGGGTATCGGGAGAAGTTTGAGAGGATTCAGAAGTACTTTGCTCCGAGGTTTGAGGAGGCGAATAAGTTGGGAAATGAGATGATTAGGACGATTGAGGAGAATTTGAGGCAGAGGAAGGGGGCGTGAGGTGGTAGGGTAGGAGTGGAAAGGCAGGTGAGTTTAGGCGCTTGTGAACTCGAATGCAGGTCACCATGATGGAGACAATGCTTCTGACTGGTTGACAGGCTACACAGCAGAGAACCACAACACAAGGCGCTAGACGTAATGTACGTCGTTCGTGAATCATGGCCTGATACAATGGCAACTTCACGTCCTGCTTCCAAGGTTCGCTGCATGCGATTTGCTTTCCCTTTCGACATTGCGGGCTTTGCGCTCATAACTTCGCCATGGCAGCGTTGCTAATTATATTGACATTTCTGGCCGCGGTCATCGCGGATGGTACAGGTAGTACACGACAATCTTCTTCAATCGGACACTTGTGGCTAAACTTTTGCCAGCTTTCTGTGTGAGTTACAGACTCTTCCGACAAGGCTGACCATTTGACAGTCACCGTCACAGTCACCTCGATCGGGACCTTCGATGTCTATCATGAAGACACCGTCACTGCACATGATTGTTCTGTCTCTGGTAAGCTTGATCCGCGCTCCTTGCTAGAGCAGAGGCTGGTATAGAGCGTAGAGACACCAGTGGTGCCGGTGCCCGTTACTACGGATGCCGACGGTTCAACATCTCCAATAGTGCCAAGTGGTACAATAGTGTCAACAGCAATCGGCCAATCCACTCAGACGACTCAAACAGGATCTATAGAAGCAGCATGCTCTGCATCGACTACGGCTGTCGTTATCATCACTGAGACCGCAACACCCAATTGCATGAGCAGCCCTGCAACGATCGGACTTGGAGTCGGGCTAGGCATTCCGCTTCTGATCGCGCTCAATACTATCGGATGGTTTTGGTGGCTGAGGCGTCGAGAATCAATGAAGAGAGCTGGGCACAGTCACAATGCTGGACCCTTCTCACACCAGCCATCAACGTTGGAATGGACTGAGCAGCCACATCAAGAGTCGAAAGCGGAACTTGATGCTCAAGGAGAGCATGTGGGACCGCATCGAGCGGAAGTTCCTGGATAGGTCTACTAGCGTCCGCTTGCGTTATGCTACAGTAAAGAGAATCAACTTGAGAGGCGTCTTGCGAAGTGTCTTCTGTGGAGTCAATGTGTGAGAATGGTCCATGTGGCTAGGTTGTGGGACTGAACTGGGACAGGCTGTAAGTGGAGCGCCTTGATCTTGAGAGCAGTGATGATGCCGATGACGTTCTAATTGACACGGCTCGCAGCTGACCACAAGAAGGCAATTGACGTCTGCCATCGCCTTCAGACTGAGCCACCTTGTTGACCTCACTACCATGCGGCCTCTTATGACTTTGCACTTTTAGGAAATCCGGACGATGATCATGAAGGTGAAGGCGACTTAGAGTACTATCGCATCAATGCGAGGCCGCAGATCAGACAACTGACGACTTACTTCCTTTCCTCATGCAGATTCTAACAACTCGCTAACAAAAACTGCCTTTAGATATTTAACTTTCGTTGTTGCCTCACCCTAGAATGCCAGTAGCGTGGTGCCTCCGACATAAAGTCTGACAACCCAATAGATGCCTTGCGCTATGATTCCAGAACAAAAGACCACAAATGCGAGATTGAAAATGCTACTTGCTGTGGACCACCTGCTGAGTGATGAAGCTGTAAACAAGCATGACCCCCAGCCACAGATCACTGTTCACTTACAGCACCACCAAGCCATATCCGTACAGTTGGTTTACGCCCGTCACCATCGTGGCCGGGATTCTTCTCGCCGCTCTCTTCTCATGGCTCAATTATGCGGCTTAGAGCAATACCGGCCCGCTTGGAACGACACCTGCCGTCATCGCTACGGAATACATCTGCAACGTACCTCGACGCAAAGCTACGAGCACGATTATCTGGTCGGTCATCCTAGCTGATCTGGTTTTTCTTCAGGTGTGCTGGACGGTGTTCAAGTTGGTTGTTGGTCACTACATGGATAAAAATGTTCCTGGAGCGGAACACTGCGAAGGATGTCAAGAGGATCCATGGCTGCGGAAGCAGAGTGCTGTTCGAATAGTCATTCGGAGATGAGAAGCTGATCGAAGTCTGTCCATGATGAGAAAGCTTTCGAGCAATTGCTTCCATCATCCTTGAAGGTGGAAGTCTCCTACAATAACAACTACAGCAAACACATCAGCAATTCATGAAGTCTTGGCCTTCCATCGGTCTTGATTGCGGCAATCGTGAGCTCTCTTACTTCGACGACTCAAATGATAAGCTACTCTCACGCAGCCACAGTCATCGAATGATGCCGTTTCAAAGTGAGATCTTGGTGCCGCCAGGAATGTACCTTGCATACGATCTGACGCCGAACTGCTGTTCCTTTCACCTTGAGACGCTTGGCATGGTAATACCTGGGGCGGAACATACGTCGAAAGAATGCAAAAGAGTACACAATGACGTTGCCTCTCCATGCAAAACATCAAGCTCAAAGCGAATAACATCAAGCACCCACTCGGCGAACCTCGCTGCAGCTTTTCAACCAACCGAAGTCGTTCGCTCATACCCGCATCGCCATCTGCAACCATGGCAGCCCTCCTTTTCCTCGCCTGCATCAACCTCGCCCTGGCCCAAACCATCACATCAGCCCTCGAAGCACCAACTCCAGTCTACTCAACCACAATTACACCAACTGCAAGGACCCCAAATCCAAAGTCGGGCAGCACTCAAATCATCAACGTTCCAACCACAATCACCTCCTCCAGCAGCACCGACACCTGCGGCCAAATCATCTGCGTCGACTACATCAATACCTGTTCCATCAAATACGGAAACTGTTTCCCCGCCTGCAGTGGCTACACAACCCCCTCCTTCACGGACCCAGGATGTCCTACGGGAGTGTACAGTACTTACTCCAAGGAGTTACTTACGACTAGGACGGCGAGCTGTGGGTATAAATGCGATATGCATACGGATGCTTGTGGACAGACGTATGGACCGGGGTGTTATGCGAGTTGTTTGGGGGATGCGAAGCCGACGTTTACGATGCCGTTTTGTGAGAGTGCGGTGTCTACCACGACAGCGGCTGGGGTTGAGGAGGGCGTGACGACCGCGACGTTCACGGCGCCGGTGACGACTTCAACGACTACGGCGGTGGAGTCTTCGTAGAAGGGATCGGACCGAAGGTGGAATGGTGTTGTTGAGGATGTGTGAGTGGGGGTTGAAGCATACTGACGATGGTCCGTCGAGCTAGAACTTCGAATGTATATATCGGGCTTGGAGTTGGTCGGATGATAGCTTGGAGAGGGATCAAGGATGTTGCTCACACAAAAGAGATTAACATTATTGGTATCAACTACATCGTTGTTCCAAGCTGCTTAATGTATGACCGTCAAGGCCAGTAGTTGGTATCTTCAAACACCAAATCAATCGATCATCGTGCGCGCTGCTGATGATGGTCTCGTCCAAACGATATCTCTCCTTCTCTTCGCCTCAGCCTATTGTTGCACGCTTAAGGAGCAGTGCAGAGAAGGGCATCGCCATCCTAGCACCTTATCAGCGACTTGTCTCACGTCAAGGTCAACTCGGTATTGACTTACCAGTGGGAGCGTGCAGCACTCAGCGGTCTTGCCAGTCTTAGCGCAAGAAGCCTCGAAGGCAGACTTGGACGATGGTGAATCAGATGCTGAGGGAAGTGTTAGTATATCGCTGTGCCTCTTAACCGGCGCGTCATTGCGACTATTTGACTCACGAGACTCGCAAGTGGCGTCAACAATGCCGTCGACATCCAATTGGCAGCAGAGAGGAGTGTCAAGGGCCGGGCAGAGGGCAAGTGGAGAGCGCTCCTTGAGGGCTGGGATGGCACCGGCGGCCGCGAAGGCAGCGAAGGCGAGGACGATGAATTGCATTTTGATGGAGGTTGTGGAGGTGTTGTTTTTGAAAGTGTGTGGGCGAAGTTGATCGATGTCGAGTGGTCAAGAGGCTGTTGAATGAGGGCAGAATGCAGAACGAGCACTCTTTCACTCCTTATATGGCCGTCACAACGTCGAGATGCTCTCAATAACACCAACTGCCGTCGCCACTGAGATCACTTTCTTTTCCTCTGGAGAGTCCTTATCTCTGGCCTCATTTCAAATCCCATAGTCTGATTGCTACGAGCAGTGCCATGACTCCCCACGTAGGATCGTGTCCGCATTGAGCGATGGAGAGCCTGGCCGTTGTACGGACGGGCCCTCAACGGTGCCATTCGACGTTGGAAGCGCTATGCTTGAAGTGGGCCTCCAGGATGGAGATGTGTCGTCTTGGCTGTCATCCGTGCAGAGCCTCACATATGAATGATGTGTTCATGAGCATAAGGAGAGATCTTCCGCTGTACATCTCAAATGAGACAGGTCGTTCGCAGCGACCTCATCTCTGAACCTGGTGTACGGTACGACGAGTTGCCGGAAAGCGTAGAAACTTTACCACTTGATCGTCTCGTTCCCTGTCAGCGATCGATCCCAACATCCAGTGGGATGGTATTTGAAAGATCTCGTACCAGGATCATTAGGCACAAGCATGTGAATCGTCAGCCAAGATGTCCTAGCAGGGGCTTGAATAGATGAAGTCGACAATGAGTGGAGCTTGTCGCATTGGTGCTCAGGAACCAAGAGAGTAGTTCTGAAGTCTAGATATGCCTATGTCAGTATTGATCGACTGATCTGCCGGGATCCGAATGAGCCTCATGCGGAGTGGGCCCCGAATAGAGTTGATGGTTGAGGAAAGCGTCTCGACTACACGGGAGGCAAGTTTTGGCGTCCGGCAAGTCATTCTCGGAGATGGCGTCTGGGGCTTGAGAGGTAGGAGATCTTTGCGTGATTGTGAAGAAGCCGTCGGAGCGCCTGCTCAGTGACCCATTCTTGCTGCTGATATCGGCATGCCGAGAGTTGCCGACTTTGAAGGGTACCCGAAATGTTCGTACAAGGTCGGGGGTATATGCTTGAAGCTTTCATATATGCTTATCCGCAGTTGGTGCACAATTTGCGGATGCGAGTGCTCCAACCGTCTCTTGCGTACCAACAACCGCAATCCTTCTCCGTACAAAAAGATGTGTCGTGGGTTTTGACGTCGACATAGAGATAAGTAACCGCGGATCGGCATCACTACCGGACGCCACAGCCGCAAAAAGCTCCTAACTTTAGATCCTTTCTGTGGAATTACAGCTATCCAGTTGAAGCCTATTCTGCAGATCAGATTAGTGAAGGTCGTTCTGCATTTCCCTTTTCAAATGTCTCAAATCTCGTATACCTGCCGAGACCAATGGACAGGCTTTTGGGTAAAGCTAAGAGTCGTGCCTGCATACCTCGCATCGAACCATCGGATACGAAATATGTTGGAACTTTGCTTCTGCCCGGAGAGGCGCCCGGCCTCCGGCAGTTGGGTGGTGGACGAGATGCACATGCCACGCTGCTGAATCTTGGGCGAACTTCAAAGTGGCAAGCTGAGCATTTCCTGCAGCTTGGAGCGGCAGGCCGTGTCTGGCGGTACAGACTTTGGACGTGTCGCAGCTCTTGAGCTTCGTGCAGCCGATCTTTGGAAACGCAGTTCATGGAAGTGAAGAAGACCCCGCAAAGACGATCTGAGTTTACGACACTACTTGCTGTGCGACGTGAGTATTAGTGGAAAAAGTATTTAAGTCTCGACGCTTCAGCCTGGCCAATGCTTTGATGTTCAAAAGGTGACCTATGGTTCCTCGTTATCACAAGGGAGCGTTGCAAGCCACGCCAGAACCAGCCTACGAACATGTCAGCAAGCAATAGAACCAAATGAGACGGCAACCTACAGCGGGAAGAAGACAACACTGTGCGGTCAATCCATTACGTGCGCAGACGCGACGGAACGACTGCTTGTTGAAAGGGTTGTCGGGGGCTGTGCGAAGAGAACATCAGCACTACTGATAACGCTTCAATGATTTTGAGATACTAACGTGGCCTGCAGGAAGTCGCGACGAGGCCAAGAGCGTTCACCTCACAGCATTGTGGCGTGCCAGCGAGGCCCGCGCAGAGAGGCTCTGGTCGACCTCCGCCTCCGAAACCGCCGTCTGGATACCCGCCGCCGCCGCCGTCTGGATACCTGCCACCTCGTCCACCACCATCTGGATAGCCTCCTTGAGGATAGTCTTGTGGAGAGTACTGCTGAAGACCATCTTGTGGGGAGTACTGCTGAGGATAATTTTGAGGAGGGTACTGCTGGGGATAGCCGCTCTGTGCCTGACCGGCTCCATTCTCGGGAACAGGTGTGGCAGCAACGAGCGACAACGACGCCGCAATCAGAGCGAAGAGACGCATGTCGAGGTGCTACTGGTTGTGATTATGCTGTGTAAAGATCTGAAGAGGTGGAATGCAATGGAAAGTGTTCACCTCACGGAGAGTTGTCCATCCTTTGTATCCTCTCGGAAACATTGACGAACTGTTCGCCACAGCGGAGTAATGCGCACATCGGGCTACGTTCGTCTGAATTCCTCTCATGGAAATGATGCGACCAGGAGATGAGATATTTATGGGGTCCGAAACTGGCATTGTAGCAGGACTTGGAGATCATAATCTGTGGCTTTTCTCTCAAGGCATGGCGTTCTCTTGATCGAAGAGGAACCCAGTCTCTTAACGAGCACGTAAGTTCGTCATGTGTCCCTTGGTCTGACGCCATCATCATCACAGAGATCGATCTGTCTCGGTAGTACCTGGAAGTCGGTTGCCAGATGGGCAGAACAGGTCCTGTGATTTATCTTTTGATACGCGTCGGACTGGACCGCGGAGTCGGATACAAAGGCCGTCTCAGTGAAGCTCCTGGTTGGTGTCGTTGGTGCCAAACGGCATTGCAAGTTCCCTTCTTGAGATACTGTCCTGGTAGATGGGTCGATTTGCCCCAGGTATCGGATCTGATACGTGAGACAGGCACAGAAGTTTCTTGACTCGAACGGCTTGATGAGAGATACGAGGAGGCTACGAGCTCATCGTGGCCAGGCGGTCGCAACAGATGCCGTGGCAGATATGTGGCATCCCGCTCTAGATAGGGGGGAAGACCATGGCGATGTAGACCTTGCTTGCCTGCCGCTGAGGCTATGGATGTGGTGATGCGCAATGCCGCCAATGCGATGTAATCGGGATTAGACCGCACTTAGCCGCCATTTGAGCAGCTCCATCTTCGAAGATCGCTATGCTCGTACGCCAGGTCGTCGCAGTCCTCGTCCGGAGATCGATTCCTGAGTAGGCGTTGTTGCGTGTGGTGTGTTGGAAGCAAGAGGAGTGGCGGTTTGAAATGAAAGGCGGAGACTGTACGGCGGCCCAAAGTTGCAACCTTGCACAAAATATGGACCTCTTCCGCCTCGTCCTTTCCCAGTTCTCTAACAACACACTCTTCTCTTCACGCCTTCTAAGCGCATCCTGCCCATGCCGAAAATCACCACGGACTTGCAGTAGACGATAGGCTGTGTCTCAATGTGTGACCCAACCATGCCACTTCCGACCGCGACTCAGCCCTTCCGCCGCAAGCAGTATCCACTCAATCGAGGCTTGTAGTCTTTCATCAACTTCCTCAGGCATCTGAAGAGCAACAATAGAGTCTCCGGTCATCAGTTTGGGGCCCCTCAATGCGACGTGGGCAGACCACAGTCGTGCCCTCAGGTCCCCTCGATCCTGCAATATGTCAGGATGCCTTGGGCTTACAACTCAGGAAGCTTACGCGCCGCCCAAACGAATGCTAAGTATCATCTTTCATTCTCTTTCATTTCTTTCTGTGCGATATATCCTCTCCCCCTCGTTCGGCTCACACAGCATTCTCATATACTCGCCACCATGACAGCCATCGAGAAACTCGAAATTGAACAGCTCGTCCGTCTAGAGCGGCACTATCGCGATCTATCGCAATGGTCCGATCTTCGCGATCTCTGGCATCCAGAGACGAAGAATACTTATGTCTCCATCTCAGTCATAACAGGAACCGTAGACGACTGGATCTCAGCTTGCAACAAGTACCATGCCGCCCAAGAAGGCGCAGGCGTCACTGGACCATTCCACACTATCCAACCCAATGAGGTCCTCATCAAAGATGGTCGTGCTCTTGCTACCAGTATGATCAGTGTCCATGTCCGATTCCCATACAAGGACGTTGTGTTTGAGCTAGAGAGTTGGGCACATCAGCAGCAACGTTTTGTTAAAGTTGAATCTGGAGAATGGAAGCTCAGCTCTTTCGAAGCGATCTACATTCGAGACAATGTACGTTTGCCGTACCCGCAACCAAATGGCGAAGTGATTCTGGAGCGTGCTGGAAGCGACATTGGGATCGCGACGAAGAGGACGGCGTTTAAGTGTCTTTCGTGGCAAATGGGCTTGACGGGGTTCAAGATGCCAGACAACCTGCCTGGGTATGATCGGGAGGAGACTTGGAAGCCGATTGTAGAGAGGAATCGGAGATGGTTGGAGACAGGAAAGGATGAGGGAAAGGAGGTTACTGAAGAGGATGATGATGTCCTTGGTGTGAGGTCAGGGAGACGAGCGTGATGCAATTACCGGCATATCATTAATCATTCCTCGTAGCAACAGTCATGACACTTCTGCCCTTGCCGCTGCCCATTGAAGCGCTCAAGGCTCATTCCTCACCTTCTGGCCTCGTCGCCAATGCCACAATACTGAACTCCATATTGCCATCCGCCATCTTGACAAACTTCGAAATGCCCAACTCAATCGCCTTCTCACTCAACAAATCCTCGTCCTCATTCAAAACTCCACGATCCAGCGGGTTCCAGCCACCCTCAAGCTCCCATAGATGGCCATCCTTACCCTTGGCGAAAGCAATGAAATGATAGCCATTGGGTTCTTCGGACGAAGGTGCTTTGGAGTCGCCCTTGTAGGCAGATGCCATGTGCGCTTGCTCTAGCTCCTTGGAGTTGTACAGCACATCTGCACGCGGACCGCCGTTCGGCTGAGACTCGAGCGGCTCTGCTTGCTTGAGAAGTCTGTCGATCAGCGAGTCCTTGACGATGAAGTCCTTGGCGGAGCCGTTGCCCACTGCGTGGATGAGGGCGTAGAGGCCGCAGGCGTGGCCGATGGTTTGGCGGCTGCAGCATCATTAGAGAATAATCTTCCTAGCATTAATACGTCGTTCAAGGACTCACAACCACATGACCGGCTCGTTTGGCCCGGTGCCGTTGTAAGTGACTTCCTTCTCCCCATCATGCTTCTTCCTGACTTGGTTGTAGATGCCGCCTGGGGCGATGAAGATGAGAGAGTGGACAGGACGCGGAATCATACTAAGCAGCGCCGGCTCGTCGATGGAGTACACATCATAGAAGCCCAGTTTCGGAGAGACACCGATGCGCTCGATCAGGTCGGTGAAGACTTCTGGGTTGTTCTCGAGAGGCACAAACGTCTTCTTGCCTTTCGAGTTGATGTAGACGCCGGGGGTAGGGGTATCTGCTGCTCCCATGGTGACGAGTTTCCTCTTCTCTGATGTTGAAGTCTGAGGAAGAGAAGGTCACTGTGATGGCGGGAGACGTCTGTTTGATGGTTCTGGTTCTCATGCACGCCCTGCCGTTGTTTGTGTCAGTTCCAACGCGACACGCACGCGAATGTTGCCTGCAGGATGTCGGCCTCAGGCAGACCGTGGACGCCGTGGATTCCGCGGCCCATCGCCTTCTCGACCTCGCTACATCATCATCACCATCCTGCCAACATCGCGGAGCCCAGGACCATGATGAGTACGTCCTCTGACATTCAGCTGAGGAGTCGAACTTCCGTGATGTCGACGTCTTCAAATGAGTGTCAGGATGGCTTCGGCTTCTCTTCTGCCGAGGTCCTCATCGCCCCTCCATCTCACGACTTCACCTCCTCAATTGACTTTAGACTAGCATTCTCTCGCATGTCCACCTGGCTACAACATCAATGTTAACGTCGATATGGCTTCTCCGGTATACACACTGACACAGGCCACCGCAAACCCTCCAAGAAACAGCACCATCGTCATCACGGGAGGAGCTTCGTGAGATCTCCAGGATGACCTATACGACTACATGTATACTGACCCGCCTCACAGTGGCATTGGATTAGCAACTGGTCTCTACCTACACAAGCCAGAATATAAGAACAATGTCGTAGCACTGGACATCTCGCCCAATGCTCCCAATCTTCCGGAGCTCAAGAACTCTTCCCGGTTCCTCTACTGCCAATGCGACGTACTATCCTGGACGTCACAAAGAGACGCCTTTGCAAAGGCAGCCTCCAAATTCGGTGGCATAGACTGTGTCTTCGTTAACGCTGGTCTTGCTGAGATAGGCGAGCAAATCTGGACAGATGTCTTCGATGACCAAGGCCAACTTCAGGAGCCAAACCGAGCGACCATCGATGTCGATATTCGAGCTGTGGGAGACACCCTAAAGCTCGCTATGTACCATCTCCGGAATGACGGGAAGGGGTCTGGAAAAGGAAAGGGAGGTAGCATCGTGATGACGGCTTCTCTGGCTGGCTATCTGGCTTCGGCTGGTGCTCCGCTTTACTCTGCGGCCAAGCATGGTGTGGTTGGGTACCTGAGAGCATTGAAAGGAGACTGCGCCAAGACTGGGATCGCCATCTCAGTAATTGCTCCTGGCATTACTTTGACGCCTATCATCCTGGGACGCCGAGAAGGCCAAAGCCTCGAGGACTGGGGCAAAGACATGTCTGACCGAGGCGTGCCTATCAACAACGCGGAGACTATCGCCCTCACTGTCGCCAACCTCTTCGGACAGGGCATGAAGGCCAATGGCTCTGGCGTACTGATACAAGCGAACCGGATGCAGGAGCTAGAGGCGGGTATCGCCAAGAGCAGACAACAATGGATGGGAAAGGAAATGCTGGACTTGTTTAGAGGAGGAAGAAATGCGCCGCTGTTCCCAAATAAGCTGTGAAAGAACGCATCAATCGCATTGAAACTACCTGTCGACGGCTACCTCACCGCCGAGCTTCATGAGACCATCCTTGGTCATGCATAGATGGGCCTCCTGCAACGGCCTGGGAGCTGCTTTTTACACCTCGCCAAGGCCGTGCGAGGCCCGGAACGTACCAGAAAAACGCCATCGCTAATGCCCGAGTACAGCAAGCGATTCAGAAGAGTCGTAAAGTCGTAAAGTCGTGATCCTCTGCAATCTCGTCAGCATCTCTCTGCAACCTTGGAACAGACTCGGCTGCTCACCATCATCCCATCATCCCATCATCCCATCATCCCATCATCTGCCCTCTATTCTCCTTTCCCCAGTGAATCCCTCCTCCCCCCAATGTCCCTAATATCCCACCCGGCGACGGTGGTTGCGCTTGCGCAAACTCTTAAGCTCATCACATCCACAACGCTCACACTCATCATACCGCCCAACGACTCGTGGTCGATGGCCATTAGTGCAGACCCACCTATGAAACATCAGCTTCTCTTCCCCCATCCTCTCCCCTCCTCGACTCGCGGTGCACTTACTGATGGCGATCACAATGACCAAAGTAAGTCTCTCGACGACGATACTTGCACGATCGATCGCAGACGGTGTGGCTGTGGCGGACAGCCTTTGACTCGAGGTATCGTGGGAGGAAAAAGAGGGCGGTGCCTAGGGTGTAGCAGAAGAGGTGGGTTTTGTCGACCATGGCGGCGGACTAGGAGGATGTACTTGAGCTTAGTGGTAGCGGGAGAGGTTGAGCTGGTAGATGTGGATTGTGGTAAGTAGGTAGCGATGAAGGTTTGTTGTTGTTGGTAGATGTCGAGTTTGAGGTGCAGGTATTCCATTGCTTGCGTCGCGATATTTGTGCAGAAGATATGATCGGATAGGCTTGTGAACAAGCCGTGAACAACCACGGCGAGTGAATGGGCGCCACTTGCGAGTCATGTGATACGCAATATCTCCTTAAATCTCGAGCTCGTGATATCAGGTCCGCCCATAGGAAGGTGAAAAACGGCGGGACCACATGCTGGGAGGCCATGTTCTGCATATTCATGAGTTCGACGGCTATCATTAGAGTAGGTGAGCGAAAGCCGGGCTATATGACTACAAGCGGAAAGACGACCAGCGCCTTGTGGCATCGCACATCGCAGGACCAGGCACTAAAGTCTTTATCGATTAGCCGTCCCCCATCTCGACATCGGATCCCTCGTCCTCTCTCTCATTAGCCGCTTCCAGAGCAGACTCCAACAGCTCTTCATCCCATGCTGGATCCTGCTGCTCATCCATCGGCGTATCCACTGCAACCGGTGCAAGTGACGCAGCCGGATCGATCCAATGCACATCTCCATTCTCGTGACAATGTACGCCAACATGTGTCTCTCCAGTCTTTGTACATCTTCGATCCACCATAAAGCTGATAGTCCGATTCAGCCATAATCGCAGGAACCTTGTCCATCCAGACGGAGTCGGCACGTCCATTAAGTCCTCGACAGGCGGCACGCAGGTGTCGCGAAGGTAGATCATGGCGACTGCTTCGAGTCCCTGCCGGAGTTCCAGTGGCGAAATAAGGACTTTGTATTCCTGCTCGAGAATCCAAGCCTCAATAGCTTCCATCGCTGCGTCCGTCTCCTCAGCTTCGCAAGGCTGCATAATTGATGGCATGATCAGTTCCGGTGCTTTGAAGCTTCGACGCGCTGCTGCAAGCGTGCCGAGCACAAGCTGAAGATAAAATTTCTGCGGTACATTGTCCGTGATCTCTCGGTCCAACCCGATCCAGGCTCCTTGCGCTTCTGTCAAGGATCGAAGTTCTTCGACTTTACGAATCATAGAGAGTTCCTCGAGGTCCTGCCGATTGAGTACTGACCGCTTGCACTGCGGACAGTCATGGACGATGCAGCCGACCTCATCGAGATCTCGGTAGCCTTCTAGAGACATGTCGACCACGCATCCGCAAGGTAGACAGACTCCATTGGCGCCGTTCAGAAAGTCCTGGAACGTGGTAAGGCGGGTGCCGTCTTCGGTTCTCAAGCGCGCTTTGAGGAGCTCAATTGCGGTGCGCGGATAGCGCGTATCCCATCTGTGCTTGTATTTCTGGAGATCAGCACCGTAGAGATTAATGTCTTCAGCCATGAACCTGAGCTCGGCTGCCATGCAGGAGCGTGCCGACCTGCGGTGGACGATATCTGCGAGAAGCTGCACCCATGGACGGTTTATGGATGCCAAAGAATCCCATTGCCAGTCACTTAGATCCCAGATCTTCTGCTTGCGCTCGCCGCCGGCCAGAATGGTTTGCTGTCGAATACGGTAGACGTGTTTTCCAAAGGAAATGAATCGAACCGTGGAAAGCGTGGTGCGCCCGACGCTAGTCGATAATGACTCGATGGCGTCGAACAGAAGTAGAGGAGCCTCGTCGTCAACTTCGCTCAAGTCTGGGTCATCCAGATCCGGAGTCAATACGTGCGAATAGTTGGAGGCATACTCATTGAGTTGAAATATTGAGGTGTTCAAGGCAGGCCGAAAGTCCAGGCCCTCTGGCTCGGGAAGGTCGACTTGATCGGGATCAGGCGCCAGACTAAGCACGGGATACTCGTAACGGATGTCATGATGTGACTGTCGTTGCGGAAATGTTGCCGATTCCTCTGTTCCGCTGCCTTGTATCTTCGGAGAGTCATATGATGGACAATGTGGTTGTGGGGGCTGAGCGGAGAGGCCCAGTCCCTTGAATGCGCTGATCAAAGAATTAGCGGTTGGCATTCTCAGCTTTGTGTCCGGGCGTGGCGGACGACAGGCTACGGTGTAGTATTCTTACTTCAGAAGGTCGTGATGATGTTGCGCTGCTGCTCTGCTTTCCGGCCTAAGACCTGAATTCATATTCACTTGTCCAGCCTGAAACAGCAGCGTACACACATGTCTTATGTCCAGACAGAGTGTCTCATAGAGAGAAGCAAGCAGCCGAGTTGCGAAGCGAGAGCTATGCAAATGTGACAAGAGAAGTTTTCTGCAATGCTTTGATTCGGATCAAGCGACTCGCTCTTTAGGTTGTAGGCATCGGCGTTGGAGATAGCAAAGCGCGATGTTTTGATTTAGCGGGATTCGGAAGGAGCTTGCAAACGGCGGTGACGGGGATCGTGCTGAAGCGATGTTCTGCCGGTGAGTTGACTAAGCGAGCAGAAGAGATTTGAATGAAGGAAGGTCAGCACAAAAAGATGACCGTCTGACTACTATTCAGGCTTCCTCGCCGTGAAAATGTACAGCAGCGGATCTTCCAAGTACTCCTTCCAGAACTCAGGGTCCGCCTTCACGACCGGTGTCTCTTCCCAAGCCACATTCAGGAAGTTCCCAAAATACTTTGCTGGTATCTCCAAGGAGCCTTTGTAATACGCATCCAGCGCGATCGACTTAAACTCCAGTGGCGGGTTAGTCTTCATACGATATCGAAAGTTGAAGCCACCTGGGAAGTCTTCGAAGTCGGACAGAACGACACCATACTTTCCAGAAGCCGCCGCTTTGGTCTTCGGATTGTTTCGATTCGCGACTAGACGGCCTCCTGGCTTCAGATACGCTGCTGCGTTTTCCCACATGGCCTCGAGTTCGTCGGCATTGTGCGCGTGGTCGAAGATGCCGTTTGCAATCACTATGTTATAGGGACCTAGGTTCAGATGATCAAGCGATTTCGAACAGTCCCCATGATACCAATCGATGCGATCCCGTCCAATGGATTTCTCGTGCTCTTGACCAACGCGCATCATTTCTGGTGAGATGTCTACCACATCGACTTCTCGAGCACCGGCTTTCAGGGCATCGCGAGCCCTCAGCCCTGTGCCGCCGCCGAGATCAAGGACTTTCAGGCCTTCGCAGTCTGTGATGGAGAGATTGAAGAGCTGTTGTTCAAGTGTACCAAGTGGTGTTGCTATGAACTGACCATAGCCGTCAGCGTTCTGATCATATCTTTCCTGGAGGGCATTTTCAGGTTCCATGATGACGACCGTGCATCTGGTTGCTGTAGGTGAAGATGCTCATAGATCGAGGTTGATGAACAGAAGAAAGACGCGATCGTGAAGGAATCGCGTATCGCGGGAGGATCAGGCACGCCTCCAGGCACCAATGCCAAGCCAGTAATCCATCGAGGAAGGCACAGCCTCTCTCAATCCCACTTTCTCCTCTCCTCCATCAAGGACTACAGTACAGACATCTCGATCGGCCCGTGTGCATCGCTGACAGCGGCAGACCTCGACTGACAATGCAGCGAGGCTGAAACGACCAGCAGAAGCGACGTCTGTTCACTACAATTGGCATGCCGCTCGGGACCGACTTCGGAGACACCGACAGACAAGCAATCATACAAGCACAACGACACCCGCTAGTTTGACGCTCAAGTGTACCCAATAAGTGCTATGACCGAGGAACTTTACACTTCAGCCGCATCTCTGGGCACATATTCAAGACGCGACATAGGCGCTTCGCCTACATGGCTGACTATGCGTCGACTCATGACTACCATCTGTAAGGCGTGACAATGCCTGCTATCACCATGTCGGCAGTTCAAGATACAGACGATAGTGTCGGCCGTGATGTCGAAACGGGAAGGTAGGATGGCACACAGGTAGGTGCCAAGCTTATCTTCCACTGCTACTATTGATATAAGAGCCTCATCTGGCCCCCAAAAGATGACTACTACGTTACCCTTACAGTCACTCAAGGTATCGAGAAGATGAAAGAAGAGAACGAGCATCCAGTCCCAGTCAGCAACGTGGATCAATCCTCCGAGCAAAGCACGTCTCCGCAGTCCAGCCAGACTGAGATCTACTCCCAAAAAGCCTACGTCAGATCCGAGCTCGAGCGAAAATGCAAGGCCTGCATAGCAGCCTTCAATGCTCGCGACTTTGCATATACTGGCCATCCAGACCGCCAGGACTTCCTTCACTCCATCTCACCCAATTTTGGAGCCCACATCGAGAACTACCCCGACAAAGCCATGACATGGGACGAGCTGCAAGGCCTCTGGAGACATTTTCTGGCAGCCGAGCCTGAATGCAAATTCGAGATCGTCAACGTGTCGACCGACATCTTTGCGAATGGAACGGCGATAGTCTACTTGGAGCTTAGCGTGCTTGGGGTCGAAAATCTCAACTTCATTAGGTGGATGGAGATGAAGTGGAAAATTGTAGCGGGGAAGTGGGTTTACTATTCTTGCACAACCATGAGAGGGAACACTGGGCCCGCTTGAGTCGTGAGATTTTTCTTCTACCTCTGGGCTCCAACGAGTGTTGAGCCTTGGCTTAATTGTCTGGCTCATACCACGGCTTGCAGGCTTCATGCAACTCCCTCGCGCCTTCGACCTCCTTACACAACCGCTCATATATATCCTCGCCAATCCGTCGACAACTCTCCAACAACGCAGCAACTACAAGGTCGCCGTAACACACCTTACTGCCGAGTATGAAAGGTCCAGCGTCTTTCTTGTTCTCCTTCAGAAGCTTGGCAACTCCTTCAAACCCTGGCTTCGCAGCTTGCCATGCTGGCTCTCCGCCTTTTGTCTTCTCGAGTTCTTCGATAGTCATGCCAAATTGGGCTTCGCGTTTGGCGCGCCACATCGGAATGATCTCCGGCAGATGCACATCGCGAAGCATTCGCGGGAACAGGACACCGAGCAATGGTAACCCGACCTGGACCAAAGCGGCATCGACCTTGTCATGCATACCAGTCTCCAGTTGCAGACTTGGTTCGGGATACCTCTCCTCGATCGCCGCCGCTACTTTGACCGAGTCCATAACAACCGATTTGTCGGGCAGTTGGACCGACGGGAGAGTGTACGCCGATCGGTTTCCCTTCGAGCCTGCTGGGAGAGGTGGATTGGGTGGGCAACCCAGACCGGATAGTGTAGGCTCTATCTCGGGGTGTTTGAGCCAGTGGGTGGTGTAAGGAATCTTCTTGTAGTTTAGGACAAGGCGTGATTTCCAGACGTTGGGAGACCAGCAGACATAGTCTCCGGCTGGGTTCTTCAGTCTGCTTGGAAGGTCGAAGAGGACGACTTCTTCGGGGGTGGACATGCTGTTGCTGCTGCTCAACAATCTCAGGTGGTGATAGAGTCTTGCTGATGAGGTGGGGGCTCTTTGGGACATCTAACCTTGACGATGAGTGCGGCTGATATAATTCAAGCTGCCACTTTTTGAAAGCTTGTGGCCACTTGGCTTTAATTTATATCTCGAACGGATCTCCGTACATATGAACCAATGCACAACTCTTCACCGAAAGTCCGGAACCAGACAGGAAAGCGAGCTGAAGCTGCTTCTGCCTACCTACCCCGCCAAGATGGAGTCTAAAGGATCCTGTTCCTAGTCAGGAGTAAATTTGATCACCAGTTAGGCATATGCGACTTTGAAGGATGCTCGTTTCGTTCTAGGTTTCGGAGGGTTACTTGAAGACGATGGACTTTTCCTTGCTGCTGCTTCTGCTTGTTCATGGAGGTGAACGTGGGATCTCTGGCCGATGTGGTTCTCGGCCGACCCGGTGCATTGCCTTGTTAATGCTGAGAAGTCATACAGTCTGCCAATGGACATTTCGATTCAAGAGAGAGGCGTAGGTGGCTTCGGAGGTTTGATAGATGTCGGACCTCTCTCTGTGAGTCTTGGCCCGACTCATCGGCTGCGCTGACGGCCCGTTGTGGTCCAAGCGTCTTTAGATTTCGGACCTTCAATTCCCAAAACTTCATGTGACTCTGAACATTTCACTCACACCTCCATCACTTCGACGCATGCTTCACAAGACTGCATGGGTATCTATATGGACGAATATCGCTGCAGGTAGGAGTCTGCGCCATACCACCATTTCTCCTAGCGTCAGCATAGCGCGCAACATGTCTACTCAAACCGCAGTGCCTATAACTGCAACCCCGGCAGCAGGCCAGCTTGTCGAACATAATGGGAAGACATACGAGACCATCCGCGAAGGTCAAGCATACATCTTGATCCCTCCGAATACGCAGAAACATGTTGATCCGCAGGCGAAAACGAAAGACTCGGAGAAGCCGCAGAATGTCTTCTATAACCCCATTCAACAATTCAATCGGGACCTGAGCGTATTGGGTATTAAGGCTTTTGGGGAGGATTGGATGCAGAGGAAGAGACTGAGAAATGAGAAGAATAGGGAGAAGAACAACAACAGGCGCGCGAAGAAGAGAAAGGCGGGTGAGGTCAATGGGGAGGAGGGTGGCGTGAAGTTGAGGAAGTCCGAGGATGGGAGTCCGAAAGCTGTGAGGGGCCATGAGGACCAAGAGCAGACAGTACAGGGTGCAGCGCTGGCGGGCACGAGTCAAGAGAACGGCACAGGAGAAACAAGAGCAGAGGCTGGCCGGGAACAGCAGGAGGAGCTACAGAACGGGCATGCAGAGAAACCAGCCGGGCCACGATTTCGCATACTGGATGCCCTGTCAGCGACTGGGTTACGCGCATTGCGGTATGCGAAAGAGATACCTTTCGTGTCCGCAGTCGTTGCGAACGACATGAACCCGAACGCAATCAAGAGCATGGAGATGAACGTTCAGCACAACGACTTGACCTCATACATCACACCAAATCTCGGAGATGCGATAGGACACATGTACAGTGTGGCATACCCGCCCACAAACTCACATGGCCCCACGCATATATCTCACAAATACGACGTGATCGATCTGGATCCTTACGGCACTGCGGCTCCCTTCATCGATGGCGCATTGCAAGCGCTAAACGACGGTGGCCTGCTTTGCGTGACGTGCACAGATTCGGGTGTCTTCGCATCGACAGGCTACTGCGAGAAGACATTCTCGCTCTATGGCGGCATGCCAGCGAAGGGGCCTTACATGCACGAAGCTGGTCTTCGCTTAATCATAGGCTCGATTGCCTCTGCCGCTGCCAAGTACGGCATTGCAATTGAGCCACTCCTCTCCCTGAGCATCGACTTCTACGCAAGAGCTTTCATCCGCGTACGCAAAAGTCCCGCCGATGTCAAGTTCCTAGCCGGAAAGACAATGCTCGTCTACGCCTGCGATTCCGGCTGCGGCGCTTTCACCACCAACATGCTCGGCCGAAACACCAGACAAACCAGCAAAAACGACACACCCTGGTACAAACACTCCATCGCCGTAGCACCCACATCCGACCGTCTCTGCGAACACTGCGGAACCAAAACCCACATCGCAGGACCCATGTGGGGAGGTCCCATCCATAACACGGCTTTCATATCCAAGATCCTTGAAGACATCGAGGCTGTCGATCCGGAAATCTATCAAACCCTTCCGAGAGTTGAGGGAATGCTCACGACCGCGCTCGATGAACTCCTTATTAACGAGGAAGTCACGAAATACACACCTACCAGCAAACGTTCCGAGACAGACGAGATCATCCCCCTCACCCCACCAGAAACAATCGACTCCCACGCCTTCTTCATCAACCCCTCCGCCCTCTCAAAAGTAATCCACTGCGTCGCCCCCTCAGATTCCGCTGTAAAGGGTGCATTACGACATGCGGGTTACATATGTACTCGCTCGCACTGCCAACCTGGGAGTATCAAGACCAACGCCCCGTGGAGCGTGATTTGGGAAGTCATGCGAGAATGGGTTCGACAGAAACAGCCTATCAAAGAGGGTGCCCTCAGAGAGACGACTGCAGGGTTTCGGATTATGCAGAAAGCACGCAAGTCAGATGATAACTCGAATGGCACATCGGAACCTGCAGGCGAGGGCTCGAAAGACGATACACCAGAAATCGTCACAGAGGGTGTGAAACCTGTCGCGCCGGGCGAGGTGGATGTGAGCAAGATGAAGGTGGTCTTTGATGAAGTTCTTGGAAAAGATAAGCCTGGGAAGAAGGTGGTGCGGTATCAGCAGAATCCGAGGGGGAATTGGGGTCCTATGACGAAGGCGAAGGGAAGTGCTTGAGATATCAAGTACAAGGATTTTTCAGGATACCTATCTTAAGTCTGCGATATAGGATTGCTGCTCAGATAATATGTACCGTGCTTCCCAGAGCGCCTCGCTATCAAAATCGTGTGCATCACAGGTCAAACACACTTCAGGTCGTCATCTCCTCTGCATCCACCATTCCTTCCTCCCATCAATCTAAAGCTCCTTCTTCTCCTTCGCTCCACCCTTCTCATCAATCGCCTTATCAATAAAAATCTTCCCCATCTGCGCACTCTCTCTCCATCCCCTCTGCCTACTCCAGAATTTCTCCTCCGGACTTGCGCTCGTCAAACTCGCCTTTCTTGCATCCTCCTCAAGACTCTCTCTCGTGACCGGAGTATCATTGATCGAAATATTCGGCACCTGCGGCAACTTATCAAGACTATCCTTGACCAGCTTCTGTCGTGTCAAGTACCGATCACGACGTTCTTTCTGTCGACCAGGAGAATCAATCTTGCTGATCGCACTACGCACAGCGGCGTGGACGAAGAGGTAGAGATGTTCGGAGAAGAAGATGGATAGGAGGAGACCCCAGCCTTTGATGTCGTGTGGTCGGCCATCGGGTCCGATGCCCTCGTTAGAGAACATGTACGTCAGTGCGGCCATGGTGATGCTTCCCAGCCAGGTCAGGAAGGTCAAGGCGTCGAGCCAAGGGCCGATGGTGTCTGCTCTCCAGGGTGTGGGACGTTGCATTTCGACACAGATCTTGATAGCATCTGCGCGGAGCTCGAACCAGTTGTTTACCAGGTAACTAGCCGGGACCAAAGGCCAGACGACGGAGAAGAGGGAGAGGTATCCGAACTGGATGATCATTTCTCGGAGATCGGTGTAGACATCGTAAGCTGGGAGTTCAGCCTCGCTTCGCACGCGGTCCAGGAACTCCTTCTCCTCGGGTGGGTCTTCGGCGGCAGCAGAGGGTTGAAGCCCGGAGTTCGTACGTTTGGCTGCCATTTCTTTGAACTTGAGGACGCCTTGACGCTTGAGGTACGGGACGACGACTTCCATTGCGAAGTTAACGATAGAAGCTGTCACCGCGAAGTAGATGGTCTGCTTGCGGAGGCGGTCCGGATTGATGGTGTAGTGGCCACCCTGGGTCTTTAGTCGTGTCTTCTCGTCCTTAGCCATGAAGATGCGAGTGAAGATGTCAAGGTATGGGACCAAGACGGTGCCGAATGGGACGTAGACGAAAGCCGTAAGGATGATACCCAGATACGAGGTGATGAAGTCCAGGATGAAGAGCTTGGCTGTGTGAGAGCGGTCGTATTGCGTGTCAGTCTCATAGTTTTCAAAGTCGTTTAGGCGCTTGGCGGCATCAGACAATGCACCAGTCAACAAGGGTAGACAGGTAGTCAGGATGACAGTCGGCGTAAATGTCAGAATTGACTTGCCAGGTCCATCGTAGATCTCACCAATGAAGATCTCAATCGCAAAGCACAGCACGATGAGGCTACCAAGGACCAGCACTGCGAGAATGGCGAACGGAAGCTGAAGTGCTTGGCGCTTGAGTCGCTCGCTCCATGGGAAGATCTTCTGCAGTTCGCCAGTGGCTGGGTCCTCAACTTCCTTGGTTGGCTTGAAATCGTGGCGTTTGGTATCAATGGCACTGACGCCGCGAACACCCCATCTTATGGAGAGATCGCGCTCCTGGTGCCTCCACCATTCGACAAAGATGATTGACCAGAGTGAGAGTACAACAGCATAGATCGGGCTGAAAGAGCCCAACGCGAAGTACGCCAGAAGTCCAAACCCAGTCGGGAATAGCAAGAACGTGAAGTACGTCTGCTCGAATGCGAAGTAGAAGGCCACCTTCTCACCAAACCGGTCACGGATCTCGTCTAGGTCCTCAGTCTTGACTTGGTACTCCGTAGCCCACTTCTTCATCAAATGGCTGTTGAAAGTGTGATCGTGCAAGGCAAAGATGCTGTCGACATACTCCCATTCGGGGGACTTGGCTCTGATCCCGGCACCGCCCTCGTTCTCGTAGTTGGTGATCATTTGGTAGATGATGCGGAGGCGCTCTGCGTCGGTCAATGGGTCCTGCTCCAGAGAAGCTCGGACGTCCTGTGCGGGCTCTCCTGAACGCACGCCGTGGACCCAGTCCTTGACACGGCTGCGGTAGACTTCAGCATACATGTGCTCCTGACTGGCAACTCTGACAAAGACGAGGACGGAATTGCCCTCGCCATTGCGGACTTCAGTGGCCAGTCCAATGGAGGAAAGCTTCTGGCATAGCTTTTCGAAGCTCGCTGCTGCCTTTTCCTTGTCTGATCACACACACTTGCCATTAGTTTAGATCCAATGGCACGGGATCATACGGGATTGACATACCTGAGGGCGGGAATTTGAAGACTATGATATAGTCGACACCCATATTGGTGTGAAGCGCGTGGCTCTTAGCCATATTGCCTGGCACCAACTGAGTCGTGACCAGCTCGCTGATGGATCGTGGGAAGGTGGATCGTTTCTTCAGGGAGTCCAGCGGGATGCTGGACGTGTCTTCAGACATTCAAAGAAAGTAAAAGACGGAGCTAGGAGGAAGAAGTGTTTTGCTGATCCAATGCGGGTGCGGAGTAGGGGGTTGGCATGCGTGGTTGGTCCAGCCAACTTGTCATGGATTCGTTTGTTCGATGTTCAAGGAACTGGAACTGAGGAAGTACAGCGTCGTCATCGCACAGTGATCGCCCAGGAGCAGGAGCGAGCGATCGCGTCGCGGGCGCTAATGGAACGGCCCGCGGACACAGACAGGGACGTCGCGTGCCTGTGACGCCTTCGACTTCACGTTCACATAATCAATCAGCACACTCAACTTCCACATCAACATCAACATTTCGATATGGCAGTGCAATCACGCGTCGCCGCCGTTACGGGTGCAAATAAGGGCATTGGCCTGGCAATTGGTACCTTTGTCTTCCAACGATATCTCGCGAACAACACTGACAGACGCCAGTCCGCAATCTCGCCCTGCAATATCCTTCGTCGCCACTGAAGTCTGGTCCTTTCCTGATCTACTTGACAGCACGCTCCCCAGAGCGTGGTGCAGAGGCAGTCAAGACGTTGAATGAAGATCCTGAATTGAAGAAAGCAAAAGTCCTTGCCCAAGATGGAGGCGATACTACCATCACTTACCATCCTTTAGACATCAGCCAAACAAAGAGCGTTCAAGAGTTCCGAGATTACTTGAAGAAAGAACATCCAGACGGCATCGACATTGTCATCAACAATGCAGGCATTGCGATGCAGGGCTTTGATTCAAACGTTGTCAAAACCACTCTTGAGACGAACTACTACGGCACTCTGGAGGCCAGCCAGGATCTCCTGCCACTCCTGCGACCAGGTGGCAGACTAGTCAACGTGTCTAGTGCAGCAGGCAAGTTGAACAAGTACTCTCAAGAAATGCGAGATGCTTTCCTTTCTGCTGCCAAGACAGATGTTCCAGTTGTCACTGCTCTTATGCAGAAGTTCCAGAAGGTCGTTGATGAAGGGAAAGAAAAGGAAGCAGGCTTCCCATCAGCAGCCTACGCCGTCAGCAAGGCTGGTGAGACTGCTTTCACCAAGGTGCTTGCCATGGAGGAAGCAAAGAAGGGGCGTGATGTCTTGATCAACGCATGCTGTCCAGGCTACGTAAAGACCGATATGACTCGTGGCGGTGGAAGGAAGACAGTTGATGAGGGTGCGAAGACACCGGTCATGCTCGCCCTCCAGGACATTGGCCGCAAGACCGGCGAATTCTGGACGCATGAAGAGGTGACTGAATGGTAGAGCGTGTTTTCAGGACAATATCCTGTCTCCGAAGCATAGGCATAGAAGACTGGCAGTGAGGCAGCCTTCCAATCCGACTAGGACTTAAGCATGTGAAAACATTAAGCACAGACCAATTACAGCAGCCTACCCGCCCGCTCCCCGTGGCGCTCCCGTCCGGGACCTGCCTACGAGATATCTCAGTTTACACTGACCTACAAACAACACTGCACACGGCCTGCGACACCCTCCATCTCACCTCGACACCCTCGAGTTTATCGTCTTTCTTGATCCCCATCAAAACAATCGCATTGACATTGCAGCCACTTCGCCCGCCATGTCGATCTCTAATTACAACGTTATTCATGTCACCATCCCATGGTTCCACGAGGAGGACCAGAAGGACTACGTCCGCGACGCCGACGATGAGGCAGCCGCCGCCACCGAGGAGTGGAACGATGAGGCGCTCGAGAAAGCTGCAAAGAAGCCATTCCGCTTGATGGACCTGCCCGCCGAACTTCGAAACCGCATTTACGGCTTCTGCGTCGACGTCAAGGAGTACCGCCCGCGGTACAAGAGATCCGACAACGACGAGCGCGTCTTCTGCAACGTCGCTATGCGCGGTCGTATGCCTCTAGAACTCCAGCAACCACTCAAGGTCAAGACTCGACGAGATGATCCGCGCCAGAGCTGCATCTTCGTCGGCAAGGGCCCAAAGCTGTATGGCTACAGCTTGCCCGCTAAGCCAACTGCCTTGCCCAACATCCTCCGTGTTTCGAAGCAGGTGAGCAAGACCATGCGTTCCATAGCCAAGTTGACGTACTGACACCAGCCACAGGTCCGCGAAGAAGCGCTCGCGGTCTTCTACGAAGTCAACATGTTCATCTTCTATGGCTGTCCAGCTGAAGACGTCGCCAAGTGGATCATCAACACCGCCGGCAACTTCAAGTCGAACCTCGAGAAGGTGATGTGGCAGGGCAACCGCTTCGCGTCCGAAGAAGATGCCATGGCCATGGCTACTGTTCTCCTGCTGGAGGTTGCCGGCCTCACTCGAGACACACCCTTCTTCTTCGCGGATGGTATCCGGTCTCACTTGCCATGCCACATCACCGCGAAGCTGAAAGAGTTGAAGGAGGATGATGGGAAGTTTCTGGGCAGGACGCCTGAGGAGATCAAAGACATGAGCTTTGACGACCTTAAGGCCTTGGTGAGCTCCCCGGTGAGCGGGTGGTGGGATGAAATCAAGGATAAGATCGTCAACGAGGAGGAATGCCCGGAGTGTAGCAAGGTGGAGGAGGATGGCGATACGGCTCAAAGCCAGTAAACAAGCACTACATCGGCTGGCGACAAAACCAAGCCGGCGGTCTGGCCTATCATACCCAAGATGAGTGCTGCACTCACCTCAGCTGTCCGGCTCTCCGACATCACTGGAACGTCTGCGGATTCAGCACACCAATGGCAAGCCTACGTCAGCATATCCTGTGGACGAGCGCGTGGTTCAAGACCTCTCTCGTAAAACAGGAGCGAGATGCCTGCACTGCGGCGATTACGGCTTGCGCCATTGGACTTCCGATCTTTCCTTCATCAGACCAAACGCAAACCTACATCAGCAGGCTCTCCCGTCGAGAACGACGAGGTCAAGGCTACTCTCGTGCAACAAGAGCTAGATGCCTCCACTTCTACGCTTTCTGTTCATAGCGTTTGACTTTCGATCGTTGTATTAGGAGCTGCGACATCGACGGCACAACCGACCACACAATGGAGGACTACTGCCATGAAAGAAAACGCGGGCGAACCAGCGGTCTTTGTATTTAGTTCATTAAGTTTCTCGCGCATGAAAATACCATCATCCAAAATGGGTATCATCACACTTTCATCATTGACAAATCATTATCACACCTGAATACCCTCCTCCACCTCACCAGCACTGCCCTCTCTGTGCGTTCTCCTCTCCAGCGTCTAAACCCACACTCCCCTCTCCCCTCCCCAGCCTTCTCGCTACCCTAAACCCCTCCCCATCCCTGATCGAAACCCAATGATCCCTCGTACAGTTCAAAATCGTCAGATTTTTCAAGCTCTCAGCCCCGGGACTACTCAAAATCGTCCGATCCTCTGCGCCTAATCTCTTCGCTTCACAGATGATACTAAGCTCTTCCATCGTGTCGGGAAGGAAGGCTTCTAGAGTTGTTTCAGGGGTTGAGGAGTCGGCGGGAGGGCGCATACCGTATGCTCCAGAACCGTAGATGGCCACCTTGGGTAAAGTCGCTTTTCTCAGGCCGGAACTGGGATGATCATCATGATGCTGATGATGGAAAGAGTGAGAGGGTCGTAAACTCCCCATCCCCTCCAAAATCTTCCCATCAAAAACACTATACAGCGCTCCCAATTGTTCTTCACTTTCAACATCCCCTGCCGGTCCCTCAAATGAGATATGCTCCAGCTGCCGCGCCTTTCTGAGAACATGTCCGATTCTTGGCCAATCGGTCCTCATATGCACTGCTTCTCCTAGAGCCCAGATGATCTGGAGATTGCGGAGGGAAGGACACCGGGCCAGGAAGAAGGATATGTCTTCTGCGGCCCCGGAGAAATTGTGGATAGCGAGGAATTGGATACGGCTGGGGAAGATGGGCGTGTCGTGTTCGAGGATTCGGGTCGAAGAAAGAGGCGCTAGGCTGTGGATCTCTAGGTGATGAAGATTCGGGAGATAGAGGAGGTTTCCAATGTCGTTGGCATCTGGAGGTGAGGATCTTCTTCCCGTGTCCGTATGCTGAAGTATGAGCTCGCGAATATTGTGCAGGCCTGACTTCCCGTTCATCCTTCCCATCTCTTCGGTCTGATGATCCGGATCTACGAGACCGGCGACATGATCTACCATCTCATCCAAACAGAACATGCCTGGGAAACAATTCATATCTCCCGAAAATCTCAACGTCCTCACGTTTGTACAGATCAGTAAGATCAGGGTCAGAACGGTATCGGTACTTATCCTCCCCTTCTTCGCCGCATCTCCAATACGTTCATCCGTTACATCCACAATTCCCCTCTCAATCTTAAGCCCTTCCAATCTCTCCCTCCACTCCTTCCTCAACATCCCCTCCCCCCAAAGACTACCATCCTCGCCCGCCATCGTCGTGCCATCAATATGTTGATGTACTTCTTCTACCATATCCGCAAGCTCCTTCCTCTCCAGCAGTGTCTTTCCCAGCGCCTGTATCCTCCTGACTCTTACGTGTTCATCGTACTTCCGATTCACATGGACCTTCCGCGTGGAGATACCAACCCTACGATATAGCAGCGGCGTGGCTATCTTACGACCAAGCTTATTGGTGAGACATACAGCGTAGCAGGTAGGTTTGTCGCGGTAGTCGATTGACGCGAAGATGGCTTCGATGAGTTCGGTTGGGAGGGATGTGGCTAGAGAGGAGGCTTCTATGGTAGGAGACATATCGCGTTCGTCCTCTTGCTTCGCGTTGGGTATCGTAGGCGTGGCCGAGACCGCCTCATCGTACATGGAAAGCTCGATCAAATGGTCGATCATCTTCGCTGCTCATTTCAGGTCTCGTACGACAACGCCGGAAGGGTGCCTCGAGCACCGCTGTCCGCACCACGCTGTGCGGCCATCCGATCTGTAGAGATGCTCCTGACCAGCATGACCTCGAAGAGTCTCTAACGAGACTTTATCGAGAGTTCGCAGGGTGTTGAGACGATGGGATTGAGGCTCGAGGCTTTGGCTTGAGGTACGAGTGTGGCACGAAAGCACGTGCCGGAACCTCAAGTATGTTTTGCCAGTCGTGAACAAAATTCAATGGAAAGTGAACGCGAGTTACATGAGTAAACAGAGCGAGTGATTAGACGCATTTTTGCGATTGAATGATAGTCGTCGACAATCCATCAACAGACCTAGAACTTTCCCATTATGACCTTATCGCTATGCAATTTGAACAACGCTAATCCTAGACTTTTGATGCAATTTACCACGCTCTCTCGTCCATCAACCTGTCGCCCGAGCCCCTCGACAGCTCAAACATTATTCGTCAGTGTCTCGCTCTCCACAAAGGTTGCCATGCGATCGGATATAACATCCCGACTGGCAGCCTTAGCCTTGAGAGCAGCTCGAATCTGCTTAACACTCTGCGCCTCCCAGGCTCTGAACTCCATATTACTGAGCGGCCACAGTGGCTTTGAATGTGTGTGACGCATCCATGCTTCGTTGTCAAGTGGTGGGGGGTTAGCAGTGAGCGCATCAATGTCGTTGGCCAGCTCCGAGCAGAATGAGTCGAGGGGAAGATCGTTGACGTCCTGTCCCAAAGGGTTCTCCAATTCCTTGCCAATCTGCGCGAGGCCGAGGATAATATACCCGGCCACAATTGTCGAGGGGATCGCGACCCAGCCGAGATACTTAACCAGCTGAAACGGGAGCGCCAAGACATACGCATAGGTGATTTGCGCGATGGAGATGGTGTAGGCCACAGGTAGAGGAGTGTTGACCACGCGTTCTGTTCCAGCAAGGCAATCGCTAAGTGCAGTCATGTAGTTAAACGCCTGGACTTGGTGGACGGAAATATTGAGTGTCTTATTCTGCATGATGTTCTCCAGGTATGCTGAAAGATAAGTCAAGATCTCGAGGGGCGTGTTCCCGAGGTTGTCTTTGGATTTCTTGAAGAGCTTGCGGGGGTTGGATTCTGCCATTGGCACTCCGAGGTATTGGCCGACTGACTTGATCGTTGAGATGCGGCGTTGATGCAGGTTTTGTTGATCGGCCTGTCCAGCAAAGGTGTGCAGGTTGCTAAGCAGCGGCGCCAAGTCTGGATAGTCGGTCGAGGGCTCAAATCGAAGACGGTGCTTCAGAGCCACTGCGAATGCATTGATGAGTTGCAATGCGGAGAGCTTTGCTAGGAGATCCTGCTTGCCCAGCTCTTCTGATTCTTCGTGTCGCCTGTCAGGTGTATGTTAGCATTAAACCACAATATGTAGCCACTCAAATGCCACAAGCGAGTCCCTCAAGCTTGGCATGCAGAAAGTACTTACTCCTGTGCGTGCACCCAGATCAGACGAGCCATGTTCCGCCCGTTGAGTGTCAACTGCGCCCAGTACCGTCTTCCCTCCGAAAAACGTTCGTAGGCTGTGGTAGAGCGGAAAGAAAGCGCCAAACCCACAACGAAACCGAGCACAGTCAACAGCACACTATTGATCTCCAGACTATGGACCAGTTGGCTGATGCAGGTTATCAATGTCGCCCAACCACCAATAATGGTCAGAGGTACTATCATCTTGGGCGCGACTGATCCATGCAATCTCATAAACTGAGGCCATTTCGAGTGTCGGTTGATATCGCGGGGTCCTCGAAAATAGTCTTCAATGTCCACGCTGTGGTGAGTTGCCTGGAAGTTGTCAGTGCGTCGCTTCCTTATAACGCATCTTCTACAAATGCAAGAGCACGAAATTGACGCGGGAGCCTCTCGGCATGCCATGACCGTTGAAGAAAGTGCGCGACGATTCCTTCACGTCGTATAAGGATAGAACTCACGGCATGGAACATTGGCCTTGGAACAAATTCTGGCTCCTCCTTCGGGGTCGCTGTCGTCGAGCCTTGCATTGTCGATTGCTGGGACACGGTGCTACCGGGTGGCACGGCAGTGATATCCTCCCGCGAGACTTTGCTTTCCGTGGCGAAATCGTTGGAGGCGGTGTTGGTCGCCATTGTCGCGGCGCCTGCTGGCGAGATATCTGATATTCTGCTCGGTACTGTCGAATGGAATCTGCTGAATTCGCTGCTGTCGTCGCTGGAGATGTCGCTGCTGTCAATGTTTGCTGTGGAAGAAGAAGTCGCGCCTTGTGCAAGGGAAAGTTCGATCAATCAGTCAGAACAAAGAGAAGGAAAGTCGGACTCTGAACCGCGTGTCGAAGTCTGACGTTCTGGCCAGACGCGTGGAGACAGAAGACCTGTCAGGAAGAGAAGCGAACGATGGTCAACTCCACAGCAGCAGACAGCACAAGATCCACTCGCACTGCCGACGGACGGCGTGGTGGTCGGTATTTTATGTGCTGAATTTCTGAGACGCCCTCATGTCGTTTCAAAAGCTGCCCCTTGCAAGGTTAAACGCGAGGTGCCAAGTCGGGCGGGTGGCGCCGCTGTCCGAGAGGCATTCTACGAGCCAATCAACGAAGAGCAGCCGAACGCAAAAGCGACCACAACGGCTCCTCCTCCCAACGCCAGCTGATCACAAAGTTCGTGGTGAGACTCTTGTGCTGAGACTGCTCCCACCTCCTGCAGCCTACCTTGGATACACAGCTAACACACCATACAGCGCCAGTGACACGACCTCTGGCAGATCTACACGTGTGTAAGAGAAACCCCGAAATAGCCACCATTGGTCCATCGCTTGCCGCTGCCAAGGGAGCACGCCCTTGCTGACGACTGGGACTAAACCTCTTGCACGGCATCATATGCACCGTGCGTGTCTGTGCATTTCTTCGAGAATCGACAAGGGGATCTTCGTCCGGTCTCACCAAATCTAAGCTTACAAGACGAGAGTGCTCAAGCATCCGCTCCGCCATCTGTTGCCAACGGAACTCCTTCCAGAAGGAGGCTTTCCAAAAGGATATCCAAGAGGGAGGACCTTGTACATCGAATACCGGGCCCGGGATCGTACTGCCCGAGCACTACGACTTAAATGCCGAGTTGTAATTCGCTGTTGTGTTGCTCGCATATTTGTTGATCATTGGCGTGGTCCTTCAACATGGTCATCAGCAGTCCATTCAGCACTCGCAAGTTGTATGCGCCTGCACATCCTGAACCATGTTCCTTTTAGTGGACTGGTCCGACATCCGCCTGGGCACGCTGGCTGAAACACAGCAGATGAATCGCGAATTCCTGGAGTCAAAATCCAAGAGGTGGCCAAGAAGACATCGAAGTCTAAAAGACAATACCATTAACATTACTAGCAGCTGGTTTGAGCACCAGCATTTGACAAGCATCGAACGCCCGCTTTTCTCAGGCCACTTTCGCCTTCTCTCCTCTCCCAGCCCAGGAAACTCCTCCCTTTCCAGACTGCACTCGAGCTTTCGCAATCCTCGACGTTTCCTCAAATGATCCTGAGATTCTTTGATCTTGCCCCCAAGGTGCTCAGTCGACCTCGCTGGCCTGGCGAATCTTTCATCTCGCGGCGACATGACGCACTGAAGCCTCCACGGCTCCGCTGACCTTTCCACAAAGTCGTACAAGCTTGATGTTCTCCGGCCCTTGTACATCTCTCCTCCATGACGCCTGTCTCTGACCTTGCTGCCATTGCTGGAGCAGGAAAGTCAAAATATTCTTTTTCAACTGCACACTCCAGCATCCGTTCAATTCCCCTTCTTGCTCCTCGCGAACCCAATCAGCGGCGCAATGCCCTCCAAATGGATCGTTCGCCGATGACTTTTATGCGACTCCTCGGATCCGTTACTCGAACTGGATCCCGGCCCCTCCGATCCAGCTGGGACATCAGGTACGAAAGCCTCTGGTGGGATTCCATCAACAACAGCTGGCTCAGAGTGTCGTTTTGTCTCATCCTCTTCCTTCGGCGCATCCACCAACATCAACGATGTGGTTGATTTGGAAGCTGCTGTACTTCTTCGCGAAAGTCGATATCTGGAGAACCGGCCCGTGTCTTCTTGATCGTGGTCGGCTGGAGGCGGTGTCAGACTCCTCTCAATCTGGTCCTCGAGAAGTGCCTGCTGGAACTCGGCACTGCGGTAGTATCGCTTCTCATCCGGCTCATAGCTGTCGGCCAGCAATGGGTTCAATTGCTGCCTCTCGCTCGAGTTCCGTGGTTGCCTCTCACTCCCGGTCAGATTGGTAACGCTGGGCGATTTCGGAAGTCTCGAATTGCGACGCTCACGTCGTTGTTGGAAGTAGTTGAACATGTTGTTCATCTTGAAGAAGCCTGGGGATGATGCTATACGCTACTGCAGGTACAAGATCGCAGGTACAGGTTCGATCAGAGTGTAAGTTGCAGTAGTAGAAGCAAGGTTCTGTAACAGAAAGAGAAGGGTGGAAGTGGAAGAGCCAGTGAAAGGTCTTCCCTACCCTATAAGCAGCGGAACACTTAGCCCACATACTTACGTGCCGCCCTAGCCACCGGCAGGCCACCGGACGAACGGTACGCAAGGCATGAACGCGGTGAATTTGAAGAGCACACGCACGTGGTAGGAACAATCGGCACGTAAACTCCCTTACCGCGCGGTACCGCGGCCGTGCATACCTTCCAAAGTCTTCGTGCTCAAGTGGTCGTGCTCGTCGTGCTTCGCCAAGACTAGTATAGCACACTTAAGGTGTGGCAGTGGTCCTGCCTGGTACAATCTCGGACCTACGTAATCTGGCGGAGACTGTGTGACGACGACTTTGCACAAACTACCAGAATTCAGACCGAGTGCTCACGCAAGCAACTCAGTGCTTCGTACCATCAATGTTCCTTTCGTTTTTTGTGGACAATTCAGCTTGGTTGGCAAAGCAGCTTTTGCAGCATGGCTAGCCGGGGCTTGCATGTGCAATTCGTCACAATAATTGCCTTCTTTGGAAGGCGGCTTTTCAGAGCCGTGTGGTCGGAGCTCTTGACATCAGGTACAATCTCGTTCGATTCGGATGATGGCGTGAGCTGGAGCGCTTCGGCAGTCTACATTACATAGTAGTGTACTGCTGAGCAGACTGCCTCCTAACAGATTATAATGCCATTCCCGTGCTGCTGAACAACTCCACCGAGTTCACGTCTCGACATCCCGTCTCCCGGCACTCCTCCCGCGGCTCTTCGAGCTATCTCTCGTGCGCGACGAAGAAGAAGTCGGCTTTGGCGTGATCGTGATCTTGACATCCACCTCAAGAGGAAAACCAGGTACATCCAGCGCCGCTGACGTTCGGGTACTAGTACCTCTCTTACGAGTCGCTGGATTAGCATCCTCATCGCTCTCTGAGTCTGGTATGACTTCTGTGACCTTTAAGATGGAGTCCGGAACAGATGTGGATGAGTGTGTGCGGCCTCTTGATGGATTCCGATTGCGGCTCTGATCTCCTGGGGTTCGAGTGGTGGATCGTGGTCTAGAAGATCCAACGCTCGGTGAGGATCGACGTCCTCCCTTCGAACCTGGAGGCCGAAGGGATGTACTGTCTTGGCCGTCATGATCATCGTCGTTGTCGTCGCCGTCGCCGTCAAAGATCGTATTCACCTTCGTACGTCTCCCACCTGGAGATCGAGATTGAGTTTCGGACTCGATATTTGGATCTTTACGCCCTCTCCCGTCCCCGGCAGGTCGTTTTGCCAGCTCTTCCTCTATCCTTCTAATCCATCGTCTCGGCATTCTCTTCTCGTCGTCTCGCATACCAAAGTCTCTCACGCACTGCTCGAAAGTCCTCCTCGCTTCGCGCAATTTCCCTTGTCTGTACTGTACTGTACCGAGCTCGTACAGCTTCTGTGCCACCAGCTCTTGACTGACCTTAGGAGCTCTCTGGAGTCCACTGATCAGCTGCTGTATTATTCTTTCGGCCTGATCCCATTTCTCTTCCTCACGGCAGTGACGAGCAAAATGCTCCATCACCTGCAGCGTACCCGGATCATCTGGTCCAAGAGCCCGCAGTCGTCCTTGCAAGGCATCGTTGAAGAGCTTCGCCGCCTTGTCAACATCGTCCATCTGCTCGCACACCAGACCAAGGACCATAGTAGCAGACAGTATGAGAGGATGATCGTGGCCAAGCGTACTCGCTCGGCCGAGAATAGTCTGCTCCACAGTAGCAGCCTGCTCGAAAAGCCCCTCGTTCAAAGCCAGACAGCCAATATTGTGCAACGTGTTCAGAGTCGAAGCATGGTTCGGACCAAGAAGTTCAGACTTCTCTCTATAAGCCCTCATAAGCAATTCCGAAGCTTCCTTGTGTCTGCCCTGCTTGGCGATGACCACGCCTAGAGCATCGATCAGACGTAACGTCTGATGGTCGCCAGATCCAAAAAGCTCCGTACTCGCGGCGAGGGCGTGTCGATACATTTGTTCTGCCTTGGAGAATTGACCTTGTTTCTTATGAATAATGGCGAGATTGCAAGCAACACTGAGAGTTTCTTCATCTGCCAGACCAGATAGTGCTTCAAGTCCAATGAAGGCCTCTTCGGCCTGGCTTTGAGCTACAGAGAGCTCATTACGTCGAATTTTGATTTCTGCAAGACTTCCAAGGAGCTTCAAGGTTGATCTGTTCCTCTCGCCGTACTTCGAGCGGAAAATCTTGAGAATGTAGCTGTAGATGATCTGGCTTTCCAGTAATGCCTCCCAATCCGAAAGAAATGCTGCGATCTTGTGCAGCTTCTCGATGTAATCTTGACTATTCAGATGACTGAGCACAAGAGCCTGGCGTTTTGCATGCGGTACCAATCGTCTCTCAGCATCCCATTGAGACCGTCCATCGAAGTTCGATACAGCAGTGATGGCCAGCTGTTGGTAGATGTCATGATGTCCCAATGTACAGACTCGGTGTAGAGTCCAGCGATGTTGCGTTGGATGCATGTGGTAGCTGTAGGTCTCGGTCAAGGATATCATCGAGTATTCGATCAGTAGTTGCATTTCGTCCCCGAATGCCAACTTGTTCGAGACTAGCTGTTCGAGATAGAGGGAGGTTCGCCGCATTTCGCGGAGGACCTTCGTCTCTGCAACGTTGAGGAGATCGAAGTAGAAGTCGGTGTGATGAAAGAAAGCCCAGACGCAGAGGATCTCGGCAGCCGCAGGAGACTCTTTTGCCACTTGTTGATAGGACATCTCCCAGGTGGTCAGCAGATTATGTGTCTCACGATCAAGATGTGAGGCCTTGAACTGGCTGTTTGCGAGTCTTTCGAGGCTTTCGTCAAACCATTCGCTATATTCGAAACCCGAGACAGCATGCTTGGCCAGAAATGACCCGGCTTGTGTCAATGCCAGCGGAAGACCGTCGAGTCTTTGCAGGACTTCATGGAGGCCTTGTATCGTCAGTCTGGCCCTCCAAGATGGGCGCCTAACTTACCTTCGATGTGACGTTTCGCATACGATTCTAGCAGCTGGGCTGCCAGCTCCGGGCCAAGCTTGTCAAGGCGAAGGCTTGCATCGGGAATCTCGAGCATAGCAAGACGTGTGGTGATGAGAACATTTCCCTGGTCGGCGTGTGGTATAAAGTCGTAGTAATCATACGCTTGAGGGTCTTTACCAGATTTCCAATTACGATCCACGTTATCGATGACAAGGAGCCAGTTGTCGTTGCCGGGCAATGCCAGCCAGTGTAAAAGGTCTCGCATCAACTTGTTCTCCCTCAACAGATGCCGTTTGGGCTCAGCGGTGCCTCTGCCACCCTGTGTCACGCCGCTACGGATGACAACGTCGAGGATGCGTACTGCAATCTCCGTGAGCGAGCGCTCTAGAGTGTCTCTGGACCAGCCATCAGCCCAGAGTATGGCACTGAAGCGTTGTTTGTTTCTGTCCACGAAGCGCCTGCAGAGTGATGTTTTGCCCATGCCGCCCATGCCATGAACGATGAAAATTCGCCTCTGTGGTAATGTTCTCCCTGCCTCGAAGAACTTCTCGATGTAACAGATCTCTTCAGCTCGGCCTACAAAGCGACTTATCTTCGGGACACCCTTCAGACTGAATGGCCTATTAACTAAACTGGTATAAGACTTAGCTCCTCTCTTCGGTCGCACTCGGTGATCACTTACAGGACGCTGGTCTTGTGTCCCTCAGCACGTTGCGCTGAACGAATCTCAAGAATTCTTTGGCAAACGCTGCGGCTGTGGCAGCTGCGTAACTTTGCCAGGCTTTGTTCTTATGAGAATCGGCGTAATCGCAAATGCCTCTGATGACGATGCACGGGAAGCTGTTCTCTAGTCCTGCAGCTTCCATTTCGTAGCACAGCGCACGGTATCGGCTCGCAATTTGGTCTCGGTCGACGCCACTTCTCATGACCTGATTGCCTGATAAGATGTTGCCGTAGTATGTTCTCGGCTGCTCGGGGTCTGGCCTAGGAGAACGTCTTGTGATGCGCGCTGGGTCACAGGACTGCTCTTTGCTGGTGCAGGAGATCTCTGGGCCGCCACGATGTGCATACTTGGCTTCATACAAGTCATCGGTCTCTGATCCCTGGAACTGATACTTCGGCCCCAGCGAGCGCCCAATATCGCTCAGCCATTTCGCAACATGACTGCCGTTCGGTCTTATGTGTCTTCTCTGCAAGTTTGAGAGAGCATTCAATAAGACCTCGGGCGGGCTATTCAACATGCCATTGTGCTCGCGTCCTTCGGGTGTGATCTTTCCAAAGTCATGCTGGATTAGGCCCCCGTATTCGCCCTCAGGCTGACTGACGACAATGTCGCCCAAGCGAATGTCGTTCTTAGCGCTCGGTACACCGCCAGCTATTCCAACCATGAGACCTATCTTAATCTGAAAAGTTCGTGCGATGTGAGTAGCTACTCTGGCAGCAGCGTTCGTACCAGTCTTGCTCGCTGGTAGAGATGCGACAACCACATTGTACTCATGTATCTTGCCGAAGGAGTAAGAAGTTCCATCGTTTGTAGGCAGATCATCCGGCGCATCAAACTCTTCTTCAAAAGTAGCCTCGACGGCGGCTGCCTCCAACGGTAGAGCGCAGATGATTCCAATGTGATAGTCAGCTACCGGTAGGGCAGGCACCATGTCCAATTCCGAGGAAGGAGGAATGTCGTTTTTAGGATTCGTTGCCCGTTGCGCGCCGAAGTCGTAGCCCTGAGACTCTACAACATACTGGTTCGAAGGTGGCGCTGGCGGGAGTCGGGGTTGAGCCGGACGAGCATTCGCATAACGTCGTTCGTCGTGGGTCCTGAAGGCGTGTGATGGCTCAGGACTCAATCGCCTGCGTTCGTCTTGTCGGAGTTCTTCATAAGGCCGAGCACCGTAGGTCTCGAAAGAGAATGAGGGCTCTCGACCAAGTCGTCGACTGTCGTCCCGGAACGATCGACCCCTTTCGAACTCCTCGACATAGTCGTCAGACCTCTCGTTGGACAATTCGAACCTCATTTCCGGGGCGCGACGACTCCTTTCTTCTCCGAGATGGCGACTCTGTCTGGGCACGCGAGGGTCTCGTTCATTTGAGATGCTGTCAGAGAACTGGTCTGGGTACAGCGAGTAGGCCTCGTCTGTTGCAGGCGAGCGCTGTCTTTCCCCATAAGCATTTCTATTGTCGTGGTATATGTAGATGTTTGGGGCTGGACCGTGGCCTTGCGAGCGGGCACGATGTAGACCTTGGCCGCCAAAGCCTGGGTTCAGCATGCCGTCCCGCTCAGAACGACGTCTTGAGCGCTGCCCATCATCTCGGCCTTGATAATTGCCATCCATTTCGCTGATTGTCTTGACGGCGTGTCCAGAGCAGTGGCGCAAGGCAAGGCCTAATGTTCGCAGGCTCCAGAGATACTTTGTAAGAGAAGCCCGCCCGAGCAGCTGTGCACTGCGCGTAGCTTAACCTCTCCTGATGTCGTCAATCTTTGCCCGTTTCGGGTGCGACTGGGCTGAGCAGGCCTCAGAGCGACTGTGTGGACGCCATCATGCACGCGCCAAGCCGCATAGGGTGCATTAAGCTATATAGTTGCATGCGCCCACGCACACCCCAGCCAGGGCCTGATCTCTCGCTCAATCATGGGATGCAGAGCATAGTAGAGGCTGGTACATAACCGGTGAGCTGATTGACTGGTCAAGCAAGGGCCTAGGTGCATATTCGGCTCCGATTTGGCGTCAAGGCGAGAGTTGACCCGGTGCGCGGTATGGCTGCCAAAGCATTTTTGACCTGGACATGATCGATCAGCTCAGTACCTCATCCATTGGAGTGGCGCCACATAACTTCATGGTGGAATAAGCGCAAAGTACGGCAGAGAAGCAGAGCCAGTCGCGAAAGCTCGCGCTGGCCGGAAATCGAGAGGAGAGGATAGAGGATTTCGCGAACGTTTTGAATGGGCCTCCTCGTTTAGAGGCGATGCTTTCCTCGCTCATGATAATATACATGCTCTATAGCAGCGCACAAGCAGAAGACGCGACTGAGCGCCACGCTTATGCGTAGAAGTTGACCGTGTCCTGGATTGAAAGTTAGCAAAGTGCGCACAGGAACATGCTTAGTCGGAGAAAGCCCTACCTTCTTCTTGGCCTGCACCTCTGCAATAGCATCGACGTAGTGCTCGTGCGTGATCTTGCTCTGCCCACTTCGCAGGGCGATCATACCTGCCTCCACACACACTGCCTTCAACATAGCACCACCGAATTCATCGGTACTCCGCGCCAGCTCAGGCCAGTTGACACCCTCGTCCACTGTCATCTTTCTGCTGTGAATCCTCAGAATCTGTGCTCTTGCCTCCTCGTTTGGCAACGGGAACTCGATCTTTCTGTCCAAACGACCTGATCGCAGCAGCGCGGGGTCGAGCACATCGACTCTGTTCGTCGCGGCCAACACCTTGATGCGGTCGTCTGATGCAAAACCATCCAGCTGATTCAGCAGCTCCAACATAGTCCGCTGCACTTCTCTGTCTCCGCTCTTTTCACTGTCGAAACGCTTGGTACCGACAGCATCCAGCTCATCAATGAAGATGATGGAAGGTGCCTTCTCTTTTGCCAGGGCGAAGCAGTCGCGGACGAGCTTGGCACCATCTCCAATGAACATTTGTACGAGTTGGGGCCCGGCGAGTTTGAGGAAGGTGGCTTCGGTTTGGGCGGCGCAGGCTCTGGCGAGGAGGGTCTTTCCGGTACCCGGAGGTCCATACATCAGAGCGCCTAGATCAGTGTCAGTAAGAGTACAATTAGTAAAGTTCCTTGAGCGCAGTCTTACCCTTCGGCGCCTTGATGCCGATCTTCTTGAATCGCTCGGCCTCCTTCATGGGCCAGACTACAGCTTCGACCAACTCCTCGATCTGCTTGTCCAACCCACCAACATCGGTGTACTTCTCCGTCGGTTTCTCATCGACCTCCATGGCCTTGACTCTGCTGTCATACTCCGCAGGCAGAGTATCGAGAATGAGATACGAGTCCTTGTTCACACCGATGAGGTCGCCTGGCTTGAGTTTCTCGTGGTCCACGAGTCCGATGAGTGGGAGGAAGATGGTTTGCCGTGTTGATGTCTTGATGACTGCTGACTTGCCGACGCGAGTTGCATCCAAATCGATGTTCGCACCTTCCTCGGCCGCCTCCTTCTCAACATCCAGATCTAATATCTCAACGACGTTTCCGACGAGGTACGGTAGTTGTCTGTTTGTCTCGCATGTCAGCTGCGTTTCCCATCAAACGCGGGCTATTATGCCCTACCTGTTGTTGTCAATCTTATCCACGTTATCCTTGATCTTGTCCAGCATGCTCTGCTTCTCATGTGTGAGGCGCTGGAACTCTGATCTCATGATGCGCGTGTCGTTCTCGAGTAACCGCCGCCGGGCAACGATGTCGCGTGTGCTGCTGTTGAGAATCTCCATGTCGATGAGCTCCTCTTCTTCTTCCTTCTTCTCATCCTTTTTGTCACCGTCCGCATCCTTCATATCGGCGTCGCCATTCTGGTCGCCCTTCTTGCCCTTGTCGCCATCGTCGTTGTTCTCCTCCTTCTTGCCATCGCGCTCCATGTCATCGAGATCCTCGAGCGTCGACATCGTGGCGGTGGCTTAACTGACTCTTCCCGGTGTTCTGGGTATTCAAGTGAGTGGGTGAAGATTGGTAAGGGTGTGAGATCGATGAAGTCGTTGTTTGATGTTCGTGTTTCTGCCGCTGCACCGGAGTTCAGGTCGCAGCTGTTGACGACAGCACGGATTAAGCTCACGCTAGCGGCCACTCCCGTGCAGCTGCTTCCGCGCCGAGATATTTCCGCGCGGTCAACCCTTCCAACACTTCACCCTCAAGAGCATCACAACAGACAATGAGTGATGCTATGCTACTCCGACAACGACATGCGCTCCTCACCGCTCCAACGGCGAGCCCGTTGTCTCTATGAGCAATATCTGTATATCGCCCCTGAAACCGACCTATGGAGCACTTCCCCCTTCTTAGGATTACCTGCCCGGCTATCTGGTCAATAATCGGAGATAAAATCAGCACTGTAGCAGTACATGAAAGCTCCCGCTGTCCAAGGCAGTGGAAACATGAAGGACACCCGTTCCTCGCAGTGAAACCGAACCGCGGGTGCCAGGTTTGCAGACGGCTCACAAAAGATGGTACCAGATGTGTCCCAACGAAAATCGCTCTCCCATGCGTACATGGCTCTGCCACGACCTCCGCTGTTGCAGCCTCGACAATAGACTTCGTATCCAGGGGATACTGGCTTTGTTTCAGACAAAGAAGAGCGAGCAGAACAAGCCGTTGTCATGCTCTTCCCGCTCCAAGAACAAAGCTGTTTGAGAATCTGACGGCTGGCATATATCTTCGGCGGCCCCAAATGATTCCTGGACGTTCTCTTCGTGACCAAATCACACAAACAAGCGAACACACAGCAACATGTACAGCAACGTGCCCTGGTGGCATATCACCCTCATCGCGGCCGCAGCCCTCGCAGTGAGTGCACCATTCGCTTATCACTATAACAGCAAGTTGATTTCCCGCGCTACTAAGCTGAAGAAGCTAATGTATGCAATGTTCAGAGACCAGGATGACCTCTTGCGCGACTTCGACATAACGTACGAGAGACGCCATCGACTCAAGGGGCAGTACGCTGCTTTGAAAGATGCCCAAAGGCAAGGAGTTATAGTGTCAGACATGCTTGAGCGCGTCCGTCATCAGATGCTCATCGAAGAATACTTATGTGGTCTAATCTGGGAGAACTACGTGATTGCTGAAGCTGCGGCAAGAGACGCTCAGGCCGCGCACAGGGCGGCGGCGAAGAAGGTCTGGCAACTCCCAGATATGGATTTCTAACCTCTCCGGAACCTTTGTCCGCACAACGGCGCTCGTATGCTTGTGAGTGATTATTGGCCTTCACAGGCAAGGATAGCTTCAAGGTGAATCGCGCAATTCTTCATTGGTAGGTGAATGTAAGTTAACCTTAAAGCCCCATTTTATTGTCCTCATTGTCCTATTGTCCTCATCTCCCTTTATTTATATCCTCTCCTTGAACAAAGCAGTTTTTTTTCTTCCCACTTCCATCACACATCCTCAGTCTGCAACCCGAGATTCATTGCATCTCAGCAACATCGAGTCCAAACCACACCTACTTTGGCAACCAAACTCCAAGCCCTCTACCGCCAACTCTACACAGCCAAATCCAACATCAAGAAGCTCACCCTCAGCATCCACGCGAATCAGTCAAAACTCGACCAACACCGCATCACCCTCGAACAACAAGAAGTCGAATACGACCTCCTCCGTCGAGACTTCGAGGCCTCCACACACGCTTCCTCTCGCCACAAACACCTGAAGCAGCTCCACGCCGCCCTGAGACTCTCTTACGAAGAGTACGACACTCTCATACAATCCCTCTCTAGAGCCCAGGTCGCGCTAGAATGTGCCATCGAAGACGAAGCTCGACTAATCCTCCAAATCGCGCGTCTCGAACGCAAATTGGGTGTGCCTGAGGCGGAATGGTATGAGACTCACGAAGCGCGTCGTCAAGAGCAAGCGCGCGGAGAAGAGCAGTATAGAGGTCAGGAACGAGGACCAACTCCGCCGTTCCATGCTAGGAGATGGGGAATCACTGCCGCCACGAGCACGATCCGTTGGAAAGAGATCCCCGCCTGGCGAGACTTCACAGACCAAGCGTTCGCGGATTATGCGAGCCTGACGGCTTTCCCACATCCACCCGCCACTTCATGCTCACAAGCCTGCAAATTCCAGCGTGGGGATCGCGGACTTGAGGCATGTAGTTGTAATCTTCGAGCCATATTCAAGAAGTTACGAGATGAGGGACTCGATTTGAAGACTGAAAGATACCGATGGCATCCTGACAGATTTGAGAGGTGTTGCATTGGGGATGATAAGAGGAAGGAGAGGATGAAGCGGTATGCTTCCGAGATTTTTGGGGCTGTGGAGGGGTTATGGAGAGAAGGTGTTGAGGGGCGAGAACGATAGAGGAAGAAGAGAGTTTGAACAGGGAAGGCAGGAGGGTGAAGAAGCTGTGTCCGCATACACAACCAGGTGGCAGCAACGATAGGCATGAAGCATGAAGCATGAATCATGAGAAATGCCACCATGAATCAAAGTCAGACAGACCACTCTATGGCCATATATAGTAAAGTGGCAAAAACTACAAAACACGCAGCAGGGTATGCACAGGAACCTCTCATCTTTCATCATCTCATTCCATCATACCGCATCAAGAATGCTTCCCTCTCATACTACCACTCCGACTCCCCGCCGGACTAACAGCACTAACCGGACTGACCGGGCTCACAGGACTCACATCCCCTCTCACTGGGCTCGTGTCTCTCGAAATCCCCGCCCCAACACTAGCTCTAGGTATCGTCAGCGTCGGAGGTGGTTGTGGGAAACTCCTACTATGACGAGGTTCCGGGTCGAGAGGCGTGACGGGACTTTGTCCGTTAGGTGTTTGGAAAACGTTTTGTGGAGCTGACAGAGGCGGTTCGGGATCTGGTTGGGAAGGATTGATGTGATGTGTGCTTTGGTGGGGCGTGTGGCTATAAGGGTGCTCTTCGACTGCTTCGTGGAATTTCTGGACTGAGGAGAAGCGGTTCTGCTCATGATCATCTTCCGCGGAATGGAAGTCTCGCGTGAGGCCTGCTCCGACTGGTGGTATCGGGTAGGGATGTGGTGCTTCGATCATTGAGAGGTCGGACTGTGCTTGCGGAGCATATTTGGTGCTACCCATATTCTGGTGTCCACGGCTTCGGCGTCGTCGACGAGCGAGGAGGAAGAGGACTATAGCTGCTAGGAGGACTGCCAGGCCTACACCCAAACCGACGCCAAGACCAATTTTTGCGCCTTGCGAGAGGCCACCACTGGACTTGCCGTGGTTCACGAGGTCCGCGGAGTTCGAGGCTGCAGCTGCGCTTGCTGTCGATGTGGTGTCTGAGGTTTGTTGGGTAGGTGAACTCGCTGACTCCGTTGGTGTGGCAGCCAAAGTATTACTTTGGTTCACGGGCGTAGTTGGGCCATCAGCCGCAGAAGATGGAGATGGTGTCGCGAGAGCTGATTCCAAAGACAGTACGTTCGAGTCTAGGATTTGCTGTTAGCTGATGTACAAGTAAGTTTCAGTCATTTGATGTACTTGTTTGAGTTGCCGATGTAGCCTCAGTCGTTGTATCAGTGCTTATTATTGTGAACTGATGGCCCTGCGGGCCAACTGTTAGAGTTGTAGTTTGTTGCCGCCTCTCCATTGCTATCACAAAGTATTCCGGCGCTCGCTTGAGCTCAATCTTCCCATTCTTGCGTTCGTCTAAGCATGTGCACGACCCATCGCTGCCGTAAAAGCTATCAGGGAACAGTCGTTCAGTGCAGTACCTGTCGCATGCAACCGTCGCGCTGTCAAATGGATCCCACGGCACCATAGGCTCGCTGCCCACGACCGCGCGTTTTATATTTCTCTTCAAGCTCTTGGCTGTATCCAATACCTCTTCCCAGGCGTTCCAGACGTCCATCATCTTGCACAGCGGTAGGAGACCCTCGCAGGCTCTCGCACGGATGAGAAGAGAAAGACAAGATCCATGACGGTCTGACGAAAGGTGGGCATTGTGGGTGTTCCTACGATTCGCAAGGCTCGCAAGGCTCTGGGGGCTGAGCCTGCTGAGCACTGCTGATTCTGTTGTGCGCTGCTGGTGCTATCGAATCCTAGTACCGTCAGCCGCACTCCATGGTGCATGCGCGCTTCTTCGGGCGGTAAATAAAGATAGAAGTCGTGCAGATCTGTAGGCCCACGCCGTTCACTTCTTACTCCCCTACTGCTCGAGTGCGTCTGCAGAGACACGATATGGCGGGTATGATACCCTGGTTGGCTGCATATAGCGCCAACAATGCCTTGTTCTGCGTACTCTGCATGCTGAGAGGGGGCCTGAGAGGGAGAGAGAGGTGAGGAAGTCAGAAGGCTTGGCATGGCCTGTTCTAAATTTAACTACACCTCGTACTCCGACAAAAGCTTCCCTTTCCTCCACCTCTCCACCGGTTCCCGTCGACGCACATGCAACGTACTGCATCTGCAGGCCTGATCTACTTGACACACTACTCTACACAATGCTACCGTAAGGCAGCTCTCCATTCGAGTATGGCGGCTACAACTCCGCTGGATCGCGCTGTCGATATTCTGAACTTTGATCTACCCAGTCCGACGCTCGTATTCTTCCATGCGATCGTCCAGCGTGGTCCCATTCCAGAGGTCGGATGAGGATGACGATGCTGCATCTCCGGTGTGAGTGGGAAGGCCGACCTGCTCGACCGCGAAGCTCGCAGCCACGCTGGCCTTGACTGTGGCCGCGATTGGATCTCCGTTGTTCTGCTGCAGCTCCACGGCAAGAGCCCCGAGAAACGCGTTGCCAGCGCCAGTCGCGTCCTTCACCCTGCCCTTCTCATCTGGAGAATAGAAAGGATCGACCCAGCTCATGTTGACTATGCCTTGGCCTTGAGGACCAGCTATGCGCCTTGCGACCAGACTGCCATGCTCTCCACACCGGATAACGCAGAGCTGCTCCGGTCTGAATACGTCGCCATGGTCCTCCATGAATGCAGCTGCACACTGCTCGATATGCTCTCTGCCAACATCAGACTTCTCGCTTGGCTTCAGCCTGCCGCAAAGTGCATCGAGCTCCAAATGATTTGGCGAGAACACGTCTACCAACTTGGCGGCTTCGACATGCGCTGCAAGACTGTTTGGTCGACAGAACATTGGAGCTGGCTCCCACACCAGCAGCGGACGATCCAACATGCCCGCTCTCTTTCGGAGTCGCAGGAGGTCATTGACTTGGTTTTCCAGCTGCTCCGGACTGGCCAGTAAGTGGAAAGCTGATGCGCCCAGAAAGCGCCCAGGTAAGTCTCGCGCGGTCGGCTGGAGAGGCGGCGTCATATAGCCAAATGTTTTACCTGTCGGATGAGCATTAAGTATCGCATTGCAAAAGACAACTCAAGTTGGGTATACTCGACTACTTACTTGCAAAACCCTCATCATGGTATTGCAGCTTGCCTCTGGTGGTCTCCCTTTGCACCGCCCTCTGGATCTCCAAGTCAACTCCCCAACTTGCGATTTGTTTCTGCGCATCAGCTGGAAAGTCATTGCCTCCAACGATGAAGCAAGCTATGTTCTGGACCTGGCCTTTGCTGGTTGCAAGGCAAGCACCTAACGTGCTGTACGCACAAGAGCCGCCGAGTACATCCTGTAAGACTTGCCCACCTGGAAGATGTATCTCATCCAGTACTATCATGCCAAGCGAGAGGAACAATGGAGGATTGGGACTGCTTGAGCCCATCCCGATGCGATCTCACCTGGGTTCTGTGACTGAACAAGGAAATTTGGAACAGGGAATATGCAGGATGACCGAGCAATATTATGTTCAGAAACACAAGAAGGGAGAAGCATCTGGAATTCAACAATCTGCGCTCGCCTGCCCAAATGATCGACGTGCTGTACGCAACGCAGAGCCCTGGAGATCGTGTACTGCGTTTGACTCGGCGCCGTTTTTCGGCACTTTTCCTTCGCCAATCAGCTGCCTCCAACGGGAATGTCGGACCTCTGAAACGCTCAAAAAGGGAAGGAATCTTTGACCTCACGTTTCAACTGCACGCCAAGCACTTGAGATACCAACCTCAGGGTCTTCTTCGACATCTCGGATCTTCGCTTCGAATTGGACCCTACTGGCGGTGATGGCCGGAGACATTCCAAATGGCTACGAGCCGACAGTTCGTGTGCGGCACCGCCAGGACGATGATCTTACAGGCTGTATCGAGGTGCTGAGGAAGGTCTACGAGAAGGATAGATATCCTGTACAAGGAGTCGACAACGCACTACCTTTCCTGCAAAGCGATGGCTTACAGGCGAGCTGGGTCGCTGAACAAGACGGCAAGGTTATCGGCCATGTCTCCATTGGCAAGGCCACGAATGAAGATGTGGCTGTGGCGCTCTGGAGGCAATCTCATCCAGAGAGTAGCATAGCTGTCCTGGAGAGACTCTTCATCGACCCCCAATACCGAGGCGCTGGAATTGCTGTGAGGCTTATTGAGACAGCCGTCCACTGGGCGAATCAACGGGGAGAGCGACTTGTCTTGTTTGCGCTCAAGAAAGACCCTGGAGCTGCAGGACTGTATCAGAAGCTTGGCTGGATGCACTTCGGCACGACGACGTATTGGTATGGCGACGGCCGCGAGATGGAGGCTTTATGCTTTGTCTGTCCTGTCTCGGAAAGCTAAGACAGCAAAGTCCACCAGCAGGACTTCCAATCTAATCTATGCACGAAGTGCCATGCGCAGCGCGAAACAGACTGGACGCATCGTGTCTTGCACGATGTCTGTCTCGAGAGAAGATGCATGTGTTGTCTCAATCAATGCATAACCTCTCCGTGACGGACGATATAAACGACCCTTCACCCTGAGCAGAAGGGGAAGCCAGACATACAACTCTACAACCCGCGAGAAAGCCCTCAACACATACAAATCATAGCAACCAAAGCCAAATCACACCAACTCTCTGACATTATGGCCCGCGGAAACATCGCCGTCATCGGTGCAGGTCCCAGTGGGTTGGCTGCCGCAAGCTACCTCTGTGCAGAGGGCCTGCAGGTGACAATCTTCGAGCAGAAGCCAGGCCCTGGTGGTCTGTGGTATGCCATCAAAGATGACTCAAATCCCCGCAGATGGGAGAAGCCGGTGTACAAGACGCTCGAGACCAATGTACCGCGACAACTCATGACTTTCTCCGATATGCCGTGGCCAGAAAGCATCGCGCTCATGCCTCACAATACCTTCGTCCTCAAGTATCTCTGGGCTTATGCTTCGAACTTGGCGGAGAAGTATCCTCACAAACTCAGATTCAAGTGGGGCACTGAAGTCCTCCAAGTCCGGAAAGGGACTCGTCAAAACGTTCCGGGGTGGAAGATTCAGGCAGGCAAGCGAGACATTATCAACGACATCGAAGCCGAGGATCACTTCTTCAACGGAATCGTGTGCGCCACTGGCAATTTCCAAAAGCCTTTTGTGCCAACAACGATCGAGGGTCTTCGTGCTTGGCACGACATTGATGGCCGGTCACTAATCCACTCGCTCTACTACAACGGTAACGAGTCATTCAAGAATAAGGTATGCACCGAGATCAACAGCACCAATGTGAAGCTTGCTGACAGTTTACAGAACGTCTTAATAACTGGCTATGGCCCTCAAGGCTTCGACATCTCCGCTCAGATCGCCCAGGTTGCAAAGACGACCGTCGCCTCCACGAGTCGCCTGACGACAGCACTTGCACCAGGCATCTGGGTTGCAATGCCGCGTATATCAAAGCTTGACGTGACAAACAGAACTGCAACGTTCCACGGTGGTGCACTTATGTCGAATATCGACAAGATTGTCTTCTGCACCGGATACAAGTATTCGCTGAACTTCATCAAGAAGAGCAACGGGACGAACATGTTCTCAGAAGACTTCCGAGTCGACGATCTCTATCAGCATTTGTTCTACTCGGAGGATCCATCACTCGCTTTCATTGGACTTCCCAAAATGGGTTCCTCATTCATCATTGCGGAAGCACAAAGCGCAGCTGTTGCGCGGTTCCTCAGCGGTCGTCTCGGAATCTTGTCTGGACCAGATGCGCGACGATGGGTTAAGGATGACATGGAGACATTCTCCGAGAAGGTGAGATCGGGAGAAGCAGGCGAGAACTCTTACCACGACTTCAACTTCCCTCGCGACAAAGACTACGTCAACGAGCTCTGGGCTCTATGCCAGAAAGCTGGTCCACCTGCGAGCCCGGCGCTCGGGAAGCCACCGCCGTACTGGTGTGGATGCATGGATGCCGCGAGAAGTCAAGTAGGTGCTGTTCGGACTGCTTTCAAAGCCAAGGGCGAGCACCGCGATCTGTACACCTCTTACGAGTCTTTGGGTGGCAGGTTGCCGACCATGTGTCCGCGTTGCAACCTCCCGGCCGGTGATTTTAAAAGCTGCTGCATCTCTTGAGCTCACCAAAGGAATTGTAAGATTACGAGTTCAGCACCGCGAACACGGGAGGACTGTATGGGTTACATGTATCTAGTATGGGAATGATTCGATGGTGTGTGCATCTAACATCTTAACCACATATTGATACCCATCCAGTTCTTGGCGCTGCTTCGACCGCCCGCCGGTCGCTTCTCACCTTCTATCCCGTTAAGATGCGATTCTTGGTCTCTTTCTCTTCTCTTCCGATATCAAGAAATACACATGCCTTCGTCTTATGCAAGACTTGTTTGAGGGCTTCCATCTCAGGCATTGCCCACTTTCGCCCTCCGACTGCGTTCCTTGGTGGGCGCCTTACCACTGATAGTAGACGGCTGGTGCACATCATTTTGTCCGGCACAAAGGAAATTGGCAAAGATGCTCGCCGGATAGACAAGATGCATGCGTATATATATGCCATGCATATGGCACCTACAATCGTGGCACCAATAATCGCACCCGCGGCCTCCATAAAACAGAAACTGTACCATTATCCCTTCATAACCCTCCATAATCCTCCATACCCCCTCCTCATCCTCCTCAAGGATACTTCCCCCAACTCAACGCCTCCCCACCCTTCTCCTTCCTCTCCAACGCCTCCTCAAAATCCCTAAAAAACAACCACTTCACCTTCTTCCCAATCCCCTTCTCATACCAATCATTCAGTCCCTTCGGATAGAAATCCATCTCTGCTGGATCCACAACCGCATCATCATGTGCCATCAACATCAGAATATTCTCATGCGCGTCGAATTCCCCTAGTCCATCGATCGTCCAATCTGCCGTGGATTTGTGGTGTGCGAAAGACTCCGTGACGTAGTAATATGGTTTGTCGGCTTTTTGATGGGGATGCATGTCGAGGAGGATATGGCCTGGACAGCTGGGTGCTTTACGTCTGAGAGGGGAAGGGTTGAGTTCTTTTGGTAAAGGGAGATATTCTGTTGGTCGGAACTCGCCTCCATGGTGTGCGGCGTCTCCGCCCATGAAGATGAAAGAATCCGGGTTGGAAGTTGTTCTGGCGAGGCCGCATTGGTGTCCGACGGAATGACCGGGTGTATCAAGTAGATAGAAGCTTCCGTCGCCGAAGTAGTCGTATGCCCAGAAACGGCCAATCTTCAGACCCTTGCCTTCGCCTTTGATGTCGACTTCTCGTACGTTCCGCCCTTCGAAGTCGGTTTCCATGAGCGTTGCCTCTTTTCGCTTCGGATAGCCCGGTAGATGAGCTTCTTTGAACCCAGGACCAACGACCAGATCTGTCGAGGCAGGGAAAGTCGAAGCATCGCCAACGTGATCCCAGTGATGATGGCTCCAGACGATAGCGCCAATCGCTCCGCCATCGACATCGACATTGTTTTCCTTCAAAATCGTGGCGACGTCCTTCTCAACGTTGATGTACCACTGCAGACGCTTCCATTTTTGGTAGGATGGAAGATTCTGCCAGTCTCTGCGGATTCCAAGATCGAATAGGATTGGTTTTGATGAAGGGTGCTCGATCAGGAAGGAGAAAGATGGGCCTTCCAGTTTGTCATGGCCAACGTAGTCTGGTTGTAGGAAAGGGCCCATGGGGATCTTGAAGCGGCCGGTGCTGGCATGCAATCAGAACAATTTTCTCGTCAGGTCTCGTCAGCGCCTACCTGTCGATACATGACACCTTCACAGTATTCTTTGAAGCTGGAATGTTGAGCTCCGGCGGCGGTTTTGGAGCCACGAGGAATTGGTCTGCCATTGTCAAATTGTTTGTCTAAGGCCAGTGGCTCTCTGAGTGCTCAAAGAATGAGTCAACCTGTATTACTGGCTGGAAAGTACGTTCAAATACTTTCAATGTTGTGATGATAAGCTCGTTGGCGAAGGCTGATGACGAAAGAGAAGGGCTAGAGCATCCCCACCTGCTGTGCTATCTCAGCCATCTTACGGAAGGCTCGGTATAACAGTTCTGTATGGAAAAAGGCGGAGAAATGCTGAGGCTTGTCATAATGAAGCTGTCAGAGGTATTCCGCGGATGTAAACGTGAAGGAGAGGAATGGAGGACGTGACGTCCACCTTGTTGTTGTCCATGAGTGAGTCCGTGCGTCCACGTGACAGCGTAAATGCCAAGGAATCGGAAAGGATTTCGCTCCAACTTCCGACATCGAACTCACTTTCCTTCACCACAACTCACGTCCGCAATCTTGGGGCCCATTAAGAGCCACGAGAGGCACTCGGAGCCATGAAGCATAGAAGAGACATCGGACGGCATTGGTCTTTCTCCGGCGCAAATTGCGGGTCCAAAGACGCGAATCTCGCACTCCATCATGTACTCTTATTCCGCCTCGACAACAGCTTCAGCACAAAGATGCTACTGTAACTGTCCGCTTTCCATCGAGAAGCCCACGGTACCCGTCCCAGGCGCAGAACAGAAAAGGCAACATTAAGCCGGAGTCCCTCTTGATCTCGTGGAGAGGGCTTGACTAAGATTGATCTGACATTCACAATTCACACTTGACGACAGGTTATTCATAACGGCGCTGGGTGATGTTTGCCAGCCGTATTAGATACCATGGGGCAAGAAAGGCGGGAAGATTTCGTCATCAAAGTTTCGATCCAAGTGTTCATAATGTGCAAGTTGCAATGATAGGCATCACAGAGTGGTATCTTCGCGTTCAAAAGCAGCATTTCAAGCAGCTCCAAAAAGCATCCAAAGCTGTCCCAAACGCCATCAAATGCAGTTCTCCCATCCCATAGTCAGCCCAGACGCAATGCAAACAGTTCCAAAATCACCGTAATGCGTTTTTTCCTCCCAAACTCCGCGCTTTCGTTTCGTGTCACTTCAAATCCATTCATCGTCCCACATACTCCCGATCTCGCCAGCGGCATCCCCAGCACTCGCAACCACCCTGTGGGCAGCTCTCGCCGTAGCCTTTGCAGCAGCTCCAATCCAGTCCTTGCCACTTCCAAACATCGTCTCAGCGGCTCTTTTAGCAGTCTGCAAAGGCGGTGGCGGGACACTCTGGCTAGGATGTCTCAGCTGCTTCCAAGTTGGACCACTTGTATCTTGAACACCAAAAAAGAAAATCTTAACTTCGTTGAAAACTGAAGCGATGATCTCGAATATCGGATCCAGGAAGGGACGGAAGGGTCGTATCAATAGTGTTGGCAGTGTAATTGGAAAGTAATAGGGTCCTCCCGTTGAGAAATTAAAATACTTCTGATAGAGAGAAGATTCGATGTAATACCAAGTCCAGAATATGAGAAGCGTCCATCCAAGTCTTGTCGGACGGAGTTTGTTGCCTTCGGGTCCTTCGTAAGTGTAGAAGTTCTGTCGGAACTCGGTCCAGAGTCCAGTCCAGACGGACGTATAGCATCCACCACAGTGTTCGCAGATAGTGCGGCCGTTGTGATCAGTGTATGGGGTCAGATCTCGAGGCCAGCGGATGTCGGCCGGGTTCTCGACTATCACCTCGCGGATGACTTTACCCTCGAAATCGGGATGAGCTTCAGTGGCTCCCTCAATGCGGTTTTCGATTCGACGGAGCCCACGATTCGCGTCTTTGATGGTTGTGCGCGTGGAGCGCAATCGTTTGTTCAGATTCTCAAGAGCTACGTCTTCTTGTACGCGGTCCTTCTCAACTTGTGTCAGTGGTCGACCAAGCTCTTGCTCAGCTTGCTGGGCAGCGTCTTTGGGATCAGTGCCGGTCTCAATGTTGATGGTAGAGTTCGTGGCGTCAGTGTTGGGATGCGCTATATCGTCAAGTGATGCCATGGTGCTTTCGCCTAGATCCGGGTCACGGTTGTTCCTCGCGTCCTGCATCACAGCCTCCAATGCCGACTTGGGATGTGAGGGCTCGCTCAGGATTCTGCGCGGATCTTTCTTCTGTTCCTGTGACTTTCCAGAAGTGCCTAGCCAGGCGCCCGTGAATGGCATTTTGAAGGATGACTCTTGTTGTTTGGACGCTGCTTTTGGTTCCTCCCTAATTGAAGGTCTGTCCTCTGCCGATTCCTTTTTGCTATTTTCGCTGATACGGACGCGTCGGGATTCTGTCGTCTCTCTCGTGATAGTTGGCCTCAGAACTGCCTCTGATTTGGACCGCTCGTGTTGCTCCTCGTGTTTCTCCGGTTCAGCCTTGTCTCTGCCGGGACTGGGCGATAAGCTCGAGACTCGGGCAAGTTTTCGTAACAATGCTATTGAATCATTCCTGCCGTGTGATGGTTTCGGAGCGTTCTTGGACGTCTCTGTCTCGTTCGCAAGTGGTATCTGCGGTTCTGGCTCGTTCTCTTTATCGCTCAGTCGGCTACCTCGCCGTCTCTGGGTCTTGTTTCCATCTCCAGCTGGAACGGAGACGGGTCTCTCGGTCAGCTCGCCCAATGTCTTCCTCGACTTTGCCTGCAAATCTTCCTCCTCAAACTCCGACTTCATCAGGTGGTCGATCTTCCGATTGCGGTAGTTCACGGCGGGCGTGGACACCAGTAGCGATGCGTCGTTGAACTCGACATCTTCGGAGTCCAGACCCGGGTGTAGTGTGCTGTTCATGTGTCGCAGAGACGAAGGCGAGGACATTTGTCTCCGCCGGCGCATGGAAGGTGGGGTAGATTCGATGGATGCCAAAACGCCCCCAGGACTCAGAAGAGGGTTCTCGTCGCCAGTATATAGAGTCCGGTGAGGGAAGATAGAGTCTTCGTCGAGTTTCAGATGTAGCCCCTTGTTCTTCTTCTCTTCTTCCGTCTCTTGGGGCCTACCCCAATCTGAGCGCCTCTTGGCCCGTCTCCCCCACTCCCGGGGAACATTCAATGGCGGATCCGATCGATTACTCCCCTCGCTCGCATGCCTTTGGTGGTACTTAGCTCCCTCAGCAACGCTGCTTAAAGTCTCAACGGGGATTGTCGTTCGTGGTTTCGCTCTCCAGAAAGGTCGTCGGTTCTCAAGCTTCATCTGCTGCACCTCGCGCTGGTGCTGCAGGATCTGGCGGCCCAGCGTATCCGTGTCATTGTCCTGCAATGCGCTGAGATCCGATACTAGGTCTGAGCCAGTGTCCTCGTCATGCGCCTGAACTTTGTCCATGGTTCCGTGCGCATTCGATGTTACAGCCTCCCGTCGCCTCGGTCGCGCAGTCGGTGTCGCGAAGTCGCGGTGTATCTTTCGATTGCGGGTATGTTTGTATGCGCTCTTTCGAATTCGTACTCGCTATGATGTCGCGACCAATCTCGTAGTGCTTTTGCGATCAATCGAAGTTGCGGCGTGTATGTGTTGGTGGTCGAGTTCACATGGTCATAAACATTCACTTCGACTGCGGGACGCGATCCGCGTCGTACCAAAACATCCCTGCAGCTCGGATCCTCAGGCACTCGGCTGCCAAGACGCTCCCTCCCCACATCGTCGTCAGGCACCTCTGGACTTCACCAACATTGCCAGAGCTTCACATGCGACCATTGAAACACAACTTGAGGACACTACACTAGCCATTGCCCGACACCTCAAAAGCTATTGAAGAATAACACCGTAACCATGGCTGAGTTCAACTGGCGAACAATCGACATTGACGCCCTCGATCCCGAATCATCCGCCAACTTTGACCTGACCACCCTCACGCCCGCTGTTCAACCGGTCTCGACTGCCGATGTACAGACTCTTGCTGGGCAGATACGGCAGCTATTAAGAGGAGGCAATGCGGAGGGTGCGCTCTTAGGAGCATTGGAGAATGTGCCATATGGTGCAGACGAGCAAGGGAAGGTATGCGCCAGGCAGCATCATACTCGAAGACCTGGTGAGATGTATGAACAAGAAGCTGATACATAGGGAGTAGAACCTCCATCTCCAAACCGTGACCGAAATCCTCCAATCAATACGGCAAGCCGAGATGACACCGATTCTACAACGGATACATCAATCTGAGGGCGGCTCAGAGGTCTGCGACACTCTGATGAAGTACCTGTACAAGGGAATGGCGAAGGAGACTCCTGCCAGTAACTCTACCGGAACTCCGAGAAACATCACACCACAAGCGACTGGATTTTCACAAATTGGAGGGAGGAACTTTGGTGGAGCGGAAGGCGGTGGTCAGGCAATGAGTGTGCTGTTGAGCTGGCACGAGAAGGTGAGTTGGACCGATAGCATGATTTGTACTTGACTGACGGGAAGTGCAGCTCATTGAGATCTGTGGTCCCGGTAGCATCGTGAGGGTTATGTCCGACCGAAGGACAGTATGAGATTAGCAACTCTGGAACAGCCTGGACAAGATCACGCAAATGTCAGCAAAGGTCTCCGACGCCGCAGCCGACTTCGCATCATCAACGTCTGCCGTGCAGCATTCTGCTGCACCGGAGGACACCACCTGGTCATACCGCCATAGATGTGTTGCCGCGTCACATGCAAGTAGACCACAAAAGAAGCTTTTAACGTGCCGAAATTGACAGCAGCCTTCTGGCGCATCTCCAAGAGGCCACGAGGTCATGACGCCACATATTGAGAAAACGCTGAGCCAACTCTGTTCAATCGAACTTGGGGTGGTTGAGGTCAGGCACGCCAAGCTTCTGTAGAATCCGTATCTACTTTGACGAAAAGTCTACAGATTTCCAGCTTGGTTACAGCAAATTCAATGAGTATTCACGCCCTGAGGCTCACTCCAGCGGTACACGTATCGATCGCGGCCCAAATTCCGTCGACTCCGCAGCATTGGCATTGCTATCTGCACAAGCCTGCAGGGTAGAGGCAGCTTGGTCCCTGCATACCAGAGCTTCTCATAATTGAAGATAACCGACATTCGTGCAATAACCGAGACAAAGAAAAGGCCACTGCATGAACACTTATTGCCTAATTAGTAGACAGAATCCTTCAAGCAATTCGCACTTGGCAGACAGCTTCGCTGACGATGACAGATCCCTGCTTTTTTCAGCCGCACTGCGTAACCCGCCGCTTGCACTACAGGGCACAGGAGCATATGTATACATACACAGCTCAATAGAGTTGCGGTTTGTTTTCCGGCTTCAGACTCCATGCGATAAGAAGATATAAAGGCCTTCTATCCGCTCGACTTCGTCTTTTCCCGCAACAATTGCTCACTAACTTTTTCGAACATAGCCCGACCCAGTTCATCACAATGCCTCTCGACTTCCACCTTACGCCCACTCAGAAGAAACAACAAGCCGAAGCTCGCGGCTTTGCCTCTCAAGTCCTCTCAACCGCACATGCAACCTACTCCAAACTCCCTACCCAATCCGAACGGTTCCGCTCTATCCGTCCACTCTACCGCATTGCTACAGCCGGAGGTCTGATCAAAGGCCAGATCCCCGTCCCCTTAGGTGGCACGAACGAAAGCTTCGTCGATGCCGCTGTTGTGCTCGAAGAACTGTACGCGACGGATTGTAGTGTGACGTTGACGATTGCTGCGACGGGGTTGGGACTGACGCCGCTGATTATGAGCGGACATGGGAGATTGCAGAAGGAGCATTTGAAGGTCTTTCTTGAGGCGGGGGAGGAAGGTGAGCCGTTGGCGAGTTTGGTGCATAGCGAGCCGGGAGGGACGGCGAATTGGTTGGAGAGGGGTGGGAAGGGGTTGCAGACTACAGCTGTGCTGGAGGGGGAGGAGTGGCGGGTGGATGGGGAGAAGGTATGCTTTTACTCTTATTATCCTGACTTACTGACAATGGCGGGAGGTATTGATGCGTTGTGCGTGATAGCTCTGGACAACCAACTCCGCCGGCTGGGACGGTAAAGGCGCTGATCTGCAATGCTTCGTAGCACGTATCGTCTCTTCTCCAGGGGCGCCTCAGGAATCTCGAGCTGATCCGGCTGCCTCAATCATCGTCTTCACAATAAGTCGCGACCTGGTAGCATCTAACTCTCCAGAAGCATACACCATCCTCGACGAACCCGAACTCATGGGCCATCCCGCCACCTCTGGTCCTCATTCCCGCTTCACAAACTTTCGTATCCCGACCTCCCAAGTTCTCGCTCAGGGTCACGCCGCTGCGAGCTTGATTGAGCAGTCTTTCACAGCATCTGCCGCTTTGGTAGGAGCTTTCTCCGTCTCCATCATGCGATCTGCATTTGACGCCGCCCTCAAATTCGCAAAAGAGGATACCAGGGGTGGAAGTGTGCCAATCATTGAGAGACAGAGCGTGGCGGATCTGCTGATGGGTGTGAAGATGAGGTGTGATGCGACGAGGTTGGTTACTTGGAAGGGATTGTATGGGTAAGTGTGAAGCAGAGAAAGATATTGGAGGGAGTCACAGGATGCATGCTGACTGGCTTTGTAGGTTGGAGAACGGCCCTGGAGACTTCGCTGCGAGACAGGAAGGTTGTCTACAGGCGAAGATATTTGGGAGTGAGAGTGCTGTTAGGAGCGTGACAGATTGTATGAGTGCTGTTGGGATGTGAGTATCCCTTGCAGAAATGTGTCAGTGATATTGAAGATACTCACTAACGCCACGTCGTAGGACCTCATACCGAACGGATCTACCATTTTCGAGACTGTTGAATGATGCCATGGTGTTGCCGCTGTTCGATGGAGGAAATGTTGGTGTCAGGAGGAGGCAGATGGAGAATCTCTTCCAGATGGAGGAGTATAGCTCGACTTGGGCGATTTGAGGGCTTCAATAAGCAGCATGATCCATGCCATCGACGTATGGATTCATGGTATGCAGGTGGCTCTCCACGAGCAGCAGTGCAAGTCGTTCTGGTTTAGACCGAGAAAGGTCCGAATGTTTCTTGGCACCACGGAGCTTGTTGAAAGCTCCAGTCCATCGCAGCTCTCACAACTCCATCCTCCATGCTTCCATTTCGCTTCGCCGCATCGAGGCTCTTTTCAGTCTACTCGCTACCATTTGACTGCTGTGTAACACGGAGATGGGGTACGGCCGACTCAAACGCCGTGGCCGGTGTGCCCTGCCAGGATCAGACCTCGCGTACACAACATTTCAGCCGCACCGTTGATAGCAGGCGGCCGCGTCTGTAGCAGAGCGCTTCTGCCATATCGAGTTCAAGGCCAAGTAGATGCGTCCAAAGACTGTTTTACCGAATCAAAGAGTATTTGTACCTGGCATATGCCTGAATCCCGCTACTGACTCTAACATCTAAGAAACATCTAGGACAAAACGACCCTCTGTTGTGACAAATCCACGACATGAGGCCCTCATCGAAGCCTTCGAACTTCACGTATACCCTGACCAGGCCTTTTCCTTCTGTGTGATACACCTGGGTGATCATCGTCGGAGGCATCATCTTGACTGTCCTATTCTCCTTCGTGGCTGTCGCGAGCGATGCCTACCAACTACAGTCGATCTACACAACCGATCCGAACGCCACTGAAAGCAACAGAGAATGGTTCCAGAAAGCCCTGTTCTCCTGGCTCAGTAGCGTGGAGCCTACGTGCCAGGCAGCACTTCTGACTGTTGGAGGCCAATACCTGACAATGAATCGCGGATTCATATACACGCTTGACAAAATCTCTACCGATGGCGTGAATGGGAGTACGGAAGTGTTGTCCACCGCTGCTTCTCGCAATCCGACTCTGCAAGACTGCTCGGTCCCGCAGATCAACATCGCCCTAGGAAGAAACGATAACTCTAGGATTGCAAGAAATTGGTGGGCTTGGGGTGCAACAACTGCGAAGGTATGCGACTAGAACATTTTGGCGTGACTATGTACTTCACAGCTGACTGACTAGGCAACCGTGACGTGCAATATTCAGTCCGAGATTGGAAGTATCCTGGCGAACTTCACCGTTCAACTACCAAGGGCTGGAGACAATGAGCAAATTACACAAGACTTCCTCACGCAGAACGTGTCCAAGAATGCCAATATGTACTACGGCGTGCGAATTGTCGCCTCTTTGTATAACCAAATCAGCAAAGCTATGGGCTACTTTGTTCCTGGCGGGAACCTTGACGACTCAGACGGCGCATCCTGGGGCGGAGGCACCATAGACCTATATCGCATCGTCAACGTCACCGACTACAAAGACTTAGACTTCTTCTCCAGCGACGTCGCCATCTCCAACGACCATGGAGGTCTCTCGTACATGCATACCCCTGCTACCATACAAGACTGGGCTGTTAAGAACGGACATTATCAGCTGCCAAACATCAGCATCCCCGTGGACGCCTTCGGGAAATCGTTCTACTCATTGCTGCTGATGGACTTTGGCGTGGCGAATGCATCCAATGCTTTGCTTACTGCTGATGGCATCGAATATTTGCAATCCATCAATGACACGACTTTGGCTGAAGTCGCAAATTCACCATCTGCTGGGACAATCGGGCAACCGTTCGATGCAGAGAATGAGACCGTGACTGCAGGTCTGAATGCTACAACTCCGCCCACACTCTTTGCGCAATACCTGTGTTCCGTACCAAAACAGAAAGGCGGAGCTAGTCTCTTCTTCTCTGTTCTCCTAGCGGATCTGATCTTCCTGAGCGCATGCTGGACGGCATTCTCATTTATCGCGACCTGGTGGCTCGGCAGATCGGATCCTCATTTGAACCACTGCAACGGATGCATCTCCGTACCTTCTGGAACTTGTACTGTTGTGGATGATGTGAGACGGTCTCCGAATCTAGTTGAGACGCCAGGTGAAGAGATTCACTCGCATGAGCTTCTGCCGATGGGACACTATGATCGACTTTCGACCAGGGCGAAAGATCCGCTTTTGCGGGATGATAGCTATGGACCATAGTCGAAGCGTCTTAGTTGGACGAGCAGCTGGGAGAGCATTCCGCGCGAAAGTGATTGCGCGATGTAACAGCGGCTTGTCTCGAAGCTGCCGGCGACATCTCTTTGCCTCGACTGCTCTGACTTATTAACCCGTGCCGCTTCTCTGCCAAAGCTCGTCAGCAAGCATCACGTTCTTTGCAAAACACGGACTTCGCTTAAGGTAGACCAAACTATCAGACGCATATTCGGGCCGGCAACACAGGACAGAACAGAGACAGCCCATTTCAGCAATGCCGCGACGCAAGCGAAACATCGACAACGAGGACTACACACCACTCCCCGGTCGCAGGGAGACACAGTTTGCCGTGGCATCTCAAGCTCAGACACAACGAGTCACCCGATTAATGACTACGGACGCGGCTCGACAAGCCGTGTTCAAAACAGCAGAGCTGCTAGAACTGATCTTCAACTTCCTTCCCATCGAGCAAGTCCTAGTGTCACCACGAGTTTGTCGACAATTCCGGGATGTAGTCAAAACATCGAAGCTACTCCAGGGCGGGACACACCATTCAACCACTTCTGAGATTTATAGTGTTCGGCTGGATTATCAATCTGGCGTCTGGGCCTTTTGTCCTGAAGCAGAAGGCAACCAAGACTGCGTCCCTCTGAGACTAGGAGTCTTGAACACTGCCATAATACTGCCGTCAGCAGGCGATTTGGGACCAATGTTCGATACACATGAGCAAAATGTTTTGTCAAACGGCGGAGATCACTGTCATGTCGGGGAGAAAATGCTGCACGCAATTCTTGAACCCAAGAATGGACAGATGCAGTCCTGGCAAAGCCTATATCTTTGTTCTCCCACGCTTCCGATGGTGAAGACACTCATCCAATTGCAGCACACCGAAGACGATCAAAATGGCCGGAGATTGATTTCTTATGTAAATCTCACGGATGAGATACGGGATGAGACGGGTATCACAATGGGAAATCTGGTGCGACAGTCCTTCGATCAGAAAATCTCTTCGAACAGGACGCTGAAAGTGCAGATTATACCAGAGCATGAACCACCGCACGGGCCACCCATGTTCAGATCTGATCAGACCTTGCGCGAGTACATCGAGCAGGTCCGTAAGGATCCACGAACAGTATGGTTTAAGATTATACATATGGGCGTCATATTCCCAGGAATCGTTTTCTTGTCGGAAGAGGAACGGGAGGCGTATGGCCTTGGTGATGGCTAAGTCCTGCTCTCTCGTATCGTCAGATTAGGAAGACCTCGACTGGAGCTGCTTGGCAAGATCTGCGGTTGCGAGAAGATAGTTTACGGGCCTGAGGCACCAGCTTGCGTTGAGTGAATGAAATGCTCGGTGAACACGAAGGTTTAGGAGTAAGTAGTGAAGAAACTGCAACTGCACGTCGCAGTCTCAACAGACACAAACTTTCTGGACGCAACACGTTTCGCCTCGACTTAGTTGGCCTACTTCTGAATCCAGAACCTCCAACAGACACCAACCTTGACCAACCAGAGCCATCGAAGATACTGCTACTGCCCTTCTTGAAAGGACTCCACGATTACACCCAAAGGACGAACTCATCGCCATCACCATAGCCATGGCGCGCCGCAAGCGAGAAGAGGAAGACGACAACGACTACAAGCCTTCCGCCGCACGTCGTGAGCTGAAGCATGTTGACCAATCATCAGCAACATCTCAGCGGATCACTCGAGGAATGAGCACGGATGCCGCTCGACAGGCCGTCTTCAACACCGCCGAATTACTAGAAGCGATCTTTGAGCATCTCCCAACAAAGCGAATCCTGGCAGCGCAGCGAGTATGCCGACAGTTTCGCGACATTGTCGTTACGACGAAGCTTGTCAAACGAACCCAGTTTCCACCGCAATCAGAGGTTGCTCCGCAGACCTACAGTATCCACCAGGAAGGGCGTTTCAGCAACAGGACTACAAGATTCTGTCTCGAGACTTTGGGCAACACAGACATTGGCCCTTTGATCTCCGCAGAGCCAAACGCTATCATTCTGAGAGCTGAGCGATACAATCAGACTCACTCGCGTCACGCTACCAATGTCATGCGGGCTCGTGGAGATAGCCTTATGGTACGCCGTAAGGTTCTTAAGACCATGCCGGCATTCCTATCGGGTCAGAAGCAATCTTGGGAGGCGCTCAATCTCTCACAGCCCTCGCCAGTCCTTGTCAACGTATGGATCAATGTTAACATACCCAGCACAAACAGCCTTCACGCTCGTTATGTGGACTTCATACTCGAGACTGACGTAGCCGGCGGAGCTACTGCTACAATGGGCGCTACAGCGCGAGCAGCCATCGACAAAACGGCTTCGGCCACCACGACGCTCATGCGAAGAGACTCACCGAAGCACGAGAGACTTCGCCGCCTTGCGCTGCAAAAAGTCACAAACAAGTCACTCCGCGAAAGTCTCGAGGAGCTGCAGCAACGGGGTCCGTGGAATCCTGACAGGGCGTCCTGGTCTATGACTATCGGCTTCCCAGGCATAGTGTTTCTTTCTGAGCAGGAGCGCAGAGACGTCGACGCCGCACAGGCTACCGCGGGTGAGAAAAGAGGCTGAGCTACTTATTATCACATGCTGAAGAGCGGTTTCACCCACCGGCCGTTGTCCAAACTACTGTTTTAGCGCCAGCGCAAACTGTTTCTACTCCCGCATGTTGAAGTTTCGCCGCTCGCCGACTACATCTCTTCACCGACTGCACTTTCATATTACAAGCGTCAACATCCTTTCTCCGCTTCTGCTACAGCATCCGCGCCGTCTAGCCACACTTCCTACCATCGAAGATATGGGCTTCGGTTTGAGCAAGCAGCCGCCACCAGAACAACCCAACGCCGCATTTCGAGCCGTTGTAACCACTCCAGAGCTGTTCGAGCCCATTCTCGAGCACCTGCCAACGCCGAACATTCTCGTCCTCCGCCGAGTCTGCCGGCACTTTCAAACCTTCATCGACACTTCAGCTACCTTACAGCGCAAAACATGGATGCGCGCACCGAGTGGCGAGAGCGTGGACTGGGCCTTGCAAAGGGTTCGAGGAAAGGGCATGCAGCGCTTTGTTCCCGCCAGCCATGGCCCATCAGACAAGGGTTTGCCGCTCTTCACTGTCGCACGGCCGAATCCGTTTTTGCTGGAGCGCCATCCAATTTACATACAAGGTATCACGCACATGGGAGCGCTACGATACGATCACGGCGAGAAGTTTGATTTGGCAGATGGCACCATCGCACTGATTGAGGCATACGTGAACGGGAACAGGGATTCATCTTTATCGAAGATGTTGTTGTGCAGCCCACCAGCCAAGTCAGTGAAGCTCGATCTTTACCTAAGCTTCGAAGGCGTCTACGAGTCTACCCAACTGTTTCTAGTCGATTTCGCCGCTGAAGGTGCAGACTGCGCTACGTTTGCCGCTATTATGGATAGACTCTTCCAAGAGAATGGTAGTGGGCGATTGGCCGATCGCAAGCGCGGCTACCTTCGTGCAGAGACAGATGAATATTGGATGATCGAGGAAGACATGACTGTGGAGGACGTTGTCTTGGTGCTACGGAACAAGTACGATGTCAAGATCTAGGTGGAAGAAGGTACTAGAATATGCTTCGGCGGCACTGTCTTCGCTACTCGGGCTGAGTGTGAGGAGGTTAGAAAGCTCGCTTGATCGTTCCAGAGGAAAGAAGGAGAGGATGGACATTCAGAATGATGAAGATGGGAGGCTGACTGCGGGATAAGAAGTACGATATCCAGGGGGAACAGGATCAAGCTCAAGACAATTGGAAGAGACTACCAGCAAGATGGGGTGGAGACCGTTCATAGAGTTGTCTTGTAATGTTCAATTCGAATGGTGGCCAGACTGGAAAGATTACGCTGCAGAAACCGTCCACTCTTAGGTCTCTTGAAGAGAGTAGCGCATCTCCCAGCAAACGCCAGGAACTCCGTTTCACGCTCGAAGATCTCGATGTATCTGCAATTCGCCACCTAAGCATCACGCTCATGTGTCTTACGCCCCTGCCTCCTCCTTCTCCTCTGCCATCTGCTCCCTCCGCTCCCTAGCCCCCTTTACCCAATCCGAGTGCTCCATAACGACAAACCTCAGCTTCACCAGGCGCCGCGGACCAAGCTGCTGATTGCCCTCCGCAGCTTTCAGCAGTTCTCCGAAAGTGAAGCCACCCTCGCTTTGGAAGGTCTCGTAATGGCGACTGTAAGAGTCGGGTGTCTTCTCGATGAGCACCGTCTTGAAAGGTGGCTGGGTGATAAGGGCGTCGCTCAATTTGTAGTTGTCCACCAGGTGCGAGAAGCCGTTGATATGGAAGTTGAGGAAGGTGGCGTATTTGGCCGAGAGGTCGATGCTGAGTGTGCGTGGCTCGACGAATCTGATGGCTGGATGTAGGTTCGTGATAGGGAAGCCGTAGTCGCCTAGTTTGGATTGGTCGCTGGTGATGGTGGGTTTCTCCCAGTTGCTGTTGGGTTCAAAGTACAGCAGCTCTTGTGATGGAGGCTCTGCCAGCATGTAGCGTGCTTTCAGTAGCGGTTTGTGTTTCGACTCGAGGATGACGGAGTTCCAGTGCTTTTCGACGCGACGAAGGCGGGCGAGATCTTTGACAAACAGATTCTCGAGGATGTGCTCAAGAAGCTCGGTGATGTCGAAGACCTTCTGTGCGGCGTCGGCGGCGGTTGTCGCTGAAGCTGGTGCTGCGGCCGTGCCAGACGCAGCATTGGCAGTGACGCCAGCCAGTGCAGAGACCATTTTCGGAGTCAACTTTATGTCGATGCAGTTGGATGGATTTCAGAATTGTTCGTGTCGATGAAGTAAGCTCGTGGTGGAAATCAAAGGAAAGAGATGGAGAATGCTTACACGTTTCGGCGTTTGCTCGACGCATGTGAAAATGACGCAAGAATTTGGTTGGACTCCTGCAGACGGTAGGCGAACCTGCCTCAGGTCTTCTTGGCAGACCAGACGCCTCTGACTCCGTGACCATCTGCAGCGCCGCAGCTACTGACGATGCGTCCTCTACTTTCTCATTGCATCGGTCATCAAGCTTGCCCCGAATGAGGGGAATTGCCTCGAGCCTGAGGACCACCGCATCAAGCCAGATGCCTCCAACATCTCCCTCCACTCGCCGTTCTCCAAGAGGAAGTCGAAGAGATGGATGACTATGGAGCCCTACATTCCGTATGACCTCATGCGGTCGCAGATGCCGCCTACCGTGAATCCATTTTTGGTCTGCAGCTTCAGGCCTGCTGCCCTGATCTTCTTACACGGGGGCTGCGTCAAGAATGAGTTCTTTAACCCCATCCGAGTAGCCCAGTTGTCCAATCTCTCAATGTCGAACTTCATACTCGTACCAGCCATTCCATTAGTCTCCAAAGCGACGAGGTCGAAGGGTGGCATGATGCGTAAAGCTCCATTTCCTCCCAGCCGAGGCGTGACTGGGATTCCGAGCTTGGTCGATCTTTGTGCAAGGGCCGCCTTGTTCGTGATGCGAGGACAAGAGTGTTCAACAGCGGAACACCACAACGCCGAATGTAGAGACGCGACAGTGCTGTGTTTGTTGTCTGCCAAATCGCCCAAATCCTTGAGTTCGCCGTAGTGCAGACGAGTGACGGCCAGGCCGCTGGCGTCGAATTGGACGATCTGACTGGAGGAAGCGGGTTCCAGGAAACACACTTGCTGCAGAGCCTTCGAGCCATTGATGACACTGTTCATCTGATTGCTGACTCGACGCGAGCGTGTGATGTCCTTGCTGCTGCAACTCAGGAGGATCTACTCACAGAGCTCAGTGATAGCGAAGACGCGTTCAGCTGATTATGGAAGCGCACTGCAAATGCCGATGCTGGTACTGGCGCTGCTACTCGACTCAGTAGGTGCCGGTGACTGCGCTGGCGGCTGTCCGAGCTGAGAGGGGACGGCGGCTGTCACCTCATGACTGCGGGTGCTCCGAGGTCGTGGTGTCGGTTTAGCGCGGTCTGCAAGTGTTAGGGAGGAAACGAAGTTGAAATCGAAGCTCGTCGGCAGCGAGAACGGCGATAAGGTGGACATGCTGCTGTCGACGCCAGGAATATTGCGTGCGCTTGCAGTGTAGTGTCGATGTGCAGTTGGTGTCTAGTGTGTCGTTTGAAGTCTGTAGTAAGTCTGTAGTCCGGGGATTGGGGACGGGAGAGGCCGAGAGCAGGCGCGGGACCAGCGTGAGCACATGCCAAGCTAAGGTGAATAAGAGCCAGCTTTTTGCCATTGCGCTTATTCTGCGTTTGCAGATCATCCACAATCTGCAGGGCATGTGGAATTCAACAGCACGGTCACCGGGTTTCCAGTCATCGTCACTAGATGGCAAGCTCTGATCATGGTCGTCACCCTCAGACTCCGCTCTGATACGCTTACGCTTGCCACTCATCACTCCTTTCCGAGAAAGGCGCGCTCACGCCAGGCGTCTTTCGCCTCTTGATCAGCTCTCGCATGAGGTCATAGACAAATCGGCTGTCATATTGCGATTCACCTCCATCGAACCAATCGATGCGCGCGGCCTCGTAGTAGACGTCGACCACAAGCCGGCGGAACAAGGATTGCTCGGTGGTGCCCTCGTATATGATGGCAATGGCACAGTGTCCCGGATATGCACGGCGACCATCGGCACCTCTCTTGTCTGCCACCTTACAGAAAGCACGAATCATGTCAGAGTAGAGTTCACCATCCTTTACTCTCTTCGCGAACATCCCGAGCTTGGCCAGGAACTCGTACTCTCTCCAGTGGGCATCGAAGGGCTCGCCACTCTCCATAGCTTCAAGGACCTCTTCGGAGTTCTCGGTCTTGATCTTGCCATGGTAGATATAGTCCAGATAGGCCGCTATTACATCGCTTTCGATGTCATCCATGGTCAATTTGCAGTCACCGCCAGGAGCGAGTGCCTCTGCAACTTTCTCCTTCAAGTAGTCGCATCGCTCTTCGAGGACTTGACGATGGACCGGGAACTCATCACTCCCGTTGGAGAGGATGACCAGTGTCTGTGAGAACCTGTCCAGAATAAGCACGCCTGTCGAGCTTTGGGACTGGAAAGCATGTTTACCGATTCCTTCGCACCTTCTTCGTCTGCATGACTTGCACATGCCTATCATATCTATCCCATTCAGCTTTGATAGACTTGTACCTTTGGTCATATTGCTTCCGTCGGTCCATATCAAGCAAGACGTCATGTGCTGCCCGAGCCTGTGGCATCATCAGAACAAGCCTGGCAGATCAGTCATAGCCTGATACTTCTTGGAAGGAGATTGACGCGGCTGAGCGCTTCGACGGTGTCACCTTGTCCGGATGCACCTTCTTTGCGATGTCGTTGAATGCCACCTTTATCATGGCTCTCGTTGCATTACTGGACACTTTAAGGACGCGATAATGGTCCGGTTCTTCGGGCTTCCGCATCTTGTCCAGAGGAAAGACTTCCAATGATCGCCTCTTGATTTTCACGCAGCTTCTAAAAAGGTAGGAGGATGGGACGAGATGGCGCTCTGTAATACTGCAAGAGAGAGAGAACAGTAGCAAGGTAAACAACGCGTGACGCGTCAGGTTCATATTGAACGGACAAGGGTCCAAACTTTGATTGAGGAGTCATCAATGTCCTGGCCAAGAGCTCCGCCTCGGCATTGCTTGACCTCACTCCTTCTCTCGAGACGTCTTCTTCTTCGTCCTACAATGTTACTTCCCTATCTCAATCTCTCAAGTTGCCATACTGCCACACACGATGAAAGTGCAGGCGCAAAGCTGGCTGTGCAGTCAAAATGCTGGACTCCTCGTCCCGTCCTCCTGGAAACAATGAACCAATCACCTTCGCTTCCCGGCGCCACAACACGTCCCACGTCGCTTCTTCCATCTGCCTTTCGTTCCTGCAGGACCCAGATACCTCCGTTGTTCAATCGACTGCCAGCACTCATTCTTGGAACGACATGAACCTCTGACCTGGAAGATCCGACCTCCGCGACGCTCGTTTCCTCAGCATGCATATCCAAATGGCCTTTCGGCCTAGGAACAGGCAGTTCCGGCCTTCTCAGGAGCCTTTGAGGCAAGAACCGGCACTTCAACTCCGAGGAGAGAAGGTGACAGGTCCGATCCCGTTCTTGAATCCGACTCAGGCCCGATACTCCCGAACTACAGCAACTGCGGACCAGCAGCAGCAGAGCGGCAGTACTGATGACGCAGCTTTACCGAAGAAGGCAATACCTACCACTGAGGCATTGCCTGAGAATGTTGAGTACAAGTATACCACGCGTAATAATCGGAAGGGAAGGTGCGACAATATCAGCCCGACCCAAAGAAATGATTCTCCAAGCTAACAAGGTCTCAGACACGCGATCGTGGTCAGGCCGACAGACGCTCCCAACTCAGCGGTCGCTCAACCTCAATCCACATCGCACCCGCGTCCAATCCTCCATGGCATATGGCGTATGCTCACATACTACCCAGTCTGGGACATCAGCTGGCTCGTCGCATTCACCTTCACGATCGGAAGTGCCGTATGGGTACTCAATGGCTTCTTCACAGTTCTCCCATATCTCAGACCCGGCAGCACTTTTCCAGGAGAATCACTTTATGGCGGTGGTATTACTGCCTTCATCGGAGCCACTATCTTCGAGGTCGGTAGTGTTTTTCTGATGCTTGAGGCTGTGAATGAGAATCGATCTGGATGTTTTGGGTGGGCTGTTGAGAAACTTTACGACGAGCATGCTGGTGAGGAGGATAAAGAAGCTGGCGTCGTCACCAAACTCGTTCCCGCAAAAGAGACTTGTACTCATCATCACCAAAACACGCACAATCTAGTTGGAGAGCCATCCGAGCCCGCACGAGAGAAGTCGATTAGTATCGACCACTCCCAATCCGGCGGGAAATCCTGGACATGGTGGCCTTCAACCCAAGATCTCCGAACGCACTACCTCCACGACCTCGGCTTCCTCGCCTGCCTAATCCAATTCTTCGCCGCCACAGTCTTCTGGATCTCAGGCTTCACAGCCCTCCCCGGCATCTTGAACAAAATGTCCCCTGGCCTGACGGCCGGCATTTACTGGACACCTCAGGTTATTGGAGCTATGGGCTTCGTCATTTCGGGGATGCTGTTTATGATTGAGACGCAGAAGAAGTGGTGGCAGCCTGCTTTTGGGGTGCTTGGGTGGTGGATCGGGTTCTGGAATTGGATTGGCGGGATTGGGTTTTTGTTGTGTCCGTGTTTTGGGTATTCGAGTTTGTATTGGGCGCAGTATCAGGCTGCTCTGAGCTCGTTTTGGGGTGAAATTACACCGTGCGAATGAGTGAGGTGTTAACGAGGGTTGTGCTGACTTGTGAACAGGTTCTTGGTCGTTCTTGATTGGCAGCACTTTGCAGTGGTATGAGAGTTTGGAGAAGCATCCTGTTGAGGTTGAGAAGGTGCATGAAGCTTAAGCTTGTGAGGGAAAGCATGATATATGAGCGGAGTATCGACGTGTCAGCAATCCTATATTGCATGCATCTATAGACTGTATACAAGGCCGTCTTCAGTGAAACCTCTTCTTCTCCCCAGTCTTGTCATGTTGATTCATATACTTCAACAACGGCTTCAACTCCGCCATCGCCCATTTCGCTTTCTCCCCAGCATCCTCAAAAACCAGCGGCAGCATCTCGATCGTAAGAGCTTGCCCCCGAAACTCAAGTCCCTTCTTCCTCCGAGGCAACACACCAAGCGCCCTTTCAAGATTCCGCATATGACCCGCATACCCCTCAAAAGAAGCCCCAAGTTGAAGCGCACTACTCTGTATAGCCAAAGCAAGTGGCACAGGATCGAAAGTCCCCATGTACGTGAGTGGCTGGCTCGGACATTTATATCCATCACTCTGATACCATTTCCGACGAGCTTGTTTTTCTGCACATGCTTCTTCGAATTCTTGCACGGCTTTTTGGGCGAGAGGGGTGAGTTTTATGTAGAGGCCGATCATTTTGCGGATTGTTGAGACGAGGAGTATGGTTTTTTCGACGGTTTCGGTGGCGACTTTGGATTCCCAGGTTATGAGGTTGGTTTTCAGATCGGTTGCCCAGTGGGAGAGGAGTTGTTCGTCGAAGGGGAGTTCTCCGTTGATGGTTTGCAGGAAGGTTCTTCGTTGTTTGGATGGGGGTCGTGATGAGAACTTTTTGATTTTTTCTGGGTATTCGATCTTGGCCTTTTGGATGAGGGTTTTGAGTCCATCTCTTACTGCAAACTTTGTATCTGTTTTGAGGTCTACGGCCAGCTCCATGGATAGGTTCTCGACCTCGTATGCCAGTTCGAACACTTCTTTGCCTATTGTTACAACCTCGGTCATGTCGACGGGTTTGACGCCATAGTCTTGAGCCGATTTGACTTCATGTGAGTATCTGTCGTAGCCAACGTATAGAGCCGTCATGCGTTCCATCAAATGTTGGGGTATGTCTGCCACCTGATGCAGAGTGTAGAATGCTTTGGCGGAGCTGGTCATGTTTGGATAGAAAGAAAGCCCGAATGGATCTCCCAGTATCAAATTCATTGCTTCCGATTCTAGCGAAGTAGGTGTTGTTGCCGATCCATTCCAGATGGCCAAGAGTAAAGCCCCCAGTAATTGGAGAAATACGAGCAAGACTCCCGCGACGCAAAGGTAGTCGCAGATTTGCCAGGATTTGGATGGTTTCTTCGGCACAGCAGGTTTCGGCATTGGCAGCCTTGTGCGCTTCAATGGCTCCTCCACGATAGTAGAGAGATCCGAGAGACTTTCATCTTCGACACTGAGCTCGAAATCATCCTCTGATTGCGTGCATGGCCTTAAATCGGGAGGTAAGCTGTCAATGTCAGACAATGGGCCGCAGCGAACGATGTTGGGATTGTGGTTTCTCATGTAGCAGTAGATTGTATCGCTCAATTGTGAAGAGGTCTCGGAAGCTTCAGAAGCTGTATCGTAGTTTTCATATTGTTGTCGCTCTCTGGGACTGATGTTTGGAAGCTGGACGTATGCAGTCTTCGCATTGGTGCGAGGTCGTGAGGCATCCGGGGCTTGCGACCTTTCTTCAATCGCTCCGGGAGACGGGATAGGTCTGCGCCGGCGAGGCATGTTGTCTTGGTAGAGGTAGATGTACAAAAGTTTGCACCAAGTGTTACAAGACGGAGACTTAGCCTACTGTGACAATGATATCTTTGTACATAGTCCGCGTTCGAAAGACAAAGGAGTCCATTTCCGGCACTAGACATGCCTGCATTCCGCGAAGACATTGGACGGCTGCAGACAATGCCACATGTCTTGCTTGACGATTGGTGAACTGGCACACACTAATGCTCGTGCTCGCCTCGAATGCACAGGGCCGCCACAGATGTAAAGTGGTGCGCACGATCAGGTCTCCGTTTGGTGGCTGTGACTAGCTGAGCAGCTCGCGAAGAGTTTCGATATTTTGGCAGAGCTATATCGTCCCATCATACAGCATCACAGCATCTCAGCACTACCAGTCTATCCGCCCCTCGTGCCGTGCCATGTGGTCCATAGTTGGCTTTATCTGCTCAAGCACGAGTTTCGCCTGATTCCCCACCCCTTCCATGAATTGTGACAGGGTCGCATGCGTGAGCGGCTTGCCACAAGCCTCAAGATCTCGCTGCAGCTGTCGCTGCCGACTGAGCGCTGCAACGACCTTTTGCATATATCCCGCATAGTTCTTGTGAGCATCGTGAAGTGGAAGGAGAGAGCTCTGGACAGCAAGGGCCAATGCTAGGATGTTGCGGTTGTACTTTTTGTTTTTGGGCTTGAATTCCGGACACTCGATGGCCTTTTCCCACCAACGTTGCTTCGACTTTTCGATCTCACATGCTTGTCTGGTCTTGTCGTGTGCAGAGTCAATCAGGGCTAGGTATTCGGTGTGTAGGTCCAGTAGTTGACGAACTTTGTACTGGATGGCGTGAGCTCTCAAGTGAACATCCCTCGCGCTCGGAACTACTTTCCTTTCATCATGGATCCGGAGATGGACGAAATCCTGCAGATCTCCAAGCCATCGTTTGATAGGACATAGATCCAGGGGCGACGGTAAGTATTTGAACACCAAATCGTTCAGCTTTTGGTCAATCCACGGTAGGTTTCTTACTCTTTCGATCCGCCTGGAAGTGTTGTTGAAGAGATGGAACCTTGACAGCGCAGTATTTGTGGTTCTTAGATTGGAGCGAGCTCCCCATGACAAGAATCGCGCATCACCCTCGATCTGCTCGGCTAGATTCCTCAGTCTCTCCCCCATGTCGACCACATCGGAGATTTCGCCAGGAGTAAGGTACTTGTCGGTGTTATACTTAAAATAGACCCAGTAATCCATAGTTTGACCAAGTGCGGCACGGTCGAGGTTCTCCGTCGTATTCGCCACTTCAATGAGGGTGTAGAAGGCTTTGATGGAGTTGGACAAGTTGGCATAGTAAGGCAGCCCGAGTGGATCGTCCAACACCCAAGAAAAACCCTCTCCACCTGCTGGAGTCGTGTTCAAGGATGCTAAGACCATGGCACCGAGGACCTGGAGCACAACAAGCAGCACTCCAGCGGCACAGACGCGATTGCAAAGTTGCCATGATCTTGTTCGGTTCCTCGGGAGTTTGATAACCGGCAGCTGTGCGTGTCCCAATGGCTTTACGGCAGTAGAGCTGTGCGAAGAACTCAAGTCTTCTAGACCAGGGCCGAAGCTTGCGAGTGATAGCGTCGATGTACCCGACTCAGAGAGAGCGTCATAATCGTTTTGATCTCCTCCGCGAGGAGTTCCTCTTGGAGAAACACGTCTACCAAGAACACGCTCCAGGTTCTTCTCTTTCAGGTCTGACGCTGGTGAACGTGAGAAGGACCCAAGAGAGCGCCGTCCATGTCCATCTCTGATGCGGATCTCAGGATCTCCTTCCGAACGGCCGGCACGAGCCCATCTTGCATGAGAGGGCGTCTCGAAAGGATGAGAGGCTTCTGAGCTGGTGTTGGAGTTTAGATAATGAGAACGCTCCTCTGGATCGAAGTTTGGTAGCTGGACGTACGCGGTCTTGGCGGACTTCGTATCAGTGCGAGGTCGCGAGGTAGATCTACGCCGGCGAGGCATGTTTCCTGTTTCCTGAAGCGTATAGAAGGGCCAAGGTTGGCAGTGAATGTTGCTGGATAGATTCCCAGCTCGTTCAAGGAGCGAGACAAGAATGTCTTTGTCGATGGCCATGTCCTTCGTAATACAAAGAAATCCATCTCCGGAAATTGGTGATACGTGCGTTCCATGCGCTTGATGAACAGCCGCAAGCAATGCCAGCAGAGACTTTCCGACATTTGACGGATCAGTGCTGCAGGCTTCATACTCACTGAGCGGCGCCGAGTGGTAGATTATGGCACCTACAGATATGTAATCTCAGGCCATAGCCGAGCTTTTGACGAGCATGGCAAGCAAGGATCCTCTGAAGTATGCTGCTGCGTTTGAAGTCAAGCATATCGATGAGAAGCTGATAACGGCATCAGCTCACTTACTCTCAAGCTGCCATTGTCGTGGTGAGTTCACTAGAGTGTTGCCAGATCGCGAAGGGCCGAGCCATAATAGCGAAGTGGCAGCCGTGAGTCTCAAGGACGAATGCTGGGTGAGCCCACAGCCAGTATACCGACACGCGGTGTTCCTACTGAGATGACGATGGTTTGAGGTTGAGGTTGAAAGTGAGATCGATGTCGGATACATGTACATGTAGTGTTGTGGTGGTTGTTTTTTATCATTCCGTCATGTGGGGCACATGCCTGTCGACCCCGCAGATTGAGTTTGGTACCTGAAGATCATCGTCATTGTGATCAAGCTTCCACATCCGGACAACAACAGCATCATCACGCCCTCATCAAGCCACAATGTGGCTGCGGAAAGTTCAAATGCACCTTCATCATTTGCTTACAGGCCTTCCCCAAACACCACATATCCTTCCAATACCTCGTCCATAACCCCAAACCAAGAAAGCAGCCATGTTTGCCCCACGAACGACAGCACGCGCGGCGCGTGCATTCCGCAGCTCAGGCGCGAGAGCTACCAATAGAGGAGCACCAAAGCGGACTTTCGCGACCGAGAAGGAGAGTGGAAGCTCAGGCGGCATTGGTCCCGGAGTGGCAGGCGGCCTGATCGGTGGTGGTGCAGTCGCTGCTGGCACCTACCTTTGGTACCATTTCTCTGGAGCAAAGACCGTTGTCCAGACAGGCCAGAGCGCGAAGCAGTACGCCGACCAAGCTGCCGAGCAATTCAAGATCCAGCTTCGAGAGATCACACCAGGCCCGACCGATAACGTCATCGACGAGATTCGCAACGTAGCGCACAAGTACGCTGGGTGGATACCGGGCGGAAAGGACTTTGTCGATCGCTCTTTCAAAGACCTCGACGAGATCAGAAGCAAGCATGGGGATGAAGTCAACCAGATCGCTCGATCAACATACGAAGAGCTAAGGGAAATTGCAAACAAGAAGGGCACCAGCCTGGACACGCTGAATGATGTCTGGCAAATACTGTCCCAGAGGCTGAATGAGATCTCGTCTCTGGCTGGCGACGCCGCGCAGCAAATCCTCGATAACCACCCAGAAGTGCGCGAGAAGCTGGACGACTCCTTCGACCAGCTTCGATCCCTCGGTGAGCGGCTAGGTCCCGAGGCCAAGAAATCAGTGGATGAGACCTTCAACGAGGCATCTAAGATTGCCAAGCAGGGCATCAACTCAGACACACCAGACCGCCTCCGAAAGTTGGTCCAGGATAAGATCGAGGAGCTCAAGAGAGTCGCAGATCAGTCTTGGTCATCAGGCTGGGAGCAGATCAAGTCACTGCTTGAGAAGAACCCAGAAGTCAAGAAGGTTGTCGAGGAGAACCTGGATAGCTTAAAGCAGGGTCATGTGACAGATGCAATTGACAAGGTTCGGGGCGCCGTCCAGAGTGGCAGCACTGGCGGCCTTGAGCGGTACATCAAGGAGTAGGTTGTCCCGTTGCAGATTGTCTCCATGCCCCACTGACATTATCCAGCACCAAGAAGAAGGCCGAGCAATTCGCCAGTGGTGGCCTTTCGAACTGGCTGAGCGCGCTCCCGAACGGGTCCCAGATCCTCCCTCAGCTGCAAAAGCTGAAGGAGGCGGCAGAGACAAAGAAGCCAGAGGTAAGCGTCCATGCAGTAGAAAGTCTTCGGATCTCAGCTGACCATGTGAACCAGGCCGAGAAGCTGGGCAAGGATACCGTCAATGATATCTCCCAGATTCTGGAGAAGAGGAGCAAGGAAGCCGAGGAGCTGCTGAAGAAGTAGAGATCTACAGCCTCGCTAGGGCGGCCGGAATTAATGTACCAGGTTCTCATCAAAAGCGTTCTGTACAGGAGTACCATACCTCCCCATAGCCTCATCGAGCACGCTCTCCAGCAGAAGATAGCACTTCGCCGCCTTTACCAGGCTTGACGACAATGAATGATACCATCAGATCTTTAGATTGCATCTTCACGTTTCTGGCCTGCTGAGCATCGATGCGGGTTCGTTACAGTACCTCCGTAGTTGTATGTGGAGGCGTAGTTGTTTCGAGAGAACAGAATGGAAACCTCTCAGCACGTCGGCAAGTGTCGGCAGATCCAGTTCGGCCGGGAGACGGGCCGAACACGCACAGACCATCGCGTTTACATCGCGTTTCGCTCCTGGACCGACTTTCCTTCACCATCTACGCATGATCCCGCCCAAATGCTTTCACAACTGCCCGTCGAGCTCGTCGAGCACATCATCGCGCGCGTAGAAACCACCGATCATGCGACTTTGGCGGCGATATGTCGAACTTGGAAGTTGGGCAAGAAGATAGCTACACCGCTTTTGTATCACACCGTTGGCATTGCCAATGACCGGTACACAGTGGCCAAAAGCAGTCGAAAGCTGAGGCTACTCTGTCGTACTCTTCTTGAGCGACCACACCTCACACTGCACGTGAATCCCATCCAACAACGTCTAGACAATGAGATCCTTGTCAACTATGAAGCACATCGTGCTGGCGAGCATTCTGGGCATTGCCGAACAAGACTGGCATCGCTGACTCTCATCAGAAGCGAAGTTCCTCCCTTTCGATGCCATGTCCTGCGCAATGCTTCCAAGTGGTAAACTGAAGTTTCCGAAACAAAGTATCATCTGGACAAGCTACCGCGAACTGCTCATTGCTCAAAGTCAAGGCGGTCTGCTCTCAGATGGCACGTTTATTGTGCTACTGATAGTGCTATGCAAAAGCGCTGAAATGTTGATTCTCGAAGGCCACGTCGGCGACCTTCACATAAAGTTGCCACTTTTGCACGAGATTCTCGTACCTATGCGACAAGATCTGGATGAAGGCATAGAACCGGCAGAGCCGTCAGGCTTTCGCTCTATCCGCGAGATCCGTCTAGCTCGGTGCGAGGGTGAAGAAGTCCGACCGGAAGACCTAGACACCCTTTCACTCTTTCCGTTGTTGCAAACACTGTCCTCCGATTCATTAGGGTCTTCATTGTGGGATCCGCCGGATGCAAGGCCAAATTCTGGTGTGCTGAGGAAGCTTACCATTGGGCATTGCAAGGCAGATGCTGGAGATCTAACGTACTAGTTCGTCTCTTGTCCGAATGTGACAGACCTAAGCATCGAGTGGGACACTCTTCAAAACAACTTCCGGCGGTCCGATTGGGCGCGAATCGGTGATGCTCTAGCTAATCACTTGCCTCATGTCGAACGTTTGCGCTTGGACCACCCATACGATGCCCGGCTCGACAACAGACATTCTCAGGAAACCGGCGGTGTTGGAGAAATTCCATACGGTCTTGCTGGCCCCGGGCGACTACGGGAGCTGAGGTCGCTCAGGAGTCTCATGCTCTCTTCCGTAGCCCTGTTCGGCACCAGCGAAGAGGAAGATCGTGAAAGACCAAGGCCATTTCTAGACACCCTATTGCCAGCGTCTTTGAAGAAATTATTCAGTAAGTCGGACGTGCTCCATGTAGCTCCTCCTCTTTGTTCTGATCTTCACTAGTCCTTTCAAACGAGGCACACATCAATGAGCAGGACAAATCCCTACTGAAGGACTCGAAAGTTGCTCAACTGGATGAAGCTGTCATCTTTGGCTGCAACAAGAATCATTGGATCTCGTCTCGAGACGGTGAGGGACAGGAACCTGCCAAGCAGGCGACACTGTCTTAAATGATGCAGACAAAATTGCCTTGCGACAGTGAATTTACATGTCCCTCGAGCGCTCTTTTCGGAGAACTTCTGGAAATGAGACGAGAGGTCTGGAAGATTAGCACGCTTCAGCCATTGTCAACTTACTTCAGGAGATGGCAGAGAATCTCTGGGGCCTTCCAGCTCACGTACGGGAGACGGCTCCGGAGAATATGATGCAAAGCATCGAGACTCATACGCCAGAATCCCTTGACGAAGCGGAAGCAGCTCTTTGCAATCTTGCAAGAGAGTCAGTGGAGAGGATGAAGGTCGTGATGAGACAGAGCAATGTTGAAGCAGGTCCCGCTGCTACTACCTTGCATTCGCTCACGAGAACGGAATGAACTCGAGCGAATTTGGACTTCGATGCCGGGGCAACGCACTCGGTCCACATCGGCCGGGAAGCGGGCTGAGAAATGCACAGCCCATGCCGTATCAATATCGCGTTTCCGACCTTCTCCAAAAATCTTTCTCCGAATTACACCACGTTTGCCCCAACACAATGCTGTCACGACTGCCTGTCGAGCTGATCGAGCTCATCCTGAAATTCCTGCACAAAGAGCACAATCATGCCACACTAGCAGCGATCAGTCGAACATGTACCCTGGGCCACAAAATCACGACACCGCTCCTGTATCACACAGTAGGCGTACTCAACTACGGTCCTACATCTGCACAACGAAGCCGAAAGCTGAGATTGCTGTGCCGTACATTTGTCGAGAAGCTGGATCTAGCGGACCATGTTCGAAGGCTCTGGCACGATATCGATAAGGAGATGTTTCTGAACTACGAACAACATGATCATGGTGGGTATTAGACACCATTGGGCGCGGATGCGATGATCACTCATGCTCATCAGAAGCGACATTGATCCCTTTCAACATCGATTCCTGCGTAATCCGACTATCGAAGTTGCGCGTGCCGACCCATGTCTCTGAGCAAATCTGCAGGTATGATTTGCAGCTCCTCAAGACTGAGAACATGCCAGTCTCAGATAGCGTTTTCTTGGTACTACTAATGATGTTGTGCACCAGAGTGGAAAAGCTACATCTGCGAGGGGACCTTGGCAACTTGCGTGGGAGCCTGGATATTCTGCTTTACACTCTGAACCGGATGGGGACGGACTGGCTGGCAGGCACACACGATACAGATCGACGTTCTGGTCTTCACTCGCTCCGTGAAATCGGTTTCGACCATGGTGGCAACCAAGGAATAGTTGCTGAGGATTTGGAGTTCTTGGCCCTATTTCCATCCTTGGAAACCATAGTCACCGACTCATTGTCCCACTCGTTTTCAAGATCCTCGGATGAGGCGGAAAGCTTGGCGACGAGGAGGGACAGTAGTCTGAAGAGATTCGTCCTATCTCGGTGCGGAGAGTATACGAAACACCTTAACCATCTATTCATCAACTTGCCAAAACTGACTAGCCTGAGCATTGAGTGGTTCTCGTGGTACACGAGCATACGGAAGGAGGACTTCGACGGGCTTGCGCGTGCTTTCGTCAAGTACCTGCCAAATCTCGAGCATTTGCATCTGAGCCACCAGAAAGCAACCATGTATTACCAGGACTACCAGGACTGGTTGCAGGATGGATGGGGTCCTCCGATGACGGGTCTCCATGAATTGAACTCACTCAAGACGCTCACGCTCCCATGCCCAGCATTGTTCGGCCTGGACGACGAGCTGGGCGTGGTTGTTCAGCCCAGGCCACGACTGGACAAGATCCTGCCAGCCTCGCTGAAAAAACTATCCAGTGAGTGAAATGGTTATAAACCCCTCTGTAGGATCGCTAATGCTCTGCTAGTCATTTGCGAGGACATTTTCCTTACCCAGCATGACAGGAATATCTTCCACGATCCCATGGCCACTCGAATGGACAAGGTCGTTCTCTATAACTGGCGAATGAATCGGTGGGTGTCTTACCGAGGCGGAGATGGCAACACCCTGAATCAGCACGGGCCTTTGTCCTTGGGAAACATATCGTTCAAAGACATCACCATATCTCAGATGTCGCCCGACGAGCGGTCCGAAACGCGAACCAAATGCCGTAAAGCTATAAGAGATCAATTCCAATACATAGCGGACCATCTCTGGGACATTCCTGGGCGTAGAAGAGTGCAAGCTCTCACAAATTTTGAAATTGAGATGCCAGCAGCCCTTGGTGAACTTGGCGCGGAATTCAGTGCCCTCATCAGGGAAGAGGCCGACACAATGCTGGACGTCATGGCACGTGTGGCACAATAACGACGATGCAAGCTCTGAAGATGAAGGTATTTAAACGAAGCCCAGTTTCCTTCCCGCATTCGCTCACGAGCATTCGCTACAGGCTCCGTGCAAAGTCAAGTTGGCGGATGTCAAGGTAAGTCGGACGGGTCGGGTACGACGTATGGACGGGCAGTATCAGTATAATGCAAGGAGCGCTAGAACTATCTGCCTCTGAGAAAAGTTCAAGTATAATCCTATAATCATTCTCTGGTGGGTTTCATGCTGCAAGATGAAGAGCGAAGAGAAGATGGATGCGTGTACATGGACTACCATACCTCGAGCGCTGACTAAGTCGTGTATGAACCTCGACAACTGCCCGCGTCGCCGGCGGAGAACCACTGATGCAAATCGATCTGACAAACACCGGCGCGCACCGCCATACTTTCATCATCCGACTACCGGAGTGCATTCGCCCACAAGGTAAAGGATCGTCAAGCATTCAGGAACCGCATTGGCAAAGCTTCGACCCTTCGAAACTTTCCATGAACTGCATGGAGCTCATCACCAGTAAGAGAAACGTCATTTCTGCAAGTCTTACAGTGGACAATACAAATATGAGTACCTTATTGACGATGGCTCGCATCTGTCACCTCAAACCACAGCTCATCCTGCCAACATGAAGAGCACATACTTGTTCGCCGGCTTTGCTGGCCTCGCTCAAGCTCAAAACTCCTCTTCTGCAACTTCAAACTCTTCTGTAGCAAGAATTCCCGAAGAATGGCTATACTTGCTGCCACAGCCATTCAACAGCAGCATCGGATACGGCTGGCTAAACAGCACTATCACCGGAGATCAAAATGTCAACCAGGCCATAGCAAGAGCCAACCAAGCCCGCTTCGTTTCGTACTCGGATGAGTTCTCATCGATGGTCGGAAAGAACCCCAAAGTCAGCAACATCAGCTGTCCTCCAGGAGCTCCCGAATGTGCTTTCGAAGCAGGTGTTTGGATACCGGATACTGATGAAGTTTGGGTAAGTCAAAGTCACAGCTCAAACCTCATATACCTTGAAACCCCGTTGACTTTTTGGACTTCTAGTTCAACTACCTCGACTTCGACTACCCCTACAACCAATCCATAACCTCCTTCTCCCTCCGCAACTCCTCCGCCCATCAAGTCATCACGAACCCACCAATCCGCTACCCCTTGGGAGGATACTACTACTCCTACGATGGGCTCGTCTACCTAACCGAATTCAACGCAACTACCGATCCCGCTACGATCATCACAGTCGATCCCAAGACTCTTAAAGTCACACCTATCCTAAACTCTTATCAAGGCATCCCCCTCGCCCCCTGCGATGATCTGGTCGTCACAAGAGTAAACAACAAAGATTACATCTTCCTTACCACTTTCTCCATCCGCGACGTCCTCGGCTCCAAATTCCCTCGTCAAAGGTTCGACACCGCAGTATGGAGATTCGATATGAAATAGAAGACCCTATTGCCGGTCATCAGTGCGAACGAGATCGTTGCGCCGAATGGAATCAGAGTCAGCCCAGATGGGAGGACGTTGTATGTGACTAATACGGCGATTACGGATCAGAGTATGCTTGAAAATTAAGCTTCGAACACGACGAAGTCGAATAGTATCTATGAGTATGAATTGAATGAGCAGGGGAAGCCGGTGAATGGGAGGTTGTTTGCGCTTGTGAGGACGGGGATTGCGAATGGTAAGCTCCCGGTCCACATCTCTCCTCTTTGGATTCTGCTAATCGTGTGATTCAGGCCTGCACATCGATAACGCCGGTCGTGTCTGGACAGCCGAGGACGATGGTATCATCGTCCGATCAGCTGAGGGCAAGACTCTCGGTTCGTTCAACTACATTCCAATTCACCCAATCGATCAACCGAGAATTGGGAACTTCGCGTTGGCGGGTAATAAGTTGGTAATTGGCGTTGATGACCATGTTGTCATCTACGAATTGGCTGAGACGCTGGTCACGCCAGGCAACTTGGTGACGAACTAGGTGGAACGAGTCGGGAGCATGTTGCAACTACTTCTTGAGTAGATACGGTAAATCAATGAATGATTTGCGAGAAGTGGATCTATTGCACACCCCAGCTCAGCTTCATGCAGTAGTCTCTTGTGGCGCGAGGTCACAAAGCCGAATGAGGCGCAGTCGTCGCACTTTGCCAACTGAGCTTGACACCTTTCTAAGCCGTGATTCAGCACCATTGGAAATATCTCAGAAGCGCCATGCCATGACTGAGGCTGCAAGTTCGAATCAACAACTTTGGACGCAGGGACCTCTAATCGATCCAGGACGGCAAATTCGCCTTCTCAGACTGCTTCCTGGACAGCCGCGGGATGCCCTGGTACTCAAATCCAGCGTCTGGTACCTCGAAAACGCGTCAAAGTACAATGCGATCTCGTATGCATGGGGTATTGATGCCACACGGGCCGTTCTGATTGATGGCAAGCCTTTCCACATTCGAGAAAATGCCTACTTTGCCCTTTGGCAAGCTCGATTGCGGCATGCAGAAGAGTACATCTGGATAGACAGTATCTGTATCCGCCAGGATGACTTGGAGGAGAAGAGGGCCCAAGTAGGGCTTATGTGGACGATCTTTGAGTCGGCGTCTCTGGTACTCACTAGCGTAGGGAGGGAAGATGGTGACAGTCGATGGTTTTGTGCATTTGCGCACGCAGTGTCCGTCCTACATGCGGTATGGGGCTATGACTTCCATGCGCTGGTCGCAAAAGAGCATGTTTGGATCTCGTGGGCGAACGCTCTCGATCAAAGCACTTCCACTCGGCTTCACGATGCCCTGTCTGCCTTCGGAAGGCGCCCTTATTGGGAAAGGTTATGGATCCTGCCAGAGGTCAACGCCGGACGAGACGTAGAGATTCTATGCGGACATGATCGCGTGCCAGTGATTGGAGTCCGCGTGCTGCTAGACCTGGTCACTCTGCTCAAGCATGAGTGGCTTCTTGAACTCAGCAGTCCGATGGCAAAAGTGCTCTGGTACAAGCAGTGGGGAAAGATGGGTCCGGAATACCTCTTCCCACACGTTACCAGACTCCTCTGTGCAGACGTCAGAGATCGACTGTACGCATGCATTGGTATGGTCCAGTGGCCCGAGACCATGTCGACGCCAATCACGCCAGATTACACCAGGTCAACGTGGGACCTGGCTAGGCAAATGGTGCCACTTCTGTCGCTTTCAGGCCAGAGGCGAATGCTTGGAGCGTTCCATATCGACTACAGGATACCTGAGATGCAGGCGGCAGTCTTCCAGCGAGGCTCCGTTTTCGATGGGGTTTCAGCAGAGCGCGAATCAGTTGAGTTCAAGGACCAGCTTGACGCAGCCCATGCCCGCATGTACTCTGTTGCGTATGGGTTCTTCATGACCGAAAGTTCGATGGCGGCCACCGGTTCTCCGGGCCTCAAAGTATCCCAGCAGGCCCTGACGTTGGCCTTGCAGCAAGTTAAGAGTGCAAGAGAAGACGCTGAGCGAATAAGAGGTGTGCGCAATGGGTTCGTCCTTCGCCCTCCCAAGGCCGTCACTGTGGGAAACGGATTGAATATGATCGTTTCTTGCGAGGCCCGACCTGGAGATATGCTACTCCTGCTCCAAGAAGTCCTAACAAACAGGGCCGCAGATCACGGAATTGTCATTCGCAATCAAGGGCAGTCCTCGAAAGGTCGCTTCCATATTATTGGCCAATGTCTAGCGAGTGAGGCGGATCCGTACGGGTCGCATTTAACAGTGAGACCTAGAGAAGAATATAACTCCTCAAGTGCGGAAGCCGTGCATTTGCAATCTGAGCGGTGCAGACGCGCTGACTTACAGACGAACATTATGATGTCCATGCCGGCAGAAGATGTAATAGTCTTGATGGGACAGGATTTGGTGCACTGTGAATCTTTCCCCGGGCGCGTGAGAGATCCCATCGAAAGAATGCGGCGGCTTCTAGTAAAGCCTGTATTGCAAGGTGCCTGGCTGGAGCTCGAGCGGTTGTATGAAAGCCCAAGCCATTGACAAAGCGGAGAGAGACAATGAGAGCCCGAATCCTGATCTGAAGCTGTCTTGGCCTGCGTTTGAAGCCACAGTCATGGATTAAGACATGCCATAGCCACCTACTATTCTCAGCTTCGAGTGCCTGCTATTATTGGCAAGTGGTGTCCGCTATCAACGGTCGGTCAGGAGGATCACGCCCGACCCGGAGCTTGCCGTTTGGTGAGTTCCTTATAGACTGAATGACCTCGTCCTCTTCGCTCATTCTCATGGGCAAGTCGATCGAGCTGTGTCTCAGCTGAGGATAGCCGTAGGCGATTAGATAGTCGTCCAACGCATAATCTGGTCCAGAGTTGTCAGTGTACGCATCGGGCAGCCAACTCCAAAAGTCAGGCTCAGCAGTGTCCAACCCGTCTTTCCAGAATCTGATCACATCTCTGATACGAAGACCATTAGACTGGTGGATGCTGTCGAGGTAGAGCACAGTCTTGGGCGCATTCTTGAAGGGTCCCTCGTCGAACACGAATCTCCACTCGGTGTTCGCGGTCGGTGTTGGAGGCTGAGAAATATGCATCTCCTGCCAGTCTCCCGGTGGCAGAGATAGCAGACGTACAGAGTTGCATCGAAGGGACAAACTCCGAGCTCCGTGTAGATCGTCGGTCGTGAATACAGGATGCAATGTGGTGACCGTACTGAAATGGGTTTGATCGAGAGCTTCGTCGGGGGTTGGCTCACGATCTGTAAGGGAATACCACCCGCCGCAGCCGAGTACTGGATGAGATTTCCAGACGAGCCTCTCCTCTGTACGCGTGGGCAGCTTGAACAGCGTCTCCTGGCATATTGGCGACCTGTCAATCTCGTACTTCCATGCCCTCGACACGCGCTGAGCTCTGGCCAGGTCCTGAGCGCCGAGATGCCGGACAATGAAGGCTACCACTTCCGCAACGCTGCCAACTCTTCTCGCTGCTTCGCTCGGGATAGACATTCGACGTTGATTGTTGTTTGTTGATGGAGGAGAGAGATCGTGGCTTGAGGGGACGCTGCGAGGTGACGTCGACCGCTCAACCTCAGGCAGAGACCTCCAGCGCCCCAGTCCTTGGAGAAGAACATCGGACAAACAACGGACGAGTTACACACTTCGCCTGCCGATCAAGCAATCGGCTTGAGCGCTATTGATCAAGAAGACTAGAGAAGCCCGAGATTCATGCCCAAATGTGAATCGGGCTTTGCTCTTCTTCAATGGATTCAATGGGAGATAGAGTCGCTATCTCCGATAGCTGAGGCACAGCTGATGGCGTCGCGAATGACGATATAAAGACCACAGAAAGGCCTGAACTGAAGAATAACATGCGGTGCTATGCTGACTTTAGAACAACTTGCTCCAAGAAAGACACAAAGCACCCTCCGTCAGCTCAATCTTGGCATACATAGGCTCAACCCAATAGGAACAGCACACTGCTTCGTACATTGGGATCAAAGACCACCACGAACAAGTCAATCGATCAAGATGTCGACAAACAAAGCAGCCTGGATCATAGGCCCCAAAGCAACACCTCTCGAAGTCCGCGAGGCACCGTACCCAAAATCCGGCCCAAAAGACGTGATCATCAAGACAGCCTGCGTAGCCATCAGTAAGTCCGCTCAACGCCTCGCTCCACATCCAAACCACTCACTGACTCCTCCCTCCCAGATCCCCTCGAGTACAAAATCCAAGACTCCAACCCTCCCATAGGAGGCAAACCACTCACCTATCCAACAATCCTCGGCGCAGACCTCTCAGGAACAGTCCTTCAAACCGGCTCTGAAGTCACAACCTTCAGCGTCGGCGACAGAGTAGCAGGAAACTGTCCCGGAACCTCCGTCGGTCGGCCAGAATGCTCTGCGTTTCAGGAAATAGTCCAGCTGAACGAAACAAACCTCACTCACGTCCCGGAGAATGTGCCCCTCGAGCAAGCAGTAGTCTTGCCGTTGGCGTGCGATACGGCTATGGCGGGATTGTTCGTTGAAGGACAATTGGGTCTCTCAACCGCAAAACTCTCAGACCCACACGCTACATCCCCATCACCCGACTCCGTCGTGCTGATCTGGGGCGGCTCCTCAAGCGTGGGATGCTGTGCGATACAAATGGTCAAAGCCGCCGGGTACGAAGTTTTCACCACTGCGAGTAAACGGAATCATGGGCTTTGCAGGGAGATCGGTGCAACGGAAGTATTTAATCATTCGGATCCGGAAGTGGAGGACAACATCGTGCAGGCTTTGAAAGGGAAAGTCGTTGCGGGAGCGTTGGATTGTGTTGTCGACGTAGAGAAGACTGTGAAGCCACTTGCAAGGATACTGGCGAAGACGGATGCAAAGCCGAAGAAGATCAGTGCGGTCTTGAGCCCGCCTGAGACGGAGTATGAGGGCGGAGTGGAGGCAATGAGATGTGAGTGAAATCTCAGCCGTGTATTTCCTCGGGAACGATGAGCTGACCTTCGTTGCAGTGAGCATTCCCGCGTTAAGACAAAGCAAGACTTACGATTTGGTGCATTCCTGGATGGCGAGAGCATTGGCCGATGGTACACTGAAGCCGAAACCGGACCCTCTAGTGGTCGGCGAAGGCTTGGAGAGCATTCAAGCAGGCCTGGATATGGTTCGAAAAGGTGTGAGCGCCACGAAGGTGGTCATCAAGTTGCAAGACGCGCACTGAGCTGCGTCTGCGGCCTGAGCTTTGCCATGTTCACGCCTAAGCGTAGCTCAAGCGGTGTCGCCCTCAACAACTTTGTGCGGCACGCTCTTGCTTGTATGGCCACTGTCTCTTTACAGTCTCTCATGGATGCTGTTGCCGCTGGCTAAATGAGCACCTCCATCATTCTCTTCCTCGTCGTGACTGGCTTGCTGGCCATCTCACCCTGAACAGATCGGCTCCGCTCTGTAGAACCGATTGGGACAGGATATCGAGCGTTCAGCCAATGTTACCGAAGAAGCTCTGGTGCGAGTGGTGCGGCGGGTCGTGTTGGACGTCTGAGGAGGTTCCGAATGTCTGCATCAATGCAGCTCATTAATTGAGGCAGTCGGCCACATCGGTATGATCATCCACAGACAGGCCGAGGAGGGACTAGAGTATCACCACACATGGTTCGGTTCATACCGTGTAAGTTGTAGGCCGAGTGTGGGAGAGGTGGGCGTGGAAGGCATTTGAATCCATATTCATCGGCACCTGATCGGCCCGACACATGGCCCGTGCATTGCCTACCAGTGATGACTTCACACTTCGGCCTCCTTTCAATTCACCTCCCAAACTCCTCATGAACACAACGACGTTCGATATGACAGCTTCAAGCCAACAGCAGCCTGTCTGCTCAGCTCGTACGAGCGGAAGCGTGGCTGGGAAGTTGCCGCTCACCATATGTCGCCCGCTTCCGAGCTCCCTAATCAGCCGTTTCGAAACAGCAACAACAAGCCGTGGACATGCCTAACTTCCTCATCCATTCATCAGGAATTCGCCATGGTGTCTCCGTACCAGGCTGTGGCTGGGCCATGTAGTCCGGCACGAGGTTTGCTAGAAACCTGTCAACAATAGTGATCTTTACTCGCAGCTTTTTCGAACGATGAGGACTCCTGAGGTGCAAATGCAAGACGAGGATGCTGTACACCTCAATGCTTATAAACGAATCGCCATGAACAGACACCGCAAGCAATTCTACCGAGCTCGGCTGCACATACACCCCCAAATCACTGTTTCCACTACGGCAGCTCAAGCGGCTTCGCTGAATGTGGGGCATCCGCAGGGAAAGTCGGCCTTTGGCTGACCCAGTGACCAGTCAATCGATGGCTATTACTTAGGGTCACCCTGCCCGGTATTCACTTCACTTGATCTTTCTACTCTTTCTCAAGGCTGGCCCTACTTGCTGATGATCATCCGAAGCTTACACTAACCATGTCTTCTTGCCGACAAGACCCGGAAGCATGCAATGGCTGTGAACAATCGAATAGCTGCACCTCCCAAAACGGCCATCTCGTTGATATAGAGGACTACAAAACAGAACTCGCAGCTCTTCGCGCCCGAACGAAGGAACTTGAATCGAAACTATCTAAAGTCAACATCAACTCAGAGACGAAGACCTCAGAACCCAAGCAAGAACTTCGTTCAGCGAGATGGTTCAACCGACCGGACGATCGCGCAATGTCGGCGCTCTACGTGGATCGATACCTCAATTATGGTCTTACAAAAGAAGAACTCATGTCCAACAAGCCCATCATCGGGATCGCAAACTCCGGCTCCGACCTAACGCCTTGCAATCAATATCACACAACTCTGGCCAAACGAGTTCGAGAAGGCATCCGTTCAGCAGGTGGGATTGCCATTGAATTTCCCACACATCCAATACAAGAGTCATCAAGAAGACCCACGGCAACCTTAGATCGAAACTTGTCATACCTGACATTGGTCGAGCTGCTCTACGCCTATCCTTTCGACGGCGTTGTACTTCTCACAGGGTGCGACAAGACGACTCCAGCGTGCCTTATGGCCGCAGCGACAATCAACATCCCAGCAATATGTCTCAACGTCGGACCCATGCTGAACGGCTACGGACCGCAAAATAACGACAAGATCGGATCTGGAACAGTCCTCTGGAAAGCTCGAGAACTTCACGCTGCAGGCGAGTTGAACGATGAAGGTCTCACTGATCTCGTAACTCGAGGAACGCCGAGCGTGGGTCACTGTAACACGATGGGAACCGCATCAACCATGAATGCACTAGCCGAAGCCCTCGGCATGACCTTGCCTGGCTCAGCGACCATCCCAGCCCCGTACCGCGAACGCGCTCAATGTGCGTACAAGACGGGTCTTCAAATTGTGGAAATGGTACATGCGGACAGAAAACCGTCAGATATCATGACTCGTCAAGCTTTTGAGAATGCGATAGTCGCCAACACAGCCATAGGCGGGTCCACAAACGCCCCAATCCATCTGGGTGCCGTATCGAAACACATCGGCGTCAAGCTCGACTTGGACGATTGGGACGAAATCGGATACCACATCCCACTAATGGTGAACGTTCAGCCAGCAGGAGAAATGCTCTGCGAAGAATACTACCGCGCTGGAGGTCTACCGGCCGTGATGGCTGAGCTCCTCGAGCAAGGAAAACTCCACGGTGACGCAATAACCTGCAACGGCAAAACCATCCGCGAAAACGTCTCAGGCCGCCAGACATGGGATCGTCGAACCATCTTCCCTTACACCAAACCCATGAAAACCGACGCCGGCTTCTTGCACATGAAAGGAAATCTCTTCGATTCCGCAATCATGAAATCCTCGGTGATATCCCCAGAATTCCGCACCGCATTCCTAGAAAACCCATCCGACCCCAACGCCTTCGAAGCCAAAGCCGTCGTTTTCGATGGGCCTGAAGATTACAACGCTCGTATTGAAACGGCACCTATCGACGAGCGAACAATTCTCGTTATGCGTGGAGCTGGACCATTAGGATACCCAGGCGCCGCCGAAGTAGTGAACATGACAGCTCCAGGACATCTGCTGAAGAGAGGATTGAAGTATTCCCTACCATGTATAGGCGACGGTCGTCAATCCGGCACATCAGGTTCTCCTTCCATTCTCAATGCTTCGCCCGAAGCAGCCGAGAACGGGAATCTGGCTATTCTGAGAGATGGCGACATGTTGCGCGTGGACCTCAACAAGAGAAGGGTGGATATGTTGATCCCAGAAACCGAGATCGAGGAACGAAGGAAGAAGCTTTTGGAGGGTGGAGGGTATAAGGCTATCGAAAGCCACACGCCTTATCAGGACCTCTTTCGTAGAGAAGTTGGACCACTTAGTGAGGGAATGGTGTTCAAGAGGGCGACGAGGTTTCAAAGGGTTGCGCAGGTTGTGGAGATGCCGAGGGATAACCATTAACATACGTGTAGGTAGAGTCGTCATGAGCGAAAGAGTAACCAGAGCTCAAAATTCGATGCCTACGAATGCCAAGATTGACATGTAGATCAGTCGCGAGATTATTGTCACAGTAGTACAATCCGGTGCTCGCATTACTCGGGATTGGGATTGGCTCCTCTTCGAACTCCGCTCGCATGGTGCACTAACGCCGCAAAAGGTACTTCGCAGCGCTGCGGCTGAGAGTCAAATGCACCGGTGGTCTAAGCTACCTTTCTCAGTAGTAAAGCCTGCGTCTGCTTTCTAAGTCTTCTTAGGAATCCTTCTAGTTATTGTCAGTGACTGCCTGACTACACTGCGGGTTTTCCTCTACGTTCTGGTCGAACTGACTGCAACGATGGACATCCGAATCGAGCCAGCAACAGCGGACGATGCACCAGAAATACAATCCCTAGTACACAAGGCCTTTGCAAATGATAAGCTATACCTAGCTGGTTTGCCAGCAGCACTCACCAAAGAGCAAGACGACGAATTCGTAGCTTGGAGGACAATGCTGCATCTCAAACGGTCAAGCCAGCCGAATCGGTATTACTTCAAGGTGTGCATTTCCAACCTTTGATGGTCAGAGAGAAGCGCTTAATTGACTCCAGTGTAGGCGATCAATCCATCATCCTCCCGCATACTGGGCTTCAGTGGCTGGAACGGACCTGTTGAGTCCGACGCTGCAGATGACAGCGGCTTAAACCACTATCCCGATATGCCCGAATGGCTCAACAAGTCCTTCTACGAAGACTTAGCCGCAACATTCGCATCAACCAAAAAGGACATCATGGGTGATCGGACAGATTTCTGGTTCATGCAAGCCTGCGCCGTACATCCTGATTTCCAGGGGCGAGGCGTCGCGGGTGCTTTAGTAAAGCATGGTTTGGAGGAGCTCGTGGATCCCAGTGGGAAGGAAGTATATTTGGAGAGTTCGGTGGTGGGTCAGAGATTGTATCCGAAGTATGGGTTTGTGGAGAAGGCTGAGATTCCGAGGTTCGAGGGAACGTATGTCATGAAGATCATGGTGAGGCCGGCGAAGTTGAAGACTCCAGCGCAATGAAGAATAGCATCGTGATTGCAGGATGCCGGTAAGAAGGGTGTGGCATAAAGCTAGATCAGGCAACTTTGAGCTGAAAGCCACCTCCACTCTGTTCCTCTTCTCGACCTTTGAATATGGAAGTGAAGTCCACTTCGCCCTGCAAACCAGGAGCAGCACCTCTGATCGGTGCATTCGGACTCGCATGCCGTCTCCGCTTCTCCTGTCCTGCCTTAGACGGGAACGTCGGGAACATCGCGGTAGGCTTCGGGCGAGGGTCCTCTTTGAAGTATGCATGGCCCAGGATCTCTCCAGCAGACGGACGCTTCGCAGGATCGAGCGAGAGCAGACTGTTGAGTAGGCTTGCACCGGCACTTGTCAGGGTTGGGAACTTCGAGCGAATGATCGAGCCTTGCGCCTGTCGACTTGGAGGTAATCGTAGCGTTCGAGCATTCGGCAGGCGCTTGAAACCAGGCCAAGTGTCCTCGGTTGGTATTCCACAGAGCTCGAAGATCTGCGAATGTAAAAGTCAACAAGAAAGCACAGCCATGGTATCCGTCATCTTTCCAGTCTTTGGGACTGGGTGCGCCACTCACCTTACTCAATTGATCCACTTCATTCTTGCCTTGAAGTAGTGGGTTGCGGGTCAGAAGCTCACCAAAGATACAGCCAAGACTCCATATATCGATTGCAGAGTCGTACGTAGTCGTTCCGAGGAGGAGCTCTGGCGAGCGATACCAGAGCGTCACCACAAGCTGTGTCAAGTTCGAAGGCGCGGGATCGCCTACGAAGCGAGCCATGCCAAAGTCTGCCAGCTTGATCTCTCCACGATTGTTCATGAGGATATTGCTTGTTTTCAGATCCCGGTGCAGAATCCAGTGACTGTGTAGGAATTCAACAGCGCTTGCTAGCTGCAGTAGTAGTGTCTTGATCTCCGACTGTACGAACGGCTCTGCCATCTCTTCTTGCAAGGTCTTCAAGTCGTGCTCGAGGAAGTCCATGACTAGATATACATCTCCTCTCGCGTCTCCTTGACCTGCCACGACTTCGCGCAAGTGTACGATATGTCGGTGCTTCGCAGCTTGCAGGCATTGGATCTCTCGGAGGGCTGTCACGGGAAACCCCCCATCTCGGAGGGGATCCAGCTTGAGCTTCTTGATAGCCACAATCTCTCCAGTTGCTTCTTCCTTTGCGCGCGACACAAAGCCATAGCTGCCTTCTTCGATATGGTTCAGCCGGTCGAAGCGTTCCACCGACCGACATGGCTGCCAGCTGAGAGCTTCGAATCGCAACAGCTTCCGTTCCGACTCAGGCAGCTCTTCTATGCACTGCACTTGATCCTGCGATAATCGCCGTCTCTTGGAAGGTCTTCCACTGTCGTCCGCATGTCCATTCGTCCTCGCTGCCGCTTCCTCCGCTGCTCGTTTCTCTTCCTCTACTCGGCGCTGTTTCTCCGCCTTCAACCGCTTCTTCTCCTCTTTCTCGGCTCTTCGTCGCGCATCTTCCACTGCATCCTCCTCGGTGTCTGCCCAGCGCGACGGCATTGTCGATGTGTGGTGATGTTGATGTTCAGAATGCGGAGCAGAATCTCCTTTTGGGTTGAAGCTTGAGACCTTGACGCGCCAAGAATCTGGAAGTGAAGATGTCATTGATGGACTTCTCCAAAACATTGACATGTGTTTGAAGATATCGTGTCTTAGCCACTGATAGCTGATATGAGGAGCAGTCTATCGCGCACTGCGCGCCTGCTCGCTCGCAAAGGCCCAAGCAGTGTCTGCTGGTCTTGCCGAGCAGCTGGCGCACGATGGAGTTCAACGGAGAGTGGTCACAAGTGGTCGACGCCTTTGGCAAAACAACTCGCCGAGGCCATTACGGTAAGCAGGGAAGAGAGGTATTAAAGTATGGTACTGACGAGTTGATAGACCACTGGGCCACTCCCCGTAGCTTCCTTTATGCGACAAGTCCTCACATCTGACCTAGGCGGATACTACACAGGAGCACTATCGAAAGATCGCGATCAATTTGGAGCAAAGGGAGACTTCGTGACTTCTCCCGAGATCAGTCAGATCTTCGGTGAACTCATTGGAGTATGGATTGTGGCAGAATGGATTGCACAAGGAAAGAAGAGCGAGGGCGTATACTTGATGGAAGTTGGGCCGGGACGAGGAACGTTGATGGACGACGTTCTACGAGTAAGAGCTGTATCATACATACAAGAATGGATAAATGCTGAGTTATCATCTTTTCCTAGACCATCCGCAATTTCCCACCTTTGGCCAAAGCGATCGAGGCAGTGTATCTGATTGAAGCCAGTGATACCCTGCGACAAGCCCAGCACAAGCTCCTGTGTGGTGAAAATCCCATGACAGAGACCAAACTCGGATGGGAAAGCACAAGTCGCCACTCGCCAGACTTAAAAGTAGTCTGGACTGAAGACCACAAGTTCGTCCCGCGAGAAGCAGACAAGACGCCTTTCATAATCGCCCACGAATTCTTCGATGCCCTACCCATCCACGTCTTCCAGTCAACTCATATTCAACCAGACGAACAACGGAACATCCAAACACCAACAGGGCCGATAGAACCAAAGCAGAAACCTCAAGAAGGTCAGCAATGGCGAGAGCTCCTCGTCTCACCTAAACCTCCCCATCGACTCAAGGAAGGCGAACCGGAATTCGAGCTCTCCCTAGCGAAGACCGCAACACCACATTCCATGTACCTCACAGAAATTTCAAATCGCTACAAAGCCCTCAAATCCACAGACGGCGCAACAATCGAGATCTCCCCTGAATCACAATCCTACACCCGCGACCTCGCCATCCGAATCGGCGGCTCCAATCCAGCCGAAATCGCCGCTCACCAAAAACAACAATCCAAATCTTCTATTCCCGGCCGCCAGCCCCAATGTAAGCTGGCGCAAGAAACACCTATTCGCAAACCCTTCCCTAGTGGAGCAGCCCTAATAATCGACTACGGTCCCCCAACCCACATCCCCTCCAACTCTCTCCGCGGCATCCGCTCCCACGAACTCGTCTCCCCCTTCAGCGCCCTAGGAGCTACCGACGTCAGCGCCGATGTAGATTTCCTCGCTCTCGCCGAAGCCGCTATATCCGCTTCTCCGGGAGTCGAAGTGCATGGGCCTGTGGAGCAGGCGAGGTTTTTGAGGGGGATGGGGATTGAGGAGAGGGCGGCGCAGTTGGTTAAGAAAGCACTGGATGAGGAACGGGCGGGGAAGAGTGGAAAGGAGAAGGGGGAGTTGACGGAGATGGTGAAGAGGATTGAGAGTGGATGGAAGAGGTTGGTTGATATGGGGCCGCAGGGGATGGGGAGGTTGTATCAGGTTATGGCTATTGTGCCTTATAAGGGAGAACCGAAGGTGGGCGAGCAGAGAAGGCGGCCAGTTGGATTTGGTGGGGATGTTTCAATGTGAGAGTGGAGAGGAGTATAAGCAAAATGTGTAAGGTATGGAAGTGTACAGTTTTGGAGCTGCATGATTCGTTTCGTTCGGTAGCTTCCTGCTACATTCGCTTTGGGTTCTCCGTATTCCAGGAGAGGACATGAGTCTAAACTTGTCATGCCTGCGAGCTGCGATTTCATCACGCACTCTCCTTCCACCAAGCCGTTGTCCTCTGGAACCCCACCGATGCTGATCGTGTCTTTAGAGCTCGCGCATTTCCTCCATGTCTTTGCGCATGTCGTCCATGATCAAAACTCATCGTGGCCCTCTTATGGCCTCTCCCTTCCAATCTCTCATCTTTCCAAGTTCCAGAGGACAATTCGGCCCCTCACTTGCTGGCCTTCTCAGCAACCTCATCGACAGTGCTCTTGATAGGTCCTTTTCCACTCCCGCTCTTATCGCTTCCCTGGCCTGAAGAGCCTGTGTTGGGAAGACCCTCGCCGGCTTCATACTCGGGTGGTGCGGCGGCTTTGTGGCTGCGGTCGACGCCGGCGGAGGAGGGGCCCTGGCGAGGAAAGTTAGTATGAGGAGAGGATTGAGAGATGGAGAGGAAATGAGAGGGAGCTTACCTCGTTACCCTGTGGTGCGCCGTGCTGGATGTTGTGGCCGAGCTCTTCGGCGTTGTGGGAGTGACCTGATCCGTCGCGAGGCATGGTGTGTTTGTTGTTGTTGGGCTGAAAGTGTATTGGCTGTGGTGAGTTGCTGGTTGATGCTGCTTGGAGGAGTTGTAGCAGTGCTGTTGGTTAAGAAGATGTAGAAGAAGAGAGATCTTGAAAGGAAGGGCACGCGAGTGCTCACTTCATTACGTTCCCTCACTTCGCCCAGGAGTGATTGAAGAATGACGTAGGGACCTATCCACATTTGTGCTGGTAGCTTCCACTTGAGCATTGGGCATGTGACCATTACCTTTTTCATCAAAGATACTGTGATCCCAAATCTCAGTATCGGTATATGATGGCCAATGTGATGCTTGTCAACGTGAGTGTGAGTGGTTGTACTGGCCGCGATTTGAGGGCGCATGTGAAAGGTCGGCAACGGAGAACGCGGCATCTCGGCCCGGTCCGAGAGTCTAAGATTTTGGCTTCATGGGAACTTTCTCCCTCGCTGCCTTTGAACTCATCAAGGACATCGCAAAGACTACGGATCTACGCGTCATAACTATCAATCATGTTGGAGACGATGCTTTCAAGATGATAGCCTGAACACTTGGGCTCTGACGCGTTCTTCCAATATGGCGCCTGCCACGGCTATCCAAGCCATTCTTCGCCTTCCGCCATCTATTCGTTTGCAGCTATGGTCCAGGCATCTGGCCTTGCCTGCGCTAGCTGGCGGCATTCAACACTGCAATCCTCGCTGCAATTCTCGTGGGAGAGAAGTCTTTGCTTCCGGAGGCTTTAATTATTTCAATCGATGGCGACAATATGCCACATTGGTCGGCAGCGAGGACAAGAACGAGACCACTCTTCGTGGCTCTCAAAATGCTGCAGAGAACTCGAAGCGGAAGAACTTCGGTAACATACCAGACTGGAACGATGTCATCGAAACTGCGCGAAAAGCATTGGAGGGGCAAGCAGACGTTGCTCAGTCTGAGAAGGAGGAGATGATGGCCGCTCTGGAAACACGAGCGAAGATCACGGACAGCAAAGCAAGGCGCAATGCTAAGGGAGGGCTTTTGCAGGCCCTAAGCACGAACGATCTCGCACCTGCTTTGAGGCAGTGGGCGAAAGCAGGAGCTGACGACTTTCTTCAGCCACGGTCCGAGCCTGCTTCGGGGAGCGCCAGTCTCGCCCCAGCAACCAGTCAAGGTCGGACTTTTGGTGCTTCTACACAGAATCAAGAAGAACCCGAACAGGAACATCCGACCCCGAATGCTACGAGCGACGCTACCACCTTCGAATCGACCTCGGCAGTGGATTACCACACCGCTTTAAGCATGCCACTACCCTTGAAACACCAGTATCCGCGCAATCCTAGGAGACTATTCGCGCGGCCCGCAACTACCACCAATATCGAGAACAGCCTCAGTTCGATCTGTTCGCAGCGCCAGCTGAAGTTCAAGACGAACAAGAAATTCGTGGCTACACCCGGAGCTGGATGGACTTGCAGTCTGAAAGTAACCATTGGAGATGACTTCCAGGGAAGTGTTACGGGAAGTGGTGCGAATAAAGCCCATGCACGAGACGCAGCATGGTGCTGGATTCTCTCGACGTTGCATACTTCGGGGATATTAGCCAGCGTTGCTCATCAAGGAAGCACTTCGACTGATACCCTGGTTCCAGAAGTCTTGCCGCAAAGCCATCAGTATCCGTTTGCTCCCTCCAACTTGTTTGTCCCAGAGAACGTTGGTGCAGAGATCACCAAGCGAGTCAACGCCCTCAGGATGAAGAACATTCAACACGCGCACACAACTGAGAGAAACGACGGCGGGATCTCATCGACTCTATCGCTGAAGATCCCAGGCATGTGTAGTGAGGAATGCACTGGCCAAGGCAAGTCGAAGGTCCAAGCACGACGCAACGCGTGGGTTGCCATACTGAACAGGTGAGATTTCCCTGAATCAAAATCGCGAAATGTTCGTGTTGACGATCCATGTTAGGTTGCACATCTCAGGCGCTTTAGCTCGCTTGTTCCCATCCCCCGGACAAGAACAGCAGCAGCAAGAAAGTCTTGAGAAGGACGCCGCTGACACTCCGGATGCTAACGTCGAGCTTGCTGAAATTGAGAGTCACGTCTTGAAGGAGGAGAAAGATGCACGCCGCGATATTTACAACTACGCGGCGCAGTACGGACTTCTCCCGAGCTTCTCCCTCAAGCTCGTAAGTCGTAGAAAGACACGACAGGGCCCAAAACAATACACTCGCGCAACAATACGACTTCCAGAGCACGACATCGATGTCACCGCCTTCGGCCGAAATACTGCCACCGCAGAGGTCGCAGCAAGCTTAGCCTTCAAACGCAAAGCGGAAGAGCAACGTCTCGCCGGAAAGACCTTTGATACGCTATTTGCAGGTATGAACACGGACACAGCGCCCGCCATTGTTGAGTACTTCCGTGCTACCAGGAGTCATACCAATCTGGAGCTGGACTCAAAGAACACCAAGTACGGTGACATGAGTGGGGTTGAGACATGTATAATGATTGACGAAGAGCCCATTGGGCAGCCGGTGGTCATGCGCAACAAGAAGGATGCAGAGGCCGTGGCTTATTTATCTGCTGCTCTTTATCTGGTCAACCAGCATTCTGAGCTCATGACGGAGTATGCTTCCAGCATTGCGCAAGGCGAGAACAAAGGGCCTGGCTCCGTGCGCCCTGTGCTAGCAGTCGTAAACACGGAGACTTTAAACATCATGCGCGATGTAGTGGTGAGCACGCGACGTGCAGGCCTACCCGATACTCGGAGGACACTGGCTGCCGAAGAAGAGCCAGACAGAGAGTCCAGAATCCACCGCCGACTCCTTCCCGAGCATGTTCGCAAGATCAACAGCGAGCGTCTGTTATTCAGTCTTCGACAATTTGAGGAGGACCCTGAGCTCGAGACCCTTCGTCAGACGAAGGCGTCCTTGCCAATGAGTCAGCGACGTTCCGAGGTCTTGGACATTATTTCGAACAACATCTACAGCATGGTCATTGGAGCCACTGGTTCTGGAAAGACGACGCAGGTGCCTCAAATCATCCTCGAGGAGGCTATCAAGCAAGGCAAAGGCGGCGAGTGCGACATCATATGCACGCAGCCAAGACGCCTAGCAGCATCTTCAGTTGCTCAGCGAGTCGCTGTTGAGCGTGATGAGCGGATTGGACAGTCCGTTGGCTATCAAGTTCGAGGCGATGTGAAGCTGCCACAGATGGGAGGCAGCATCACGTACTGCACCACCGGAATCTTACTCGAGCAGCTCAAGCACAACCCTGAAGATATTTTGGACAATGTTTCAACAATCATTGTTGACGAAGTGCACGAAAGGGACATCCAAGTGGACTTTCTGCTGATCGTTTTGAAAAAGGCTCTGATGGTAAGACAGCAAGAGGGAAAGAAGGTGCCAAAGGTTGTCCTTATGTCAGCGACTCTCGATTCAAAGCTCTTCTCAGAGTACCTACCGAACTTTGTGGATGGCCGATTGATGCCATGTCCATATCTGAGCGTTCCAGGACGGACGTTTCCAGTCCGAGAGAAGTACCTCATGGAGTTGTTGGATGAGATCAACAGCTCACACCAAGGAGCATTCAACGAGCTAACAGTGGATGATCGTGGAGTGACGAAAGAATACCTCGAAGCCGAATATGCCCTCGGTCGATCTAGCAAGCCTGTCATTGACTGGAAAAGGCAACATCAGGAAGACGATTCGGAAGGCGACTCTGTTGCAGCGCAGAAGCGAGATGCCCTGGTTCCAATTCCGCTAGTCGCTGCTGCCACAGCTCATATCTGTAACACCAGCGAGCATGGCGCAATTCTAGTCTTCCTACCAGGCCTTCAAGAGATCACCGCGACGCAAAACCTGCTTCAGCAATCACCAGTATTCGGCGTCGACTTTGCGGACGAATACAAGTTCAAGATTCTGCCCTTGCATTCAACGATACCGGTCGATCAGCAAAAAGAGATCTTAGATCCTGTTCCGACTGGCTGCCGCAAGATAATCCTGTCGACGAACATCGCCGAGACAAGCATTACTGTCCCGGACGTGAAGTATGTGGTGGATACTGGAAAGCTCCGTGAAAAGGTTTACGATCAGGTCAAGCGCATCTCAGAGTTGAAGACCGTATGGGAAAGCAACTCAAATGCACGTCAGCGAGCTGGGCGCGCAGGTCGTGTCTCAGATGGCAACTACTACGCGCTCTACTCCCGAGAGCGACGGCAGATGATGTCAGCCTCAGGACTACCCGAGCTTCTACGCAGTGACTTACAAGACACTTGCTTGTCCATCAAAGCGCAGGGGTTCAAGCAGTCTGTGGCATCCTTCCTCGCCGATGCCATCGAGGCTCCTCCAGAGAAGGCTGTCGACTTGGCAGTGGAGAACCTCAAAGCGATCGAGGCTTTTACAGACGACGAAAAGCTCACGGTGCTTGGACGTGCGCTATCTAGACTGCCGATTCACCCAACATTGGGCAAGATGATCATTCTCGGGATCATCTTCAGATGTCTGGATCCGATCATTATCATTGGCTCGCTGGCTGAGGAAAGGCCGCTGTTCGTTGAACCTATGGGTCTTCGCGCAGAAGCACGGGCAAAACACCAACAATACGTGCAAGGCAATTCGGACCAATTGTCATACGTCAACGCATTCAAGGAGCTCAGAACACTGTATACCGAGCGAGGCCAGTCGAGCACGTTCGCATACGCTCAGAACAATATGCTACACTTTGGCGCGTTTCGCTCCACGTATCAGGCTGCGCAGCAAATTGAAGAGACGTTGCTGCAAGCTGGTCTCATCGATTCTTCCCATACCGAGCCGTATGCGAAGCATCAATTCGGAGGAAAGTCACTCAATGTGAACTCGGACAAAGCCGGCCTGATCAAGTGTCTGCTACTTGCAGGTGTCTTCCCAAATGTCGCTCTGCGTGGTCAAGGCGTCAAAGGCCCAGTGCACCGTACAGCCTCCGAGAAAGCGGTCATGATTCATCCAAGCTCTATGAACCACCATGGCAGAGGCAAGATTCCGCCTGCCGCGGAGGCAGAACTGTACACGTACGGTAGCTTATCGAGGAGTGTGAATGGCGACTCACTCTTCATGCGAGACGTCACACGCACCGAACCATTGATGGTCTGGCTCTTCGGCGGTAGACTCGCAACTCGCCGATTCCGCCATCTCTCAATGGACGACTGGCTTCCTTTCTCTGTGGGTGCGAGTGATCCGGAGTACGCGATCCGCCTGATCCTCGAATTTCGAAAGATGAAGGATCGACTTGTCCATGGAGCTTTCGAGAACCTTTCATCGAACAGGCTGCAAGGACAGTCCTTGGCCGATGATCCTGTTCGAGAGACCTTCTCCAAGGGTCTGGTGACGCTCTTGAACCAGGTGTGTGGCGAATCTGAGACGCAGAGACAAGGTCGACCGGATTGGATTCCGCAGGACTGGTTTGTGAGATCGAGGAGTGGATACAGGAGAATGGAAGAGGCGAACTCGTAGTATGGTTCGTTTGTTAGCATTGCATTTGCGGATTGGGCGTTCATGTCTGGATACTGGGAGACGAATGAATTGCATGGCGACGGCGTGTAAGGGCTTTTGAGAGGTATTGATACCCAATGTGAGACTATAGTTGTACAAATAGATGTATAAATAGACTCCACTCAGCAGCAGAATGTGTCTCTCAATTCTGTCTCATCAATGTGCACAATCAGGACAATGAGGACAATGCCTCTGACTGCCAAGCACGCATGAAATAAGGTTTGACGCTAGTGCGCTGCTAAGCGAGACACCTAAATTTGAACTTGCAGACGTAAACTCGACAGTTCATGACATCGAGACAACCCAACAACAACCACCACCAACATGTCTCGTGCCGGTCGCTTTGGCGGCGGCGGAGGCAGCAACATGCCCGGCGGCTATCAGGTCGACGCCGCACTCGAAGATCAGGTGGCCGCTTCCCGCGAGTCCATGAACGACGACGATGACTGGTCCAAGACGCTCTACCCAGTGAGTGACGGCCACGACGTAACGGCGGCGCTGCACCTGTATGCTATCTTGACTTGATACTGACGCGATACCAGGACATGCGTGTGCACATGCAGCCACCTCCAACCGAACGTGAGAAGCGCAACGTCGGCATCTACCGCCAGCACTTGACTGCCATGCGCAACGGTCCATTCTTCATCGACACTCCACAGACCGGCAAGCGTGACGCATCCGAGTTCAACGCCTTCGAAGACATGGGCAGCTACAGCAACAAGCGCACCAAGAAGGCCTTCGGACTTCCAAACCTCAAGACCGTACCCATCAGTAAGCGCAACCCTTGTCACGTCACTCACTGCACGTGCCGCCACTGACTTCAAGCCCAGTCAAGGAGTTGATGCCAAAGGAGCTCTGGCCATCCTTCACCGACGAGAACGAAGACGGCGAGGGCACCAAGAAGAACCTCCAGTTCCTCAAGAAGAAGCGTCTCGACAAGCTCGCCCAGTTCGACGACGGCGCCGATCTCGACACCGCAGCCGACACCAAAGACGACGATGATGACATCGATGAAAACGAGGACGGCGGCGAGGACGGTATCGCTGAGCTCGAAGACGACGACTACTCCGAAGACGACGACGACCTTGGCAACGACTACAACGCCGAGAAGTACTTCGACGACGGTGACGGCGCTGACGACGACGGCGGAGACGAGGGCGGTGGCGAAGATGCCTGGTAATTAGAGCTTGACCTTCTGTTTCCTTGGATCCGATCTTGGAACTCTTCCTTCTTTCTCTTCATCATGATACCCAGATACATTCATGAAAAAGAAATGAACCTTATATATCTTACTGTGCTCCTGGATGTTTACTCCTTACCTGGACTGGAGCTCCATGGACGGTTTCGACTTGCCGTCCTCTATCTTTTGCGAGCAAACGACACTGACATCGTTGCTACAGCAAGGACCAGTTCACGGAGTCTCAGGCGCGGGAGGGAAGTGGAAGTGACTGCGTGAGAGGCAATTATCGACCAAGCGACTTCATCGACAAGACTTGCAAGGATCCCAAGGCGATGGAGGTGTTCTGCGAGCGAGCGAGGGCTAACGCTGCCGCCGACACTCTGGAGCGTCGTCGTCGTGAGATGAATGGCGAACTCAGGCGCCAGCCTGCTGGTGGCGGCACCAGCGCGAAGTATCTCGACTACAACTACCCGCACGTTCTAAAGGCGCATCAGAGGCGGGACTTGCTGGAAACAGTCGATGAGCAACAGTACTGATTGGACTTAGCTGGAAAATACTGGATGATGGCCAGTGTTGAACGGACTTGGCTGGAAGAAACTGGATGATCAACAGTAAACAACGGACAGCAAACTGAAATGCTGGATATATCTTGTCGTCGTCTTCCTCTCTCTTTCCTTTCTCTCTCTCTCACCTCATCTCTACACCAATATACCAAACCACCACAATCCAAGCTAATATACTCAACTAGCAATGCGTACACGAGAGAGCAACACGCCAGGGTCCAGGCGGATGTTGCCGACGCCGAGCGGCAGGCGCGATCACATGCCGACTACACGGCCGTGCACAGCCGCGATTGGGGCTACGGAGACCCTTTCGACGAGAAGGCAAGAGCGGCTGCTGCCGCTGACCACCTGATTCGTCGGCAGCGCGAGCTGGCCGGCGAAGTGCAGGAGCGGCTCTTGCCTGATTGGTCGAGCGGGACCGTGCGCCCTCACAAGCTCAAGGGTCTCCGTAGCAAGACCCGTGCACATGCTGCGAACTGATGTAAGTGAATGAATGTTTTGGACCCTGAAGTCCCTGGAATGTGCTAATGTGAGGAAACAGCAACCGCCGCGCATATGAAGAAGACCCTGGAAGGGCACGTGCAAGGAATGTCGCGCATGTGAAAGCGCATTGTCGGCATGTGACAATGGCAAGTGAATAGCTGCTTAAATGTGAAAGTGGCTTCAAGAATCTCCTCATTTCTCTATTTCCTCCTCTCTTCCTTGCATCTCTCCGCCACAATTGGACCGACTGCACCACCGACCTCGTAGACAGCTACCTCTGAAACGTTTCGACATTCGAGAGAGACTGAGAATCTCAGCGGACTTAGTCGATTTTGTGAGAAAGTGGCGACCACCGCGCATATGAAGAAGATTCTGGAAGGGACCCTAAAATGGTACCCGCGCATATGAAGGCGTCTTGGTATGCATGTGACAGCATCAAGTGAATGTGAAAGTCCCTAATAGAATCTTCCGATTTTGTCTATGTCCTATCATCGTTTCAGCCTCTCTCCGCTCGAATCTGACTGACTGTACATTTGATATCGCAGACAGCTACCTCTAAAACTTTTTCAAACTCGAGAGAGGCGGCATTCTTTGGAGGACTTAGTTGATTTTCTGGGTAAGAAAGAGATATATGTGGATGATTCTCACCTGGAAATCAACGTTCAAGACGCCTTTCTCCGCTCGACCTCAACACACTGTGCCTCTGACCTCGTAGACATGCGCCTCTCAAGCTATTCAAGATTCGAGAGAGACTAGGAAACCCAACGGACTTAGTCGATTTTCCAAGTGAGAAAGACGCCTGTGTGGATGCTTCTTACCTAGAAGATCAACGTTTAAAACATCTGGCTCTATGTATTGTCAATCGACTACACGTCCGACCTCGCAGACCGGTTGCTCTCGAGCGGTCAGGATCTTGAGAGGTGTGTAAGCGAGAACCGTACGACTTTTGAGATTTGGGCATTTCGAACGGCTGTTTGACGGAAATCTTCTAATTTTGTCTGTCTCCTGGGTTATGTTTGGCCTCTCTCTGTCGTTTTGAGAGATTCTGTGGTGCTAATGTCACGAAGAGGTAGCTGTCATGAGTTGAGAGATTTGAAAGAGGCTGGGGTCCTAAGTGGACTTCTTGGTGAAAAAGAGGTCAAATTTGGATAGGGAATCGGCTATGTCAAGCGTATTAGAACGCATCTCTCCACCGATTCCCGATACTCTATGGTACTGATCTCCCAGTCAGGTAGCTCTCGGAGGTTTGGAGATTCCAGAGAGGCTGGGTTTCTCAGTGGACTTCGTGAGAAACAGGCTAATGTTGACTGGAATATCGGCCAAGTCTTCCCGTCTGTCCTGCCTCTCCCTAATCGTACCCATTTGACAGCATCACTGACCTCGCAGGCAGGTGCCTGCCAAAACTTTTCGAGCCCGAGAAGGGCGGTTTTTTTGGCGCGGACTGAGCCAAGACAGGAGACACGACCTTCTCGCTCCGCGCGCATCAAGAAACAGAAGCATCTGCACCCTCCTGACGCGATGGCTCAAGTCCAAATCCCACCAATGCTGAAGCCTCAGGGCTTCAACAACGTAATTCGATTTGCATGGATGGTCGTGCGACGTACTTAGACTTTTCGCAAGACTTCCGGTACACTACCATAGTCTAACATGCCATCACTCAGAAACGACAAGAAGCTGCGAGCCAAGGGGAGCCTCTCTTCACAAGCTTGACTCCAGCAAACACGGTCATGGATCTGGGCTCCGATTTCATTACGGATCCCGATGGCCGCAGTCCGTTCCTTTCTACCGAAACTAATGCCCGTTCGAGTCGTCGACGCGGATGTTGCTTTACAATGCAGTAAGTCGAAGAATCCACGACAACACCTATCTGTGACCGGGGCATTTGAATGCCAGCCTGCGGACGTTCCTACGCAAGCAAAACACGGCCCAGGATGTGACAAACGCATAGTGGTCCTTGGTCTATTCTGCCATCCCGTCGCCGCCATTGACATACCCGCAGCAGCCGCAGTTCGAGCTCGCTGCGGCGTACATACTCAGGGAAGCGCCATGCACGTCGTTCCATTACTTCATGCTGTACACATACCCGTGCATAGCAGCACAAGCGGCTAGCTGGTGCTAGACATCAGCAGGCATCGAAAGGTTTGGAGGCTTTAATGTCCCGGACTGGCGTATTCACCCTCGTCCAGATTTCGCTATGTTAACTATCTAACGAACTAGGCCACACAATGGTTCTGCGCGTCACAAGAGTTCGGCAATCCTGCGGTCGTCCAATGCCCTCACTGCACTAGCCGCGCCTGGGCGCAGCCCATTCCCCTCGATCGCTTTCCAACCCACGCTGTGTTCTTGAATGGGGGGGTGGAGACGATCGCCTTCTGGAGGACTCAAGCAGCAACGGCGAGAATTGAGTACATGGGACGCGAAGCACCCACGCGCTCTTGCCGGCTTGTCGCTCTTCGCTCTGTGATTCAGCACAAGCACGCAGGCATCGACGGTGGGCATGTCGTCTTCGCCGGCCAGCAGTCAAGAGGCAATTGGATCGGGAAAGACAGCACGCTGCGCCCGATCCACATGGATTGCGACGGCGCGATGGATGCTCACATTGCCGCGTCCGGAGGTGCAATCGCTGCGCTATGCTTTGCCCGTGAGGTCAACGCGCCGCTCGCGCCAGTGCCATTCGCACTGCCACCCATTCAAGGAAGGCTCCTGATCCTACAACGCCAGAAACAGCGACAATGGCCGCTGCCAGCGCCAACTCCACAGTGCACCATCGCGACCTAGCCACCGTGAGCCACCCGCAGTTTGCCCACCTTCAGTACGTGCCACCGCCATCACTCGATTATGGTCCACGATGGACGAAAGAAGAGTACGACGCTCGAAAACCCAACGGACGTACCCGGACTGCCTACGACGAACGCTTCGTCTTTGACACAGTCTCGACAGTGGACGCAGATGTAACCACCGACATAGTTCGAATGCAATACGATATCCACCAGACTGTCTTCCCTGGCTTCTTCTCCGAAGAGGCTACTACCAGCATGCAAAAGGCGACCCAAAATCCAAGAGAACACGCCCCGCCGCGACGCTACTTCTTCTGACGCCCTCAAGGCTGTTTTTTCTGCTCCTGCTACCCCGTCTGCCGCAGCGGAATCCATCTGTGCCCCTCGATCTTCAAAATGCGAGCAGCCGCTCGAGGGAAACACACCGTCCGTGCAGCAACGCTAACACTATCGTCGGGATCGTTGAGAAGCTTGCCGTGCGTGCGCATTGTGCCCGTGTATTTCTCCGCACATTCATCAGCCTCTGAGCGGCTGAGCTCGGAATCAGGATCGTGAAAGCGATGTTCACCTTCAGCGGCGTGGATGTAGCAAGAGGCCATGTGATCGTAGGAAGTCGGACATCGAAGCTCTTGTGGAGTAGGTGATCTGCTCGCCAATTGTCTGCAGATAGAACATGATCCTTCTGTGTAAGTGATAAAGAGGGGCTTGAGTCTGCCAACTGCATCCTCTCAGGTAGCCATTCCAAACGACGTTGTCTCTGCAAAGTCATCAGGATAGTTGATGAATTCCTCCCAAGACTTCCCACGAAGCTTGGCTATCTGGCCGACGGTGGAGGGAAGGTGTGGTTCAGGCTTGAAGGCGACAGTGCTGTAGCCATTGATCAATCGTCGCAAGTAACATGAAGTAGCCGCTTTGGTGAGGTACTTGCTCCGGAAGGTATCGAGCGAGTTGGTGATGATGGCCTCTGCCTCTGAAGGATGCTCAAGGTAGTACTTGACGTTGGTCTCCAAATCACTCCAATCGCGCTTGACCGAGATATAGTTATGCTTGGATCCGCTGGCTTCGAGAAGATGGTAGTAATACGTCTTCCATTCCAAGTCGTGAATGATCGGCAAAGAGTTGCAGTTGAGAAGATACTTTAGTCGCCCGGAGTAGCTGATGCCTTCGGTGTGGATAGTCATGGCATACTTGCACATCTCCTCCACTTCCAAGGAGTTCTTAATCTCGTGGCCCGGGTCAGTCCAAGGGTCAATGAACTCGACGTCTGCCCACTCTTTGCCCTGCGTTACATCTCTCAAAGTGCCTCGCAGCGGCCAGTTCGTCCATCCCGTTCCGCGCCAGACTACTTTCTGTATCTTCTTTGCGAAAGGCTGATCGTTTTGAATCGCTCGCCTTCGCGCGTCCTGGTATGATCCGATAGGTCGTCCAGTCCAGAAGTCAAAGTTGGGAACCAACCAGTGCCTTTCATGAGTCTCATTCGCGATGTTGGATGTCCATGTCCAGAAGGAATGTGTGCCAGTCAAAGTCGGCGGATCAGACACATCTGCAAGCACAATGGCAGCTTCGATGACAGGCAACTTTTCTCCCGCAGCGTTAGCACTGACAATGGCGCGTTGCAGTAGATTCAAGATTCCGAGACCACGCTCCTGGTATCCTGGGTGCACAATGGTGCCCTTGGTTTCCAGTACTCGAAGCTCATTTTCGGCGATCAGAATTCGTAGTGCACCGCCGCCTTTTGAGTCCACAATTTCTCCTCGCCAGGTAATATCGGTGTCCTCTCTGGAGATGGTATGCTGTCGGCTTTTCCAGTACGCTACGGCTCGGTCGACCTCTTTGTAAAGATCGGGGAAAATCTCGCCACATTGCGCGTCGGTGAGCGCATCTGGAATCTCATTTTCGACGCCAATAGGTGTTTGTCCAGAGGCTTGCGCTGGCTTGATTGATCTTCCAGATGTGAACGTGTATTGAGATGCACTTCGCAGTCCTCCGTGCAAGAACAGGAACTGCAGAACAACCAGGCCAACTAGAAGATAGCAGAGCCTCTTCCAGGATATCAAGGCCTCCATGGCTGGGGACTCCACACACCAACGACGAAAGCAGGGAAGATGGAAGTCGATGAAGAGCGCATTGAGAGGCGAGCAAAGGAGAGGAAGGGAATCGAGATGTTGAGACTGACCGGGATGTTTGAGCCACCGTCTCCAGAATCTGTTTCATAACGCCATGCACAACTCCACAGAAAGTACGCACAAGCGTTTTCTCCATTCCAGTCTGCGCGTATACGAGCTGTCCGAGATGGATTTGCCCAGAAAGTGGATCCGCGCTGCCGTTCGCTGGTGTCGTGGAGACAGCGTTGACCAACCAGAAAGCGTCCACGACCAAGAAAATGTCGGCGAAATGTCATGTTCTTTGACCATGGCGCAGTAGCTCTTCTTGTTCTTGCCATCCAGTCAAAAGAGCGTCAGCAGTAAGCGACCTTGCATAAATGCGAATTGTCCGCAGAGCGCGCCTCGGATCGTATCATCTTGTGGAGACTCCACGCTACGCGGAAGTCGACCTTGAGAGGGGAAGGTGATGAACATGTGCATTGCAAGAGTTGCCGAGTCCACCGGATTCGCTTCTTCGTTGTGCTTGGCTTCAATATTGATGTCTTGCGAGTGGCTGATGATAGTCGTCGGCGCAATGCTATCCCTTACAGGCCTAGATCAGGTCCTTTGGTGGTACGGGAGCGAAAGGTCGTTGGCTGGGGCCAGGAGCGGAGTCGTCTGAAACCGATCGGACTCCGCTCCGCTCCGCTCCTGCCAAGCACCTGGTGACCAGCCTCAATTCAAACTCCCTTCCTGAGCCTATCCTCCGTACTCTTCTCCATGTCGTCTTCTCATCCTACATCTTCTACACTCTGACGGGACACTGTCTCTAGCAAGATTATACCATGGCTTTTCTACATTGGAGCGTCAGCGGCGTTTCCATCCTGGACCACATCTTCTACTTCCAAGTTTTCGCGGCTTGGAGCAAACGAGGGCGGTCCATTGGGTTTGAGGAGCTCCCGACCGATCCACTCTCCTGCACGATGAGGCTCGGGTGAGGTAGGTGCTCTCAATTGCTATATTCTCTATCCCATTCCTATCCGTATCTTTGGCCGTTCAACTGCAACAATCCATACTGTCAAAATGCCGGAAAATGCTACACTCCTCCAAGGTTTCGAGTGGAATTGCCCAGCAGATGGCAAGCATTACAAGCGCCTGCTCGAAGCTCTTCCGAGTCTCAAGAATGCAGGCATAGACAACGTTTGGCTGCCACCCGGGTGTAAAGCTAGCAGTCCTGAGGGAAATGGCTACGACATCTACGACCTCTACGATCTGGGCGAATTCGATCAAAAGGGCGGCGTACCAACAAAATGGGGCAGTAAAGATGAAATTCTTGCTTTGAGCAAGAAGGCAAAAGAGCTCGGTATTGGCCTCTATTGGGATGCCGTGCTGAATCACAAGGCCGGCGCAGACAAGAAGGAGAAAGCTCATGCGTGCGAAGTTGACAACGATGATCGGACGAAAGAGGTGACAGACCCATACCAGATTGATGCTTGGCTTGGGTTCGACTTTCCGGGAAGAGGGGACAAGTACAGCAAGCAAAAATATCACTGGTATCATTTCTCGGGAACGGACTACAATGCTGCAAATGAGAAGAAAGCAATATACAAGATCAAGAGCGACGGCAAGAACTGGAGCGAATCCGTTGACAGCGAGGGCGGCAATGCAGACTACATGATGTTTGCGGATGTGGACTATAGCCATCCGGAAACGCAAGAAGATGTGAAGAACTGGGGAGAGTGGATCGTCAATGAGGTCGGTCTGAAGGGCTTCCGACTTGATGCCGTGCAACACTTCTCTGAACGATTCACAAACGAGTGGGTACAACACGTTCGAAGCAAATGCGGGGACGACATCTTCATGGTTGGAGAATTCTGGACTGGAGACACAGATAACATGCTAAAGTGGTTGGATGCCATGGATCGCAAGTTTTCCTTGTTTGACGCGCCTCTTCTCTACAATTTCAATCGACTCAGCACGACCCCGGACGCGGATTTGCGAACAGTCTTCGACAATTCACTAACGAAAGCGGACCCAATCAACTCAGTGGTGAGCCAGTTTAGCATCTTGTAAGACACGATGATCTGACACTGTATTTGTAGTCTGTCGTAATGAACCACGACACTCAGCCCGGCCAAACCATGGACACAAAGATCGACGGCTGGTTCAAGCCTCTCGCCTACGCCCTCATCCTCCTCCAAGACGCCGGCTATCCATGTCTTTTCTACGGTGATCTCTACGGCATGAAAGGCGACAACCCAGAACCACCAGCAGCAGGCAAGAAAATCCCCGATATGGCTCTCGCACGAAAACTCTACGCATACGGAGACCAGAACGAGTACCTAGACGACCCGAATTGCATCGGCTTCGTGAGACGAGGTACAGCTGAACACCCGGCTGGCTTGGCTTGTGTGATGAGCAATAAGGGGCCTGGACAGATGAAAATGGCTGTCGGAGAAATGCATGCTGGTCAAGTATGGACTGATGTTCTTGGATGGGAGAAGGGAGAGGTCAAGATTGATAATGAGGGCTATGGAGTATTCCCTTGTCCGGGAACCAGCGTATCGATCTTCGTGAGGAATGACGCGGAAGGCAGAGATCGGTTTCCGGTGGACTTCGACAGTGATATTTACAAGAGCAGCTGATGGGTGCAGGACAATCCATATCGACTGAATTGGATACAATAGAAAAGCGTTCGGAGCCGAAAGGTATCCTCGTGAAAAGCAGTATCGGCGTTCGACATCCATTTTACGATGAACGGGTACCGAGACGCCGCCTCCCTTTGAGTATCTATTGCATTCGTCGCGCTGGCGCAGCAACTTCGGCCTCGACTCATGAAGCGGCTCAATCGGAGCACTTGGACTTTTGCAACTCGACACGCCGATGTGCTACCACATGGATATCAAGACGACCGAGCTAAGCTTTGACAAGCCTTGTGAAGCTCTTATCACAGTTTGACACCTGTTGTGCAGATACGCTTATATGCAAGCCGAGTGTCAGCTCGTTCAGTCTTCCTGAATCAGGAATGTGCAGAGGGCAGTCTTTCGCCTCACAGGCCAACATCTCTTGGCAGGCCTCCGTGGAATTCGCGGCATCCAGTGAGCCGCAGGGCATACCATGCGTTTGAATGCACGCCACTACGCGGAAATGTTTCGGAACCCTCGTGAGGAACCATGATTTTGGCTACAGCCGCACAAATGATTCATCACGATCGCAGTGACTGTTTTGGTAAGAAGTCAGCTTGGCTTTCAAGGGTCCTCGTTCGGGCAGGAGTTGGAGCACAGCGGCAGGATTCACGACCATGCTTGGGGCCATACGAAGGACGTTTGCGAGATCCGTCCGGATGTATAAAACGTTCAGTAATCCCAAAACTTCCTCCTCTGGCTAACAAGATAGAGCTTGTACCCGACGGAAGCCTCTTATCGAGACCACTCGTTCAGTCATCACGCCTTCGTCCAACGACCCTCACCATGCATCTCCAACCCATAGTCCTATCCCTCACACTCACCTTGACCTCGGTCTTCTCCAGCCCGGTGCAACAGCCACTCATGCCCTCCATCATTGAAGGGCTGACACAAGCCGGCTACAAATCCGCTTGGACGATTGACAGCAAGAATTGGACCGCCCTCGATGAAGTTTTCACCCAAGATGTCGTCTACGACTCCTCCGCCCTAGGATCCGGCTATGGAGGCAAGACAGTTGGCATCGACGCAGCTCGCTCTGCTCTTCAAGCCGCAAGTACAAATGCGATGACGGAACATCTCGTCACAAATCTCTACATCAAAGAGTTACAGACTCCCACAAGAGCGAGGGTGATTACTTAGTATGTGTCGAGGATGTTTCGCATCGAGACTGTCGATACCGTGAATGGTAAACGCATCTGACTCGCGATCAAAAACAGTATCACACTCTCGCACTGGGCCAACGGCGTTTATGATGATATCAAGAAGACGTTTCGAATCTATTACATGTGTGATGACATTTGGGTGTTGCAGGATTGGGCCTGGAAGATGAAGAATAGTGTTGTGAAGAATATGGTAAGAAGCAAGCCCTACGTGGGGAGGCAGGTTTTGGTGAAGACTAAAGCTGACTTTGATACACAGGGTCCGAGAGTTGAGGCGCCGTACTTTGGGAAGGGATCTTGAGCTGCTAATCGTTAGAACGAGGTGTTTTCGACGCCGTAAAGATGAAGAGCTAGGTCCTCGGAACTGGCAGGAGATGGTATGCTCAGTTATGACGCGACCCAGTCTGTCGCACATGTGCAACTATTGTCTAAGAACATTGTCCCGCACCGAGCCCCCCGTCCTCCGCCGTCTTCAAGGCCCAACGTCTGCTCCAAAAGTCCCCTCCTTCAAAGCTATGAATACTCCAGTTGTCTCCTGGAGAGCATATCCAGTTTCGGCAATCGTACAACAACAGTCTCCCACAGGATGAAAAACGCCATGGTCCGTGCTGTTGCCATTATTGGTCCAGGTGGCGACATTCATGCTTCCGTGGACAGAAGCCAGATTGAAGACGTCGCACATGATCATGCAATTCCAAAAGTCGGACAAGATAGCGTTTGCGAGTACCGTCCGTTCGACATTGATGTTCAGATCGACGTTGCACCTCATTGTCATCCGGACTGCAGTGAGATCGCTGAGCCAACGTTCGCCTTCCACACATGAGGAGTCAAGCGTTGTTGCTTGAGGAGAATCGCCAGACGAAGTTGATGAGGGACCAGCAGTGTTGAATGAGGACGGTGCGGAAGGACCCAAAGTCACAGAACTTTGGAAGCTCCGGCATGCTTGAAGTTGTGTCTTTTCCTGCTGCCATTGGATTGCAAGGCCTGTTCCCAATGCCAACTACGGCCAGAAGCAATGCGACCAGCGCCATGATGTACCATATAATAGGCGGGCCCAGTGTTTTCCTTGGCGGTCTTTCTGGCTCTGCGAGTGCCCGACCGTGTCCAACAAACCGGCTTTCAGATGTTTGATCTGGCATGGTTGTCTCGAATTGCTTTCGGGATCGACGCTGTATAAGCGGCTCTGGGAAATGCCAACAAGAAGTACTTTAGGAGCCCTGTATCAACGCAGTAGTTGTATGTGTATCTGCGCGGTGGTGCGGCTTGGGGGCTGTGCATGTTGTACAAGTATTCACCGGAGTTATCAGTCCAATCTTGGTAGTATGGCAGCCGGTATGTTGATGTGACACATGGGCCTTTGCTTAGGACACCAGCCTCGAGGAGTGGTCAGAATTCCCGACCTGTCGAGAATCGCTCAATGCCTCGTGGAAACGTGCAGAGCTAGCAGCAGCATGTATCATCACGAAGGTTGCCATTTCGCCCTTGTAATGCTTTGTTGAGCTGGACTCGTCAATCTTCGGCAGCGCCGTCTTGCGTAATTGTCTCATACGACACATAGCGCCAGAACGCAGTGCATATCTGCATGTCTAAGCTGCGGATAACATGCCGCAGGCAAACAATCATGATCTGAGACAAAGCCAGCAAGGGAATACTAATGCTTTTACCTTGACTGTATTCCAATCGCGCGGCAACGGCAATTCATCAATACAACGGAGGCATCATGGACGGCAATCCAACAGCACATAGAACACTCGTCCGCAAGCGTACACGCGAAGCTCTCAGAGACACCGTGCCGGCGGCTGCAGTCCCGATTTCACCATCGATCCCATACGATCACATGAGCGAATGGCAAAGACTTCAAGGCGCCGAGATTGGTATTCCGGCAGGTGGCCGGTACGAATGGCAAATGGCCGATACAGCTCCCTTGAACCTTACAAAAGGCCCGCTTCACCAGCCGACCGCCGGCCGAAAAGATTACATCGCACCGTTTGTCCAAGGCAAAACGAAAGGTGAAATCAGGCCGCAGACTCTCGAAGTCCCACCGATAGAAGTCGCTCCGGTCTTCTCCCCACCAGCATGGAACGTCGCGCGGCCAAACACCCCCCATCATCAATCAGACTCTCTTTCGCCCAAGGACAGCGCCATTGCGCTCAAAGACGACACCAACGAGCGCTCATGGCTTCTGTCTCCTTCTCCAGACTTGCCATATCCGAGACGAACAACACGCACCCAGCATCTCGGCGGCAACGTTGGCAGACTCTCTCCAGATTCGAGAAGACGCGCCAGACGCGCTGTATACTTTGACAACGAGGAGGACGACAACCACGATAACGACACTGATGCAAGCTCTCCAGCTTCTCTTGCAAAACTAACCCGTCCTCCGCCAGCAAGGCTTCCAACTGCCTTGAGCTTGGGACCAGAATCAATCCAGCACGTCGCTCTTCGCGAGACCAGCAGTGATGGAGTGGAATGGACTCAAGCACCAAACAATAGAGACAGCCGGCTCATGGTCGTGAATCTGAGTCCACATCGGAGTGAAGCTATGGCTAGCGCGCCTGACCTCACTGTTCCCGTTGAAGGGCTCCGGAAGCGGAAGAGCAGTATCTGGGAGGGACTGACGAGGAAGCCAGTGAATAAGTTGCAGAAGGTCAGAAGGCTTGGAAGTATGGTATTCTGAGTAGCTTGGTGATTGAAGGTAGTCATTGTGGGCCGGGCGAGGAGGCAGGGAGGTTGCCAAGGCCCGAAGCCGAACATTCACTCACCCGCCACTTCGGCCTGACAATGACAAACGACGACAATAGGCTTGTGCGTTTGCTCTTCTCATTGTCGTTGCCGTGGCAGTGTTCGAGCTCGGGCCAGTCGGTCCCTTCGGATTCGAGTACATGTTCTTTCTGACACCTTCCATTTCAGAACATTTTCTTTGCTTCCTCGTGCAGCATTCGCAACAGCAACAGCAGCCTCGATCAGCAGTCTCATACACTCTCTTCCACAGACACGGGAGCAGGAGCAGGTCTCCCATTACCACACTCACTGAGCGACCCGGCACCTCGCCGACCCAGGAGTCTTAATTCTCCACACACTCACTCTTTCCGAGACCTGCCTGGAGCAGTCTCAACCCAGACACTGTCTCTCCAGCCTCGATCCAATACCACCCAACCCCCAGCTTCTTGAGCCATGACCTCTCTCCTCACGCCACCGCCGTACTCTGCCGGCTTCCCACCAACGTACAACTCAGTGCTACTCGACAACAGGTTCAGCGCGATTAGTCGCCAGGGTCTCGCCGCAATCGCACAAGCAGAGCACAACATCTCGGAGAGTATGAGGCGGTTACGATTCATGGAGCATGAGGCGAGAGTGCAGGCGCAGGCGGCTGCTTCCAAGCCACAAGGAACCGCTGGTCGGTCTCGTCAAACGGCTGGTAGCTTTCTGAGGAAGACGGTGATGGTGTTGAAAAGGCGTATTGATCGACGGAGGGCGTTGTTGGCGTTGGAAGGGCGGCTTTGTTAGGAGTGGTGAGGGCGAGCATGAGGTGAAAAGACTGAAGGATCTGGTTCTGGAGCAGTGCTGGGGACTTTGCTGAGCTTGCTGGCCAAGCCTACGCAGGGGGCAGGTGCTGATTTCTGCTTCGAGCGTGGCACTCGACCTGGAAGGAACTTTGGCTGCATTCCGCTGCTGGAAGGACTTTGTGAGTCCGGCCGAGGTTTCACTTTCAATTCATTCAGTTTGGCTACGGTACTGTCACGAACGATGCGCAACGTCAAAATAAGTAGCTACCTCTCATTCAAGCCTGGCCAGCAGAAACGCCTTGCTATGCATATCACTCCCTCGTGGCTTTCATCCCACTCATACCCCATAACGCCGCTCGCTTTTTGCAGCATCGCCAGAAAACCCCACTGACTCTTGTCTAGTATGTCCTCGCCAAATTTCGGAGGTACCAGTCCACTAATCTGCGGCCGACCTTCGCCTCGCTGACGTGGATGAGATCGCCCTCCATGGCATAGTCGAGGTCGCTTGAGTTGACAATATCACCCTCAAGGAGACCGCCGTCTGTGTGCCTGACTTGTCTGCTGCGCTGCTTGTTCACGAGAAGCCAGCTGCGAAGGGTGTCTGCATCGACCTCCAGGAAACCAGCGAGCTTAGTGAGATCCATGGTAGTGTAGAGCTTCAAGTAGCTGCGAACAGTTGGAGTGTTGATGTTGGTCTTAACCTCGTTCATGAAGATCTCGACGTAGTGATCGATCGGGTCGGGGTTCATGTGCGGGTTGTCGAAGTCGGGTGGAGTGGGTGAGATGAACTTAGGGCACGCAGCGCGGAAAAGCTCCTCGAAGATGGGGAGGGCCTCTGGACCGCCACGTTGCATCCGAGTAAGCTGCTCGCCGTACTTCTCGCGGAGTGCAGTGTGGATGGTGTCGTCAAGGCGGGTTGGGTAGAAAGCAACGCAGATAGCGACCAATGCGTACATCTGGTCGTTCTTCTTGCTGATGCTGTCGTATTGTGCTCCCTTCTGGAAGTTCTTCGTCCGTGAAACATAGATCAGGATGTGGTTGAACGCGCGGAGGGCATCGGCGTACCGGCCCATCATCATGTAGGAGAAGCCGATGTAGTAGTATGTCGTGAAGTTGGCAGCCATGACACGAGCGAACATTGCCTTCTTGTTAAGCTCGATGTTGTCGAGCGTCTTGAGAGCCAAGCTGAAGTCTCCGAGCAAGCAGTGAACTCGGAGAAGACCAATGATGGAGAAGTATCCCAGCATCTGGTAGAGAGGACGACTACCATATTCGCCGGCGTAGAGCGCCGCATCTTCTCCCCTCTTTCGAGCCTCGAGCTGCTCGCTGATCTGTGATCGCTGAATAAGGGAGTATAGCACGTTCAGAACTGAATAGCAGCCCCATGTGTTCGGGTTCTCGCGCAGAACCGCAATTTCGTCCTCGTTCACGTTCGCGTTCGGCTGGTTCTGTTGGAATGCAAGTCGCTGGCGGAAGGAGCAGAAGGAGTTGAATTGGTAGATGAACTCGTCGACGACATCCCATGCCCAGAAGTACTGCAAATTATCAGTATCCCTCTTTCATCGCATATGGCTTATGATTGTCTTACCGAAGGCACTTCGATATCCACGGGCCCCTCGCTGTTCAAGATGAAGTGGAACAGATTGCAGTAGCTGTCGTAGCTCTGAATCTTCGCTTCGATAGATGCGCCATATTCGAGCGGTGTCGCTGCCGCCGCGAGTTGTGCCTGCAAATCTTCTGCGCCTCTTCCTAGCGATGCTGAGCGGTCCAAATCGTATCCCTCATCTTCATAATCCACCTGCTCGCGGTAGTCGTTTGCGAGCGCCTCCTCCTCGACATCGGAATCGTCGTCCATCGGTCGTTGCCGCTCGGGCGCACCCTGCTGGTATCCTGGCGCTTGTCGTACGCTCATATTGCCGGTTGATGTTCTAAGCAAGATCGCGACTGTCCTGCCGCGATGTCGTGGAAAGAATTGAAAGCGATCGTGGGGTCATTTAGCCTCAGGCACGCAGAAATCTTGGCGAACTCTAAATCGAGCTCTGGTGGAGGCGACGATGAGCTGACTTCGACAACATCGACGTTACCACAACATTGGTAACTGCCTCCCTTCAGTAGATTGTGATTGAAAGAGCTCATAATCCAATACCAGGAAGAAGCTACTTTTCCGTTGACCGTAGAACCAAATCTACAGCAGTATACCTCTCCCAACGCATCTATCAAGTACATGGCAAGCATCGAAAGACTTCAACCAAAGGAAGAAGAATACCCAGACAGAGCCAAAATGGCCCCGGTATACAGAGTAGCAGTAATTCAAATGTGGCCGAAGGTACCAAGTCCGCTCCATTCTCAGCTTCCAACCTCACGCTGAGACATCACCCAGCCCATGGCGATGGACCGCAATCACAAAATCGCATGCGACTTCATCCGCTCCGCAGCAACCCAAGGCGCCCAGCTCGCGGTTCTCCCCGAATACCATCTCCTAAACTGGCTCCCCCACGACGAAAAGTACAAAGAAGCCTGCTCCCACTGGAAGCACTATCTGGACAGCTACATCTCCCTCGCCAAAGAATGCAACATCAATATCGTCCCCGGCACAATCGTCGAACTCCACGATGCCGGCACAGAGAACGAAAGACTGCTCAATGTGGCGTATTTTATTACGAATACGGGAGATATAGCCGGCCGCTACCAAAAGAAAAACCTCTGGGGTCCCATCGAACGTCTGCACCTCACTTCCTCATCTACAGACGAGCATCCCGTTTTCGACACACCACTCGGAAAGGTTGGCCTTCTAATCTGTTGGGACTTGGCATTCCCGGAGGCATTCAGGGAGATGATTGCAAAGGGAGCCAAGATGATTATAATCCCGACATTTTGGACTTTGACAGATTGTTCCCAGGCAGGGTTGGCGATAAATCCCGTGAGTGAGGGATTGTTTTTGGATTCGATGTTGACGGCGAGGTGTTTCGAGAATACTTGTAGTAAGCTTGAGAATTCTCCTTGTGGGTGTGGATGCTTGCTGATGTGACCTAGGTATTGTATTCGCAAACGCAGGTGGCCCGCCAGGAAAAGGCTACGCCGGCCTCTCGCAAGTCTGCGTCCCATACGCAGGAGCACTCACTCGGCTTGGCAGCAGTGCAGAGGGAATGGCTGTAGTGGACGTCGACATGCAGATTGTCGAGGACGCGGAAGAGAATTATCAAGTGAGAGCAGACTTGGCACGGTCAGATTGGCACTATGAGTACAGGCACAGCAGATCTGAGGACTCGAAATTGTGATGTCAATGGAATGTCATGAGGCTTAACGAAGCTTTGCTGCCTGCTGAAAGGGACGTTTTGAAATGTGTGGTGTATGCTGTGACGTCCACGTCAAGATTTGATTGCCCTATGCGGTGCCTGATACACAGGAAGTGTCGCAGAAGTGACTGTTGGAATTCGTGCAACTGCTTCGCTTTCTTAGCCCGGAGAGATGGCAACCAAATCTCCGAGGTCACGGGTGGTTGTCAATTACGCGTATGTTCGCCGTCGAGGTGATAGTGTGATGCCCAGAGAATCGGTACCTCGTCGATCAAGTATGTTCAAGTATACCTTCGCAGTTCGTCTCAAACTCTGGTAAGGGACAAGAGACCCTTGAAATGATCTGTCAAATCGAGTTTCCCCGATCGTGTCCACGGGGCACACTCGGCTCATGGCCGCGACATCGAGGGCAAACCTTGCTCCGATCAAACAAGCTTATCGATCAAGACTTGTTGACTTCAGACTGTGGTCCACTTCTGGTAATGCTGCCGTGTTTGGGCGTCAGGCAGAATGTTGCGAGTGTGACGTGAATACTTTTGACGTGGAGATTTTCGCGATCAGCTGCTCGTCACAGATCAACAGACCCTGAAAGGGTGGCTGGAGGCAGTACGGCCAACCCGTAGTTCTGTTGTGGACGTATGGCCTGGAAACAATCCTCCGACGGAGGTGATGGCAGACCAAGACAGGTGTTTGGCTAGTGAAATTGCAATTCCACTGTGACGCTCTTGTAGTTTAGCCAGCTATTGTCCAGTTTCGAGAGGCTGAGACCGCTCGATCTCCGCTTGAAGTTCGCCTACTGTCATCGGAACTTGATCTCCACTCCATCTTTGCTTTTCTTGAGCCGCAAAACCTTCGATGCTTCTGAGTGCAACGACCAGGAATCCCAGTTCTTCGCGGTCCACGTCAAAGACCACCCACCATTCGACTTCGGGGAGCTTCTCGCCCACCTCTCTCGCGGCCAGGTATATGGCCGCGGTTGCGAGGGCAGAAGGTTGATGGGTGAGGTACAGGAGTTGAGGACTGAGAAGCGCACTGTTGAGGTGGGCCAATGCTGCCTTTGCGATCGAAGTACCTGCGCTCCTTTGGAAAGCATCCAACGTCTGGAGGTAGTTGATACAAAGTGTATGAGGCACCGCAACGTGGACCTGAAAGCCGAGGACACGCAGAATATGCGACTCAATACCGTACAGTACTTGCCGTTGCGTCTCGTAACGGCCCTCGGAGAAATGCCACGACGACACCGCCAGTTTACCTTCGATTTCGGTTGACGCAAGCTGGCCGGGTTTCAGGGTGAAGAGGTATTCGAATGACGTGAGTACCTGTCTCGGGCTTACAGGGTGTGCAGACGGCTTTGCCATCAGGTACAGACAAGCTGCAGCCACGTCCTGCCAGATTTATCAGCTCATGTCCGTAACGAGATCCAGCATTGCAGCATGTAGCCACGCGACAAACCTTCGAGTCGTGTTCAAACAGACTGCCGCCATCAGGTCCGGTCCAAAACCGCTGGAGAATGACGATGGACTGTGCTATTAATTCCTGTGGCAGTCGAAGTAAGATTCCAGCGGCTTGCAGCAAACGGGCTGTCTCGAACCGAATTGAGTCTTCTAGGTCCTTTGGCACGCCATCTAGTTGACTAGCAGAGGTCTCCAGCTGGAGTGAAGTGGCGAGAGGGTTCAACAGGTGAGAGGCTTCCGATATTGGCGCCATGTTGACCTGGTGTGAGAGCAATTCTCCGGTTGAAGCGACCGTTTGCAGCTCACACAGGTCAGAAATAGCAAAAGGCTGTGGCTATGTGTTGTCCAATATAGCGCAAGTAGGTGACTAGGCGTCTTGTAGCAGTATCCGAGAGCAAAGGCAGTAGGCGCGCGGGCGAATGAGTCGCTACCAACTTTTCTGTGATGGCACGCAGATGTGCGCGTGGGATCTCAACTGGCCAGCGCAGATCTCACGTGAACGGGAGTGCAGCCAGGTACAAGCGGACTTCTCCTGGTGGACAATCCTCCGAGTGGGTGAGGGATGGTGAGGTGAGAGTGTTTCGGAATCGAAGTCGAAGCGCGCAGAAAACACGCGCCGGGCGCCAAGATTGGCTCGAGCGGGAGGCTGAGGAGAAGTCGCGGACGGCCCTTCGACCTCACTAGGCTCACTACTCCATCGTCTCAACACTTACGTCCATGAAACAAGGCACGTTTCGACCGCTCAGGTGGCCCGGAGGACCTGCATTCTGTCGAAATGAGCAGGGTCACTCTCCGCATATCCACCGCGCCTGCATACACCGGGTCCACATGCACTCTGCAACCGCATTCGTTCGACCGGGTTTGGGGATCACACGGTATGCGGCAATGGAGGTCTGGGGCGATCGTGATCACCTTTGATGGCACTGAGATGGCTACTGCCGTCACCGAAACGACCCACAATGCTCTGTATCGGCCAGTGTCTAGATGGACGCTACTCGACGTGCGACTCTGACTGAGGCAGGTGGGAGCAGAACAAGGCAGAAGGTATGTATAAGAGTCTTCCACATACGCGTACCCATCAGGCTTTGCTGCTTCACCGCTGAAGAGTTTGCATTGTTTCGTTGCTCCCAGATTGTACATTCGTTTGGCTCTGTGAGCATCGCATTGGCTTTTTCGAACATTGTCACTCTTTCCCGAGCCTGGGCGCTCGGCATTAACCTGCCAAGTTATTTGTCCAGTTGCAACACACAGTCATCAGTATGAAATACACTCCCTCCTTCTTCGCCGCGGCCGGCATGGTTGGCTTGGCCAATGCCGCGCCTAAACTCGACCAGCGTCAAGCCGATCCTTATACTTGCGCTTGCACTCCATCCCCAAGCTCATGCGCTCCTGGGGCAGTTTCGACATTCATTTCAACTCAGACTGTTACCCAGACCGCGATATACAGCTCTGGGACGTTGATCTCCCCATCTGGCACCAACGGCGGTATTCCACCTGGCTACGGCGGCGCTTCAATCACCGGAGCAGCCTCCAGTGTGGGCACCGCCTTCACTATCCCTGGATCTGCTGGCTCTTACAGCTATTCTGTCGTTACCATCACTGTCACCAACGGTGGAGGCGCGCCGCCTTCTGTTGAGACCTCGAGCGCAATCGTTCCGGCTTCCAGCAGCACGTTTAATGCCATCTCAACCGGCAATGTCGCTCCTTCATTCAGCCAAAGCGTGGTGACGATCACCATCACTGGCGGTAATGGCCAGCCTTCAGTCTTTACTTCGAGCGCAGCAGTCCCCGTAGTACCGACCAGCAGTCCTTACTACCCAATTCCTGGAAACTCAACCACAGTGCAGCCTGTGGGAACCGGCACTGGAGTTCCTTTCGTACCCTCTTCCACATCAAGCTATGGTGGCGTCCCTGGCTTCAGCTCTCAGAGCAGTGGAACTGCCGTCAGCCCGGTCGGCAGTCCGCCTGGTACTCCTTTCGCGCCTTCATCAAGCAGTCTACCTCCGTACCCATCTGGTACTGGATACGGCTCGGTCAGCGGAACGGGCTTTACTGGTACTGGTGTTTCGCCGGCGTCGACTCAGGCTCCACCACCTGGTCCCGCTCCATCTGGGTACGGCTACTCTACTACCGAAATCACGACGACGTTCGTGTCCACCGGCCCAGCGACAAGTGTTTTCAACACTGGTGGAACCACGATGACGACGACCTACGGCTACTCCACGACGTACACTCTCACATCCACTATTCAATCAACCGTTACCGTTCCTCGTAATCAGAGCAGTAACGTGAGCAGCTCTGAAGTTGCTCCGACGGGGACTGCACCTGTTCCGCAATCTTCTGTCTACACTACAACTATCTACCCATCACAGGGTATTCCAGGATACGGTGGAGGTGGATTTACATCCTCATCTCTCGTTCTGACGATCTCTGGAACTCAGACGAGCGGCTTGCCCACGGCCTTCCCTAACAGCACTGCTTTTAGTCCAACTACAACCGGTCTGCCTGGAGGAGGTGGTGGCGGCGGTGGTGGCTTCCCAAGCGGAACCTCTGTCGCAGCAGTCACAACATCTTCAGGCGTGCCGTACACCGCCTCTACTGTCTTCACTACTACCGTGCTCACGATCACATCCTGCGCTGAGACGGTCACAAACTGCCCAGCAGGCAGCACAGTAGTAACGACCAGCACTGTCGCTATTTCGACAACGCTGTGCCCAGTCACGACACCTGGCGCGCCAACCGGCGTTCCTTCTCCACCTTATCCAGGACCAAACAGCACTGTAGTTGCACCAACTGGAGGCACGGCGCCGGTTCCGCCTGCAAGCTTCTCCAGTCAGACTTCGTATCCTTACAACTTCCCACCTAATAGCACGCTTATTGCACCGACTGGGACTGGCGTTCCGGTGCCTCCTGCTGGACTCACCACCTATAGCGCAACGCCAGGTTTGGAGTCTTCGACCGAAAGCAGCCCAACTGGTTTGACTTCATCCACGTACTCAGGCTACACCCCATTCTCGCCAAGCTCTGAAGTTGGACCAAGCCAAACCTCGCCTTCTTTTACCTTCTCGCTTCCAAACAGCACTGCTGTTGGACCGACAGGCACTGCTCCTCCCTTCACCTATAGCCCAAGCTCGACTGGAGTGCCAGGCACTATCAGCGTGACTCCGGTTCCTGAGACGAGCCCCTTGACCAGTTCATCATTCTCTTACGCACCACCAAACTCGACTCAAGCTTTCCCAACGGGCGGTACTGCTCCAGTCCCACCAGGCGTTGGAACAACCTCCAGTGTTCCCATCCCGAATGTGCCAGGCTCTACCGAGGGTTCTCCAACTGGCAGCACGCCAGGAGTGCCGCCTCCAGGATACGGCCCAGGCGAGACCTCATCCACTGCCGGCATCCCGAACGTACCGGGCTCTACTGAGGGCTCTCCGACCGGCAGCACTACTACTGGGGTGTCTCCTTCAGGTACAGGAGTGCCACCTCCACCGTATGGCGGGCAGTCTTCCAACACCTCGATCCCTTACGTACCATCGTCAACTCAAGGAAGCCCAGAACAATCCAGTCCAGGTGGCTCGCCTCCTGGATATGGACCCGGCAGCCCTCCTTCTTCTACCGAAGGCTCTCCCATCGAGTCTTTGACCACCGCACCCGGCGTGATCCCTGTTGGCACTGGCTCGCCTACCGCACCGGGAGGCAATGTACCAGGAGGCGGTGGCAATGCTTCAGTGACCGTGACAGAAATCACGCCCACCGCGACAGCATCCGCAACGATTCCGGGATACGGAGGACCGCAAAACGAGGTCTCTCCAGCTCAGACAACCGCGCCTAACGCTGCTGGCTACGTCAATCAACCGGCTCCACCGGCTTGTACCTTCGCTCCAGAATTCGCCAACGCTTTGTCAGGTCTGACTGCCGAGCTGCCATCTGGCTCTTTGAACCTGGTCATTCCTAAGGCATACGTCAACGGCGTCGTTGGCGGACTCATGGGCAAGCTGAATGGTGCTCTTGGAGGCTCGGCTGAGTTGAGAGCATCATTGCCCGTCGGTCTCCCGAACGTCTACGTGAATGGCAACGGCGAGAGCGTACCTCTCAACTTCGAGGGAGGCATGACTCTTGGTAACATTCTCGACTGGTGTGGCTACCTCGCCGTCCGAGTCTATGGAAATGCTGGTGGCATTGTCCAAGGTAGTCTTGGCGGAGGTATGATGGGCAACCTGGGAGGAGGTGTGTCCTTCGGCATAAAGATTGGTGGAGGTCTCGGTGGTGGCCTAGGTCTCGGGGGTGGTCTAGGTGGTGGCATAGGCGGCGGCGTTGGAGGATCTGCAGGAGGAAATGGCGAAGGTAACGCTGGGGGATCTGCAGAAGGCGCCACAGGAGGGACTGGAGGCGCTGGAGCTGGCACCAATGGAGTCGGCGGAGGCGCGGGAGTCGGTGGTACTGGCCTGGGTGGCGGCGTAGGTCTGAACGGAGGTGCAGGATTGAATAATGGAGCAGCAGGAGGAGGAGGAGGAAATGGTCAAGTCGGCGCTGGGCTAGGTGGATCAGCTGACACGCGCGGCTCTGGCTCAGGCGGCGCAGGTCTGAATGGCGGCGTTGGACTGAACGGCGGCACTCAACTGAATGGCGAAGCTCGAAACCAAGCGAATGGTGGGGTCGAAGGGGGTGCTGGTGTAGGTGGCTCTGGCTCAGGCGGAGGTGGTCTCAACATCGGCGGTGGAGGCATGAACATCGGTGGCAGCATCGGCAAACGCAGACACGCTCGCGCCCTTCACGCCTAAACGAAAAAGCAAGCAAGCACAAGCACTTGAAGTGTTATAGCCACGCACATACAACCGGCATTGATTGCAACAGTACAGGCGACTGTTGTGTGCCATATCACGACACGATCATTTTGCATATACAATACACACACACTCCTTCGGATGAGCATTTGGGTGGGTGTTGGTCCGAGATAGTGATACCAGATCTGTGCGTTACTTCAACTTGAGATAGCTCAGGGATGAGATGAGATGTATTGTATAAGTATTCTTCTCGATCCGAATTGCAAATAGGGTATGAAAGCAATGATCGGATGAGTGTTGGATACATATTGAATTCTCTGTGAGGCTCTTCCGATGTCTGATGTAGACTCCATGATCGAGTATTTGCCAAGGCTGAAGCCTCTGAGGCTTTTGATGAAAGACACAGGATCTGTCGACAGGGTACTCTCAGCGACTTCTCAATGTTCGTGAATGACAGTCTCAAGTGTTGATTGCTGGATTTAGTGCGTGGGCAAGCTTGAGAATGTTGATGGCGGATCATTCCCCCCATCAAGCGACATCACCCAAAGATTGCCACCGAAGCTCTTGAAGCCGTTCCTACTCTTGAACATATATTGCAAGGCCTCTTGGGAAGCAAAAGAATGACTCCATTTGCTCTTGCTTTATGTCCTCCAAAGGTTCACTCGAAGCTGGATTCAAATTTCACATCAACGACAGTGGACACCGTCGATCGACTGAACGATCACTTGCAATCATGGAGCAACGAACATGCTTTATTTCCTAGCAAACGGGCCAGACGACGACCCGGAAGCCTAGAGAACAAACTTATCGCAAAAGAACCGCCTTAATGCGGTGTGACAGTCTGAAGTCATCCCAAACTTCAACCTCGCTTCATCACAACCCCAACACAACACTACAAGGCAAAACAAAAAGCAAAAAGAGAAGCCATGATTTGAATGGACTGAAGCAATGTTAGGAACCATTCGCAACAGCTAAGAACACAGTGAAACTCACCGACTAGGGGATCGAACCCTAGACTGATTTTCTGTCAGCCGCCGTCGAATAGAGGCATGTTTATGCACTCTTACCCTTCCGCAAGCGCATATTAATGCAAAGCGGGCGCGCTCTACGTTCAATTAGTGGATGATTCTAAGGACAAGGCGATGTTGGCAACATACACCACTGCGCCAGACGCCCTCAATGTGTCAAGTATAACCCATCAATGGGTGATACTCGAAGCTGACCAATCAGATGAGGGAGGCCAGATTGATAGCGTTCATATACCCTGTTGTCTGGGGTAAGAGCGGATCTCCACAGGACTTCGACGGGAGACGGTTGGTAGCATCTGGAAGTTTTCGGTTGATATGTCTGTCAGGGAAAGAAATTTGATAACAGGGGTCATTATCGTCCAGAGCAGTTTTAGTACGTCGAATGACGCTGTCAAGATGCCACCACAAGAGGTTCTCGCAGAAGCATGCAATGGATGAACGTTGAACGAAATTTGGAACGACAGCCTCGGGCTTGGCAGCTTCAGATCCTTTCACACTCCCTAACAATGTTCTTTCTTCACAACAGCAACATGGCATGTAACCTCTGCGATAAGTCATTCATGATCATTTCATACTGTTTGTGTGGGATTTGCTGAATGATGAGGCCCGAGATGCATGAGGTACCTCCTAGCGTTGGAATCTCATGTCCCAATGCGGACATAAAAGCGGGTCTCGAAATTGAGTGAATGCATCCGCGCCAGTGTCCAAAATAGCACCGAGAATTGGAGCAGAAGAAGAGATCATAGTTCTTCTATGCTTTCGCGATCTCTGCAAGACTCCTGATCTGATGCTCGTGAAGGGAAATGCTCATATCAGCACGTGCTTCTTTGTCACCACGCGCCAAAGCCAAGCTCAAACACATCCGCCCTAGGACCCACTTTGTTTTCAGCTCCTTCGAACATCACTGCCTCTTCCAACCACCAGGCGTCCAAGATCGTCAAAGCCCTCGCGGCACTCACGCGAGATGATCGACGAAATCGTGCTACTCAGCCTACGGGGACGACGAAGCAGGCAGTGCCCTCGTGCTGTTTGAACCACTTCGAGCAAGCGAGATGCTCATGTTCCCGTAACACCTCCGTTGGTATTACGCTTTATCTGTTGAAGCGTGCCATACATACTGAGCACTGAAACGAAGGCCTCCAGGTCTGCTTGAAACATCTCGACGGCACACAATCGGCAACCCGTAGAAGGCTATTTCTGAAGGATGCCGGAGATTTTGGGGCCAAGTGTCCAAACTTGGACGATGGATTCGCTACTCCAACCTTGCGGAACGTGTTTGCTGCAAGCCGCCGTCATCACGGACATGGAGTTCTTTTGGTGCAGCATATCGAAGATCAATGGAATAGTAAGTTTGTAATCCTCTACTTGAGCTGTTGAAGCTCTCGCAATTCCAAACATCTTCGCACCTTTCTGCGAACTGCGCCTCTCAGCTGCGTGCATGCTGCAACGGAACCGATATTCCGCATTGAAGATAACGCAGCCAGAAGGATCGGGGGACAGATCGGACGAGGCTGCAAGATAAGGCAGAAGGATATACATTGGTCACGCTGAGGACGCAATGGCGGTTTCTCTCACACAGTCCTACCAAGAAGCCTCAAGGCGGTCAAGAGGAAGCAGTATGGGCTACTATCAAGGAGACGTAGCGTATATGCCAATGCCGGAGCATTTCCATCAGACGGCTTATCCACCTCCACCATCTACCAGTGCACCACAATATCAATACGATCCTTCGCGGTATGGATCATTGCCCGACACCACGTATCTTGCGACATCACCTCACCATCAAAGAAACTCGTCTTACTTTGGAGCACCGCCGCAAAAGTCATACTACGAGTCCCCGCCTTACTACGATCCGTATGCATCAACTCTCCAGCCAGCACCTCCACCACCTCCACGACCGGCAAAATCACCAGCCGATTCAATAGCTCCACCCCTTCCAGCTCGACCTCATTCTCATTCCTTTACGTCGAATTCGACACCAGAATCGCCTGCATTATACGGCAGGCCGCATTCCCAATCAACATCAACAACAGCATCAACCATAGAGCCAGATCCACTCCCGCCGCATTCGAATCCACAAGCTTTGACGGCAACTCAATCGCGAGCATACGAGAACTCCTCCCCGATACCGCCGGTTCGTCTCGGACGCGAAGAAATATGGGACAGCACCACAGGTCTAGCCCTCTTCGTAGTCTCTCGCGAAGCAGCACATATGCCTTCTTTTCTTTCCTCAAAGTCTCGCCTGGTAGTCACGCGGACTTCTACTGGGACTCCAATGGGCACCATAAGATTCCACACAATATCCTCCTCAGCGATAGACTTGACTGTCAACGGAAAGCAAACTTCTCTTTCTCATTCGGGCTTTATCCATAACCGCTGGGGCTTCGTCAGCACAACACCGCTTCCAAACGAGCATGCTTCGACCTTTTTCTGGAAGAAGGATAAGCTTACGGGAGGGGCGAGATTGGAAGATGGGAAGAAGCATGGAGTTTTGTTGGCGAGGATGAAAGGGGATCTGTTGACGTTTGAGAAGGGACGGCTGAGCATTGCGAGTTATGACGAGGTCTTGCTTAGTGCTGTGGCGATGGCAGAAGCTGCACGAAGACAGAGGAGAGGAGCCGACATTGCAGATTTGGCGGGGGCAATAGGTGACTTCGCAAGCTCAGATGGAGGAGGTGGAGGAGAAGATGGAGGTGGTGGAGCTTCGTGATAGCAAAGTTGTACAGAGAGAAATTGCCAGAGACGTCTATCTGCGATACGAGCTTGTTAGCAGCTCTGGCCGACACGGCGCCAGCAACGCATTGTACATTAACGCCTGTGATAACAATATCTGCTACAAGGTAATTCGGAGAGAAGCCTGGCTATGTCGAACGAGACGACTACATCGATCAGGTACGCCAGGACGAGGGACGAATCGTTACGAATTCGAAACTTGCTCGAGCAGGTGAAGAATACAAAAGATGCATTCTGGCTGCATAACCGAACTCATATCATCTGCGCACTTGTAATGCTTAGCTTAATCAGGTTTTCAGGTCATCCGTCGGGAAGTAAGGGTGATAAGATGCTTCATAATTATGCTCTGCTAGATATGCTGGATAGATGCGCACCAGGGTAAGGAGTCGGCTCGCTCTCATTCCAAGCTTACCAGATGGTATAGACTCTCATCACTTGATGAGAATGTGCGGCTGTGTTCCGGTCATGATCTGCTTCCTAATTTGCCTAGCATCCTCCTCTGCCTGTCGGTGGCTCTTCTGCAGGAGATCGATATGAGCGCGCTCATTCTCGATGGTCCTGGCGACGTCTACGAGTTTGACATTACCAGAAGGTAGGTCGTTGATGCTGTCACGAAGAGTGGTCCTCAACACAAGTAAGGTCTTGTGCATCGAGTCGTACAGATAATAGGCGCCTGTCGCGGTTTGCAGCATTGAAGTCGCGCCTGCATCCATTCTTCGAAGACGATCTTCCAACATGGTCCTGTCTTGCTTGCAGTAGCGGGGGTCTTCTGCGCCGGTCTTCTGGTTGTACCAGATCATACCTGGTACCAGACAGTCCTTCTTCCATGTTACCATTTCATCTTTCAATTGACCTTGCAGGACCGCGATGACGCCCTTGAATTTTTGCAAGGTATTGACTAGGCGAGTAAGGTCAAGATAGAGAGAACTGACCCGAGGCTCATGCTTGTGGAGGAATTGGTGATAGCTACGAACAAGGACACCAGAAGGAGTCCAATCGTAGACCCATGGTAGAACATCAAAAAATGCGTTGAGAGATGTAATCAAGAAAGAGTGGCGTTTCATGGAGACATTGCTGATGTGATCACTTTCCTTGCCAATTGCAGTCATTCCAGTGACGAAGGACATGCGGAATGCGGTTTCCTCGGCCTGGAAGTTGTTGACTTGCCCAGAAAGACTGGTGACCATCTCATTCAACTCGGCAAATCTGAAGGCCAGCGGTTCAGGTTCGATGAACAAGTCCGGATTGAGCTTTATGTGCGTCTGGCTGATGATGGCGTCCTCTCCAACATTGCCAAGTAGGTCTGAAAGTAATTGGACAATTTATTGATTTGCTGAACATCCTGTACGAGCTGACCAGTAGCATTGAGGGCAGTCTCGGGCGAGCTGTTGATTGCCACAAATCTCGTAGTTGGTTGAATCCAGGAATTGTTGCAGACATCGATAAATCCGAAAACTGGAGCCCAAGCTGTGGCGTGCGAAAGCCCACCAGCGCAAGCAATGGATAAGCCGAAACGCAGCGAGCGCTCGATGGCCAGGACGACAAGAGCTGGGATCGAGCAAAAAGCGACGACCCACATAAGGACTTTTGAAATGGGCCATAGTGCCGGCCGCAATACTTGATAGGAAGTGACGACGCAGTATTGAAAGTCCTTGAAAGCATCGCCCGCGTTATTGAGTACATTACTCAAGCCTTGGGTGGCAGTCGAGGAGCTGCTATGAGCGGGTTCTGCGTAGAGGTTTTTGAGACCATAGTCTTCATTTGGGGATTTCGGCCTCTGAGGGAGCTTCATCGTGCTGAGAGTGGATCTTCGCTGCCTCAGAAGGCCGTTCAGTCTGTGAGAGATGATAAATAAATTTCTTGGTCGTGATCAGAGGCTTCGAGTTTTCGGTATGCGGAATAGGACGATTGAGGTTCAGTGAACATTGAATCCTCCTTATACTGCTTGAAGTTTTGCTTCCTATGAATGTCTCACCGGATAAGGCACGATCCTGAGTGCTTCAGACATGTTGCTCGTGAGCGCGGGACATGTCTCGTGTGGATGAGAAGCCGCTGAGGGCCCAACCCTCCGAAGTTGTCTTTGAATCGAGAGCCATGTCTCGGCGAGCAGTCGCTTCAGTGACCCATGCAAAGCACCAACGGATTGCTCGGTGATTCGAAATTTGCTCGTCTTTCTGTGCAGCGTGCAGAAGCTTTCGGTGCTGAGACTCAACAGTCTCGTCACGTTTCTCGTAGATATTCCGTCGAACGGGGCGTAAACATCAGTTGTGAAGCGGGGAAAAGAGCCTCCGCAGGCTGACATCGTACATCTGTTGTCAGAGAACGTAGTCGTACCAAAAATTTGCCATTTTGAACTTGATAACGTCTCCATCATCCATTTAGACTATCTCCATCTTTCATCATTTCTCTCATGTGCATGTACCGTGACCAACCCGTCTTCTTTCAGCGCTTCAAGTATCATTGACATTCTTGGAGGGACGATGTTCGAACAAATCCGGCAAGTGCATCGACTGCTTCGACCTCCACGCATACGGTACCATCCACAAGTGACTCTGAGGGGGCGTGCTTTTCGGAATTGGGTCGTGGACACCACGCCAGGAACCATCGCCATCCATCGGCCTCTGACCTGCTTGGATTTGCTGGTGGCGGCTGAGAATTCCTCTCACGCAGTCTTGCACTTTCGCGACGCAGTGTTGAAGAGACAAGCGTGTGGCAGGCCCAGATATTGCTCCATCGCGATTCTGCTGGTACGATATCCCGCGCTCGGTCGCGACATAGGCAGGAGTATGCAGCTCATTCCATTCGCGTATGTGGTCGCTCGTCATTGTCGAGCCCTCAATGCCTGACAAACTGTCGAAGTACAGTCGTCGAATCGAGTCTGCAGCCTTCAGCAGACTTTGTCGATCCTGGTGAGTCTTGATAATTCTCGGAATGACGACTTCTCGGTCCATGGACAGCTTCCGGGCCAACATATCCAACCCTTCATTGTGGAGAATGCCGAACACCGGGCCTTTGTAGCGGCCATGAAAAGTTTGATACTTGAAGAACCTCTCCATGTACATCAGCGCAGACTCGACGGGCAGCTGCAGCGCCTTGCATGGCTCGTGTAGGTATTTCCAAAAATACGCCGCCATTGCTTGCCGCTCCGCAGTTGTGGGCCTTGTTTGGCAGTGTGCTGTTTTTAGGTCACGAAGAGCCGTCGTCATGTCAGCGAAATGGCGCCTGTCTGAAGCTGATAGTGCTGTGCTGGTGTGGCGCTGGTAACCGTTGGCGATCGCAAATTCCACGAATCTTCGCAATCTCTCTGCTTCGTTCGCTGCGTCTTCCACCGTGGCGCTAGAAGGTGGGCCGGCATTGCTGTCAGTGGCTCGGGAAATCAAGCGATCGAGGAACGCTTGCTCTTCAGCTGATGTGCTCGAGTAAGGCGGCGGTAGGCTCTGTTCCACCATGATGATGGGAAGTGTAAGAGGTGTTGTTCGGTAATCTCGGTTTGTAGAAACTCAGGACGATGCAAGTTGCGAATTGTCGGATTGCCTAATGGTGAGATGAGGTTGTTCGAGGTTGATCCACGGAGAGCGGCGGGCGAAGTGAGCTTTATATACCTTGCTCAAGTTTGCTCCAAGGTGCAAGGAAGCGATGAGGACAGGAAGGTAACGGTACCCATTGAAAGCTTTGACCTAGCGAGCTTGTCAGCAGAAACATTATTTGCCTCAGGCAGGCTGAAGCCGAGCGCGAGGACACCGACAAGGCAAGGCATCTCAAAAGAAAGGGGCCACCACAGGACCATGGACCGCTTCGCGTTGGCAGAGTTCAAAGCCGAGGCCTGGAGTGAGTCGTATGAAAGCACCGGATCAGCAGCCTGCTCACCTCTTTGCTTGCTCAGACATCCTTTCCGTAGTCTTCGGCGTCTCGTTTTCGCGACTGAGGTCAGTGGATGTGGGCGATACATTGCATTGCTTGGAAAGAAGCAGCACCTGCGAGAATAAGGCATCTTGGACGGAAGTATTGGAGAGTTATGAGGATGATCGGGTGCTTGATCGGAGAATGAGGATTTGATTGATGACAAGGCAAAGCATCTCAAAAGAACTTGCCCTGTACTGAGCCATGGACATTTCGCCTGAGCAGAGTTGAAAGCCGCGGCCAGGAGAGAGTTGCACGACACAGATGAGCAGCATGCTGATTCCTTCGCCGCCTTTGGAACATCCTCTCCATTGCATTCGGCTCCTCTCCTACGCATCTAAGATCAGCGGCAGTGGGTGTTCCATTGCATTGCTCTGAAGAAGCCAGCATCTGTGGGAATAACGCATCTTGACCGACCGATTTGGAGAGCCATGGGGATATCGTGGGTTGCTGTGCATGTCAACGAGGAGTATCGCAAGTGAACAAGGTGTCCCAGCTCTTTCCGCTGGCGATGGAGGAAAGCGTGGCAGAGCAGGGTAGGATTTGTACTTGCCTTGGCACCTCACCATGCTTCCTACCACGCTTTCCAGACTCGTCGTGTGTCCTTGCCATGACAGCACTATTGTCGTGCCGCCGCACATCCGACTCAGCATTGGGACTTACCTTCCCTGTCCTTCTCATCCTACGTAAACAACGCGACCTGCACGTATCCTCCACGCAAACACCAATGCACCATGTCGTAATCACCACCTTGCACACCTTACTTCAAACAAACCACACATCGCACTCACCATGCCTCACCAGTCAGGAGGCAGAAACACACCGCAACTCGAGCGCGGTGGCGCCGTATCACCGTCGCCAGCTCGAGATGCCCTGCAAAGCCATCTGGAGAGCTCGCTGACGTTGACACGTAAGAGGTCATGGTTCGGTAGCGCTCGCGATATCATCCAGCGCGGCGCGCAGCATGCACGAGGAGTCGTTGATTCGTTGCGTGCGCCGAGTGATGGGAAGACGAGGGATGGAGGACAGCCAGAGTGAGTGTATCCGCGCGAATGTCAAAGCGAACTCTGGCTAACACGGATTCATAGGCATGAAGACCGGATGCAGCTTGTTCAGGACGAAGAGGCGAGTCTCGGACAGCCGTCGACCAACACTGATGACAACTCCTTGACGCCGCTTCGTCCACTCAAGCAAGAGCGTTCTCGCACTTTCACGCCAAAGAGCGCCATGAACAGTCTTCGTCAACATCTTCCGATGAGCACAAAAGATAGACAGAAGAGAGCACCATTGTCGAACATCACTGGAAACGTAATGCGTAGTCCTGCCGGTCCAGAGGAATTCGAAGAGGATGAACCGGAGTCGAAGCCTTCAATCAGAGATTCCGTGGAGATGATCAAACAACACTCTCGAAAGGGCAGCGTGGCCCGAAGCCTCGTTGGCAGTCTTCGCACTCTCAGTCGCAAAGGTACAATCTCGCGGCCTGGGTCGTCCGGCAAAGACAGCAAGGTGGCTACCGAGAGTCCGAGCAAGGCAGCCGCAGTACCACTGCCATCCTCGCCAATCGACATCCCGGCAGCGCCGACGTTGTCACTTAATCTGGGACCGCCGATAATGTCGACCAGCTTCATCGATCTTCCTGAGGCCCAGCGACGAGCTGATTTGATGACGTTGACGGATCCCGCGAACCAGTTGCCACCGCGAGTGCCAACATACTATACTCGCATCCCAGGTGAAGGTCCGCATGATAGGCCAGTGTCGCCAATTCGCAAGCAGACTCCATTGACTCCGGGCGAATTGCTTCATATGCCTGTCGACGAGTTCGGCTTCAGCGCTCCGGAAGGTCCGAGCACACCAATGCCCGGCACGAACGCCATGCTCGACCTCGATGGTTCCAATGATTCAGACAAGGTTTTTGAGCGTAGCGTTGAAGCCAGAGATCAGGCTAAGAAGCATGAGAACAAAAGCTTGAAGAAGATGGCTTCCATCGATGCCCTGGCCGAGCAAGATATTTCTGGGTCTCCACAACAGGCCGGCTTGAGTCCCTTGAGGCCTCGCAACCAGCGGCAGCTATCGGCCACTACCATCGAAAGCTGTCCTAGTGATATGCCGGAGTTGTCGAGACAGAAGACATTGCAGACACCAAGTGCTGGCCACCGTGATCCAGCAACTGGAGACTGGCAGAGCGACGACCCGTTTGCGCCTGGCAACGTAGTGGGTGACGTTGCGACCCAGGACCTTCCGTCGCACGAGCAGTCTGTCAAGCTTCCCATCAAGCCAAAGATCATGGTCCAAGCCGTAGACGCGACCGAGGCTCGAACGTTGAATGGGACATCGCCACCATCAGTGAAAGATCTTTATGATTCCGAAGATGACATCCCGCTGTCCAAGTTGATGAAATCAAGAATCTCCCGAGTCATATCCGAAGTGCCCACAACGCACGCCGTCAACATACCGTGGGAGGAGTTGCATCCAGAGGACTCAGCCGACCGGGACAGTCTGAAACAGCTGGAAGACAAAACGAATATTATGGAGCCTCCGCCCATGGGTTTCAGTGAATCGCAGGAGTATGACCAGCACAACGGAGAAACATTCAAGTCTCCGGCCAACGTTCGCAGCACCAAGGAACAGGATGCCGTTGATGAAGAGCCAGAGCGCGCAAGCTTTGAGTCGATGTCCAATAGAACAGCCGCCACTCCACTCTATCAGCGCATATTCAATTCGCAGGCTCCGAGCCCAGGTCGCAACCGCGCGGGAACAACTCATTCCGCTGATGTCGGAGACTTTTTCTGGAGATTCGCAGTCAATAATTGGGTGAGAGGAAATGGAGACGAGGCCGACTCGCCGAGCGCAAAGCCTGACACACCTCGTCGCGGCTCCACGGGTGAAAGCCTCGACTCAGTGTCAGTCAACGAGCAACGACCGACACCAGAGGCCAGTCCTGCCGTCTCGTCACCCGATCGGCCGTCCATGGGCGACCGCTTGGAGTTCGACATGAAGCGGTCTGAACGCAACATGCGGTACAACGCATTAGGCGATCTATCTGCCGCGAAAGGAAAAGGCAGTAGCGAGCCATGGGTTGCCCCATTGGCATTGCGCCCGAAGCTGAAGGTCGATACCGGCCATGAAGAGGGCCACGTTCGGCAGCTGACTTTCGCGGGTCCCGAGGATGCTGACTGCCCTCAGGCCGCACCTGGAGACAAGGAGACTGGCGCTTTTCGCCGCAGCGCCCACGACATGAGCTCTGACAGCATTGAGGCAGACTTGCAGAATGCGATCGCGGAGAATTATGTGTTCCAAATGGCAATGTCGGGCGTTGACATTGACTCTGAGCATCCAACATCCGGATCCACTGCAGTAGCCTCTGATTCCTTCGCAGACTTGGGAAAGGACCCGATCAGCCCTGCTAGCGCGGAAGAGCTTCTGCCGTCGCCAGACAGCGAGATCGCAAAGCTAGGCATGGCCGTGAACAACCTTGAGTCGGAGATGGAAAGGGCTGGCTATGTGGCTCTGGGGTCCTCTCCAATGTCTTCAGATCGCGAAGAGTCTACAGCGCTGCAGTCGGATGCACTGTCTGACGAGGCCGCGAACGAGATCATGCTGAAGGTAGCAGGCGTTCATCCGCAGGAGGATAGCCTGGACGATGCCCTTGGATTGTTCCAGACGTACAATCGCTCGCAAGTGCACATCGATGGCGGACATATCGAGTCAGATCCAGTCGACCCGGACGAGCGGAGGAAGTTCTCTTTTGAGGAGGGCGATGGTCCTGACGATAAGTCTCCGTCCCCTGAAGTCTTGTCGGCATCGGTGCAGAACTTGTACGCCAGCCTTCCACCCAGCTCGCCGATCAGGGAGAAATTGACCGAGCTTCAGACCTCAGAGACCTCACCCCTGAGGAAGAAGCCGAGCACGCCATCCAGGTATAGGAGAGGCCGAAACGCCTGAATCCCATTGGAGGATTATCCAGAAATGTCCAGGAGGAGGCTTAAGTTGTCCAGATTGGATTCACACATTGCTACCTGGCCACGAAAGAGACAGGATACTTAATGATTGGGGAGGGTCGATAGGCATCATTCCTCGAAACGTAGATAGCTGAATGCATGGTAGATAGGGTATCGTAGGATATCCGTTGTAGGTAGTCGTTGAATGGAAGGATCATCGTGACATCTTCAAAGCCATCATTTCCATCCATATGGATATCCACTGCGCGTCGTCTTGCGGCCGTCGTCGATGCGGATGAGGTTAGTTGAAGGGTGAATGTTGATGTAGAAGTTCAGAGAGTGAGAGTGTCGAAGACGCGACGCGGGTCCCGGGCCGAGCTCTCCCGAAGCTCCGAAGCTTGAATGCTTCTTGGAGCTCTCTTGCTTCAACACTCCCTCGAATTGACAATGTGATGCTACGCCATCAGCGCCTTCGACAGAGCGCCTTGAGCTTCTGTGGGAGGCGACAACTTCAGCATGTGACAGGTCAATGCACCGTAGCGCGCTCTTACGCCGCTGCAAGTACACCGATCGTCGAGGATGGTATCATTCTGCAGCTCCTGATGATGGCCTTTCGTTGTGCTAATTGGAACCTTAGGCCGGCCTAGAAAACGCGTTGGTATCAAGGCCAACATCATCACGGCCGAGCCCCCATCCGATCGAGCCACCGCCGCTTCGAAAACGCTCTCCGGCCACATCTCCCCATTCGATGCTACCGTTGTGAAGCTTCTCAGAGAATGCAATGTCTCCTTCGATTTCGAACAGAATATGGACGAGTTTGGCATGGGATCGCACTCGCAGTACTCTTACCAGGGTCCCGTGATCAGCATCTACAGTAGAGGAGGCGTCCCTCTTTCACCTGGAGGGAGTAGCGGTGGCAGCGCAGTTGCTGTCGCAAGGGGAGAGTGCAATGTTGCGTTAGGGACGGATACTGGAGGTTCAGTCCGGCTGCCTGCTGCGTATCTGGGCATTTTGGGCTTCAAGCCTTCCTATGGCCGCATCTCGCGTTGGGGTGTGATCCAATATGCCAACTCGCTCGATACGGTTGGGATTCTTGCCCGGGAGTTTACGGACGTCCGACAGACCTTTACGACTCTCGACAGACATGACAAGCAGGACCCGACGTCGCTTTCTCCATCACTCCGCGGTCGTATCGACTCTTCGTCCGAGCACGATCCGAAGAGGCTTAGGATTGGCATTCCCTCGGAGTACAACATTGCAGAGCTATCGCCGATTGTGCGTAAAGCATACGTCTCAATTCTTGAGGCTCTCCAAAGTGCTGGGCATAGCCTGCATTCTGTCTCGCTCCCGTCTACCAAATCCGCCCTCTCAGCATACTACGTCCTTGCGCCAGCCGAGGCCTCTTCCAACCTTGCAAAGTACGATGGGATTCGGTATGGCCATCGCACGTCCTCCTCTGATGCGAGCCCAAAAGCTGACCCTCCATCACCACTATACGCACAAACAAGAGGCGAGGGCTTCGGAGACGAGGTGAAGAGACGAATTCTACTCGGAGCATACACACTGAGCTCAGAGGCAATGGACAACTACTTCAGTCAGGCTCAGAGAGTCAGGAGATTGGTGCAGCAGGACTTCGACCGGGTATTTGCAAAGCAGAATCCACTTCTTGATCCTGTGCAAAGAGCTGGAGCTGCTGAGCATGCCAAGATTGATCTGCTGTTGACGCCCACAGCACCAACTCTTCCGCCTACAATCGAAGAGCTGAAGAAACAGAATCCGCTGGAGAACTACATGAACGATGTCTTCACCGTCCCTGCTTCGCTCGCCGGTCTACCTGCTATCAATGTGCCAGTGCCGTTGTCGGACGAGCAGAAGGCCAGCATGGAAGAGAGCGACGTGAAGGCCGCCGGTATGCAGCTTATCGGACAATTTGGCGACGACAAATTGGTTCTCTCTGCCGCTGAAGTCATGCACCAGTCATTGAGATAGTGCACGAACCAGCATTTGTCGCACAAAATTGGTCCTCCTTTCAGCAGCTGAGATTCTGTATCTCCCGACTTGTTGTCCGTAGGGCTCGAAGAGCTAGCTGTTGCAAGCTGCAAACCTCACGGATGCTTCTGAGTGACATGTGAAGCACAAGGCTCTTTCATCTCATGGACTGGTCGTCAAGAACGTTGGGACCGGTCAGAGCTGGTCACACCGTAGCCATCCTGCAATGTCTAACAGGCGAACGCCCCAAATTTCACCGGATGCCTTAGATGACGCTGTAATTCGGATCCGGTGCATATCTGCTCCGACTGCATGGCTCAAGAAGATGTACATAAGTACTGGCATACTCTGCCGGAAACTGGCTCAGCACCAAGATCTTGCAATACTCCTTTCGCATTGCACCTGCGAAAGAAAGACCTCAAAGACCTTCATCAAATCTCAAAAGATCAAACATGCAGCAACCTTCGCTCATCATCTTGCTCGGGGCTCTTTTTGCGGCCTCCGATATCTCCCTCGCGACACCGATGGGCAGACGCGACACTTCGATTGCCCCAAACCAGCAAAGCTGCAAAGCAAAGCAAAGCAGGATCTTGCAGGCTGCGACTATCGCATCGACATCGGCGTACCTTTCAACGGAGAATCAGGATGCGCAGACGTCAAGGACGGCCTAGAAGCTCAGGTGGATATCGCGTCCTGGGAATGCAAGGACGACGGTTCTGGAAACACCAAGCTCGAGTTCTTCAACTCCTGGTGTTACGGCAATACCATCAACCAGGTTCTGGATCGGATGTATCCTACGGTCAACGGGTTCAATTGTCCCTCCAAGTGAGGAGACTTCTCTAGGGGACTGGCGGGGTTTTTGGGGCTGGTGTTGGAAACACGCACAGGAATCAGACATCGCCTTGATCTGGAAAGAGTCACTCACTCAAGATTTCATTTGCATTTGGCTACATGTTGGCACTTTAACAGCAAGGTCTGTTTACTGAGGAATAACCAAACGAGCTGCAACGGGAGGACAACACTATTGTGCAGCTCGACATCTGTCACACTGGTTGCACCGTACACCTTGAAAAACATGCTTTTCATCAGAGCTACATCCACTCTTGAGTCGAAGGCAAGTATATCTTTGACAACCTTTCCCCGCTCAAAAGACCATTCAGTAACTGCAGCCTCCCGCAACTGACCACAGACTCCAAACTTACGAGAACAGCCTAGTGCTACAACACCAAACACAGAGCTCAATCGCACAACCAAGCAAGACGCAATGCTGCTCAAGTCCCTCGTAACGACGATCCTCCTCACAACTCCTTCCGCCCTCGCTGTCCCAGCAACCCTCCACCCCCGGGACTACATCGCCCCAAACACTCAAAACTGCAAGCCCCTCGTCGTCGCCACTCTCTGCTACTATACCATCGCCATCGGCTCCTCCTTCAAGAAAGGCCGTGACTGCAACGATCTCAAATGGGCTCTGGACAGCGCTGGAGTCAGCTTAAATCATTATGAGTGCTGGAGTGAAGGAAGGGACAACACTCAGCTAAAGTTCAATTGCGACAGTTGCTATGGAGGGGTGGGGATCAATTCGGTGCTGCACGCTGAGTTTCCGAATGTGAATGAGTTTAATTGTCCGGTGGTTTAAGGAAGACGGCGAGGAGAGTAAGATTGACGAACGGACGGGATCTTGACAGGATTGGACTTAGTTGCTCGCTGATTCGAAGAGGATGGTACACAAGGACACTTTTACTACAGGCGAAGTCGAAGGACAAGCCCAGCAAACTGTTTCATCGCCAATACAACATGTAGCGAGAGCATACTAATCGCTGCGTTCTGCCTCACTGGAACAAGTGCAGAGCGCTTCAATGCTACCATTTCAGCGCAACACTTCCCAGCCCTCTGCATAACCTCCGACCTCACGAAAAATGTTGACATCCTTCCTCACCATCCTTCTCACTACCTCAAACCTCTCCTTCGCAACTCCTCTCCTCACAACCCGCCCATCAACCGCAAACCATTCATCCCTCGCAACACCTTCGCCTCCCAAAATACACAACTCCCCCCTCATCCCCAACACGCAATCCTGCTGGGCGTACCAAGCTTGGCCTCCCTTCTGCAGATACTACATCCGCATCGGCGTCCAATACTCCAACGGCGCAGGCTGCCGGGACACCGAAAAGCCGCCAACATCGACGTCGGGGCGTTCGAATGCATTCCAGACTATTGCGATTGCTCCAAAGACGGAGGCTGCGACGATAGCCAGTGCTACGTGAACGACAGGGGTGGGGATACGGTCTGGTTGGACTTCTCGAATCGTTATCGTTATGGGGAGTCGATTAATCATGCTTTGGAGGAGATTTATCCGGAGATTGATAGGTCTAATTGTCCGTCGGAGTAGCAGAGAGATGGAGGAGAGGAATGGGATTGGTTCTGCAATTCAACAACGAATGTATCTCAGGCTCAGCCTGGATGTTCTGCTCGGGTATCTTGAAACAGTCTACAAATGAATCGCTCAATTTCATAGTCAAGGAGAGCCCTCAAGGGGGACCAGTCCGATCTGTTTGCCGCCCATTCCAACCAGTATGCCCTTTCATCGCTCAAATTTCACACCGAGCCGTGTCGAATGTGGATTGTGGTGGTCGACGCTACGCCTTATGAAGTCCCCTTGAAGCCGCCCGTGGAAAATACCTGCTCGCCGTCATTGTTCCCACTCGTCCACCAGTGCCGCAGAGCGCCCGCGTGAGACATCATTCTACTGAACACCTTTCCCAAAGCTTCCTACACCTCATTCAGATCATCCTAAGCTCCGCGCCCCAGTCCGACGCTACTCGCGCTCTCTCCAACTCGCAACTCATCCTCTGTGACGCCAATGGCTCTCCGGCTGCTCGCGGTCGTGCTTTGACTCTCGCTCCGTTCCCTCGGGCCAGCCACGCCGCCCACGCCACTATCCCAGACCCCTAACCCGGCGCTGTGAGGCGGGCTTGCGAGGGACCCTCTAGGTGCGCGTTCGCTTACGGCGGTGGCCGAGGTAGGTTCTCGGGGGCTCGACAGATTGGCGAGGTTCTCGCGACTGCCCGAGAGACGCATTGGGTCTGGACGAGCGGCGTCGCTCTGGCTGCTGTCCCGCCTACGGGTGCGGAGGGCACGCTCGAGGGCTCGGACGCGTTGCCGGAGGGCCTCGTTTTCTGCCTTGACGATTTCCATCTCGGTTCGGTATGCGGCCGTCTCGGCGTAGTGTTGCATAGCTGCGGCCGAGCCTTGCTGCGGGCTCTGGGCCGGGCTCGGAAGCGGCTGCGGGACCGTAGGGGCCGGAGTGCCAGCCTGCGCATGTGTGGACGAGATCGTAGCTTGGGAGGGATCGCGGGAGATGGAAGGACGGTGCGGGAGCGTGTATGTTGCTCCCGTCGGGCGGGAGATGTCCATGCTGTGTCGTGCCGGGGTGGATGTGCCCGAGGCCGAGAGGGACGGGTTCCGGCTGAGAGAGGAGCGATCTCCAAGTGCTGCCGCTCGCTCCACCGAAGCTTGAGATACGCCGCTCTGGGGGACGTTCATAGGTGCCGTGCTTCCGGCCTGAGCCTGTGTAGAGATACCACTGCCAGCAGCTGACGTACTTGTCGACGGGGTCGGGATGCTTCGGCCACTGACCGAGGAGGACGAGCGGTGGCGGCGCGAGGGTGTCGGGTGGGTTGCTCCCATCATTTGGTGCGTCGGATTGGGGTCGGAGATGTCGACGGGTAGCAACGAGGCCGTCGCGGAAGTGGACGACACAGAGGAGGCATTGCTAGCGACCGAAGCGGACTGGGCGCGTAGAGCCGTGAGCTCGCGGGTGAGTCGGTTGACCTGTGCCGACTTAGCAAATGTATTCTGTGTCTAGCTTCAAGCTCTGTTCTTCATACCACTGCTTCCTGCTCTTTTTCGCACTCAAGGTACAGCTCGGCGGCGGTGAGAGGGCGTGGGTGGCGGATCGGAAACTGGTCGCCGCTCGACGTGGTTGGACTGCGGGTGTCTCGAGTGTGGACGTGAGTATTCGCAGACGCTGGCATTGCTGGCGGCGGCATGATCTGGCTTGTTCGTCTAGAAGGAGTACTGGGAGTTGGTTGCGACCCACGATCCAGCCGTGGTGAGCCGTTCAATGTCGAGATGTCGGGCGCCATCTCTGGTGTCTTCTTCTTCTTCGTACGCGTATTCACGTCCGACTCACTCTTCTTTCTCCTTATCGCTTATCTTGTTGCTACTCGTGAAGGGCGGCGGAGCGGCAGAGCACTACGTGTTTGATGGTGGGACGGATGATGCGGTGTGCGTTTGCGGGCGCGTGTTCAAGGGGCAGGTAGGCGGGCAGGCAGCTACCACGGCGCCCTATTCACTCATGACGGAATCGTTATCGTCGACTTGACCACGACAGTGTGGTTGCCGTGTAATGGTTTCAGGAGTTCGTCTGGCATGCAGATCAATGCGCAGCACTGCCACGAGCAAAGAGGAATTCCAGTCTGAAACACAGGGACATCTGCAGGTGAATCCGCGGGGTCCAAGTGAGGTCAACTTTGACGCGACAGGGGCAAGCTTGTGACGCGGAGGCCCCGGAACGCTATCCGAACGCTTTGACATGTGAAAGAGGGACATTGAGAGAATTCGTTGCCGCTTCTCTCCTAACGTCGAGCCGTTTTGAGCGACATGACTGTCCCGTCATAGGCCTAGCAAGCGGGTCGCTAGGAGAGGGAGGAGGCTCACGCACTCTCGAGATAAGTACTACGGATTATGCTATCAGCATCGAGTTCAGCACGTTGGCACGACTGTCCTGGACAGACAGCGGCAGCGAATTTTGTCTGGGTCCCTCGGAAAGCAAGAAAAATGGCCTCAACAGTGCTGTTCGGCAATATTGTACATATTATGCCTATGAACATCGAGTACATGATCCAAGCAATCGTCATTGCTTCAGCCTTGAACCTTGCATATCCTCCTGCGCATCCTTCACCAGGAAGCTGTGCCACAGTTAGCAGATGTTCGTAATTTGATCGATCAAGATGCAGGAACATACTTATACCACCAAATCGTCGGTCCAACAGTGCCCAAATGCCACAGCGCATGCGCATCTACCATGCCCCACCACGGTGGGAAATCAAACAACTCCAAGCTCATTGCGAATATGATCCAGAACACGATCAGACCCGGCCAAGCTGCCCATAGCCTGCCCACCTTTCGGAACCTTTGAATCGAGAACCAAGTCCACAGAACATTCTGTATAAGACCAATCACAACGTTCGCCGCCATGTTGTATGTGTAGTCAAAGCGCCAGAATGCCAGGTATGAGATGTGGCACAGGTATAGTGTCGCGCATATCAACGTCCATAGCCGAAGCACTGTTCCCGTCTTCCCATTATAGTCGTTTTCGCGATCCAGCCTAAAGATCCGCACAGGCGTATAAAACATCCCGTACATAACGCTTGCGCCCGCGCCAAAGTAGTCCAGCTTCTCTGTCAAGTTGAAGTCCCGAGTGTGGAAAATCATGCTGAAGATCCAGCTCGCAAGACCAAAGTATCCAAAGCCCAGGTAATACTTTCTGAGCGGGTATCTCGCAGGTATCGTCTCTTTCAGCTTCCGAATGCCATAGTCGTGCGCCAGGAAGTTAGCTAGACTGAACAGCACAGAAGCAGGCTCTTGCATTCCGAGAAAGCGGTAGAAGGGCCATTTGCCATGAAATTGGACGACGGGCTCGAGGTATGGAGGTTCGCGCGCGAGGCGTTGTTCAGTTATAATGTGTTGGCAGGCATAGTCGCATTCGGAGGGGCAGTCCCAGAAGAGGAGACGGTGTTGAAGCGCTTCAACTCGTTAGCCAACAAACGCTCCATATTACTGATCGCAATCGCATACGTATGTTCAACCCATCCTCACCACAATTCGCATCTGTACAGTCCTGTCAAGCGATCCAAATCAGCGACTGTTTCACGCCCCTCCAAGCCATCACTCCTTACTTTCACACATTGCCTGAACTCCGGCAGTCTATCGCCCAAGGACGCATTCGCAATCCCGCCAAAGAAGAGAGCATACCAGGCCAGAGGCAGTAAACACAGCCTCCGCAGGGTGCGATGGCGCATGATGCATGTCTGGGTCGAGAAGGACCAAATGATGGGAGCTTCGACTTCGAATGAACGCGGCAAGCTTGGCGCGTGCGCTCCCGCCGTGGAGCCGAGACGGCGCGGCATTGCTTCTCACTTCATGTTTCGAGTTCGGACTTCACCTCTTCGCTCGCGACATCTTCAACTCGGAGACCTCAAACTGAGGTGCAGATATCAGAGAACAGTCGTACGGGCCGAAATAGAGTCGCAATACTCCTCTCTGACCGTCGCAGTACACCGCCGAGTAGGCGACGTCCTGCAGCTGCGGCGTGTTACTTTCGCGTCAACTGATTGGAGCAGACCCAACTGAGCATGTGCTGAGCAGGACATGCGGTGTTTGTGCGACCAAAGCTAAGTGTATCTCTTCTAGTCAAAATCGTCATATGACTGGCAGCCATGGCCTCGCTAAGATCCTCTCAACGGACGACGCCAAGACGGAAGTACACAGTAGATGCTTTTGAGGGGATTGACGAGCTCAAATCTTCATCAGCATCCGAAGACGAAGACGAGGATGACATCGAGGATGAGAAAGAAGATGCAGAATCTTTCCAGGCGGGGCCCGAGACACCCGATGCGGACTTCGACGACGATGACATGTCCGGTGTGGAAGACTTGGGTCCAGTTGAGGAAGTTGACGACCGCGCGAGCGATGCCGGAGAGGCGGATCTGGACGACAATGTCTCGATCGCCGAAGACCCCATATTTCCAATGAGCACGCCAAGGAAAAAGGCGCGATCACGACCTCAGGTCAAAATCTCCGAGGAAGAACGGCTTTACATTCGAGGCGCTCCGGACAGCATCCACAATCGAATTTCCATTGCAGACCGTCGGCTGTACTACTTTGGACCCACTAAGGACGACCTGGGACACGTACAGCGGGCAAGAAGCAAGTGGGGCTACGAGGTCTGTTTCCCAAGTCGAAAGGTGAACAAAAATGGCGTAGGGGGCCTCGAGTACGACAGCTTCTTCCGGAAGGAAATTGAGCAATCAGATGCGAACTGGAAATGGTACTACGAAGGCGGTGGCAAAGCTGCATTCGCACAGCGGCAGCAAATGAGCGTTTTGTCGAGTGAGGAAGCCAAACAGTACATGCCTGTGGACGGTTCCGGCGAGCTGGGGGTCGTAATGGGCGGTATCAACGAGCGCAAGTTGTTTGAATTATCCACGCATCAGTCATTGAACATATCATTGCCATTCGAGAGGGAGCCTCCCCCTGGTCAGACTTGGCGAGAAGTCCGAGGAGCAGACTACAAGAGTGGATTTATGCTGAATTTGACTGCGAGAGTCCACTGTTTGGATTGGGTGCCGAGCCAGAGTGGCTCGAAGCAGTACCTTGCTGTCTCAGTACTCCCCAAGCGACAAGAGGATCACCCTCCCTTCGAAGCGCCTGCAGCTCCTGCATTCTCGCTGCAGCCTCAGCATCCATCAAGCATTCAAGTCTGGGAGCTTTCGGCCACCTCACAGGGATACATCGACAAGACAATACCACCGAGACTGTGCACAGTACTATGTATGGCTGTCGGCGACATCAAAGCCTTGAAGTGGTGCCCGATGCCACGTAAAAGCAGCGATGGGCTTGGTCTGTTGGCATTGATTACTGGAGATGGTGCGACACGAATATTGGATGTCAGCAAGCCGTTGGATTCCAGCAACATATCCTACTTGCGCATCGACAAGTTTGCCCTCGAAGCCAACGCTCCCGGTACCGTCTTCACCAGTCTCACCTGGCTGAGTACATCTCGCCTCGCAGCGGGCACCGCTCTGGGGACTCTCGCAATCTGGGATCTCCCACAATCTCTGCGCTCATCCGAATCAAACGCCAGACCTATACTCTACACCAGCCTAAGCTCAAGCTACATCCTAAGCATAACCACCGGCTACCCCTCCCACCCCAATCTCCTCATGGCAACCTCCATGAACGGTCATGTCACCGTAACCGACATTTCGAGACCTTGGCCAACCACTCCCGCTGGCACATCCCAATCTCAACGCTCGCGGATTGGACAGCCGCTGCTCGTCTGGAATGACTTCACCAAAGCAGCCTTCAGTGTGGAAGACAATCATTCCATCAAGTCGTATCCGCTACGCAGATGGTTCAGCACGATCGGAGTGGGCAGACTGAAGAGTCACGCGACATGCGTTGCGGTCAGTCCATGCCATCCGTTCCTGCTGTTTGGAACGGCTGGTGGTGAGGTGGTTGGCAACAATCCAATTCGTCGACTGGCGGATGGTGGCAAGGTGACAATGTACAACCAGACATGGTTCCTGCACGAGTGGCGGAGACCGACGGAAGAGGAAGAGAAGGCTGCTGCGCCCGCAGATGGCGGCGAGACAGTCACTCTGAATGGCACAATGCCGGACTGGAAGATTGCCACTGGCAAAGATGGCCTGAGCAGAATCACAGAAGGCTTTAAAGCCGAGCGGGTACACTTGTCGTCGGCTATGGGCGGCGAGCTTCCCAATGTGAAGAACGGAATTGTCATTTCTACTATCTACGAGGAGAAGACTGCCGTGACTTCGGTGGCCTGGAACCCGAACTTGCACGTGGGCGGGTGGGCTGCTGCTGGAATGGCTGATGGGCTGCTGAGAGTGGAGGATATTGCTGCGTGAGAATTTGAAAGAGCATAGAATACAGCTTTTGAAGAATTTTGCTGGGAGACCACCCGCCCAGGCTGTCACTGATGCCTATCTTCGTTGCAAGAGCGCAACCCTGAAGTTTGCTGCCGTCTGTTGCTGTCTGATCCTGATCAGCCAATACAGAGACACCAACCATCCCCAACCATCCACGTGCAACTCCGCGCCATTTACCTCTCGGATACAACTGTCAAGCCTTGATTGTGACTGCAATTAGGGTCCCTCGGCGTCTGGTCCGTCAAATGGCACTCCAGGCACGGCTCTGTAATCCGCTCCCTGATTTGCGAGCTGCACGTAGCGAGCTCTGCGTGAATAATTCCTGGTCCTCCGTAGCCTCGTCGAATGCAGACGTGGCCGCAATCAAGCGGTGACGCATTCATGGGCTCCGAGAAATTCCAACTTGTCGTCGCCATGCGCTGGAGCACCCCCTCGAGAGGCCATCGCTCAAGCTCAGACGGCGGCCAAAGATTCTGTGCTTTCATCTGCCGTATGAGTGCTGCGCCAAACCAGTCACAGATGTTGCATTTAGGGCAGTCGCTGTAGCTACCACCGGCATCGATCACCCGGTCGATGGTCTCTTCAATCGTTCTGCGGATCTGGAAGTGCGTCTCCATGCGCTGTTCCTGCAAGAAATCTGCCTTAATGCTTTAGCTTTGTCAATAAGCATAAGGATCTCGGCTTACATATCACGTCCTGGATCTCATGGAAGCCATCGCTCGAGGCTTTGAAATTGAGCGCTTCCTGGCGGGACCTGAGATCGCACAAAACCCATTGTTTCCCAATCTCCCGAAACATCCTCGGCAAGTGTAGTATGCGGCTACATACTAGGAGGGTGTGCCTTCCATTGTCGTCGCACTCTTTCAAGAGCTCATTCATCCAAGGCTGCACATGAGGCCTCAATGGTTCACAGCATCGGTACCTATCAGCCATGGTCGCCAGGTCATATAGCTGATTTAGTTCCAGCCTCTGCGGGAGACTGTTTAACCGATGGTGCATGATGCAGCAGATGACGCTCATGGGAGCTGGATCCTCGTCTGGGAGCTCAAGGTCGAACGTGCTGGTCGCTTCGGGGCCTTTCGAATCTTTGCGTCTTGACTCGAGCTTGTCTTTGAAGACGGATGAGCCATTAGAAAGGACGGCCGATGATACATGGAGTCGGATCCTGACCAAGATCAGTTTGTAAATGCATTCAAGAGGGAGGTGCGCCATACTTCTCTGCCTGACCGCAGACGATCCAGACATCGCCGGCTGGTGCAATGATGAGTTCTTCGGAAGACATACTGATGGATGGACGTGTGTGTTGTTGATGGTGGCATGATGACCCAAACCCAACATCGGACGCGAGAAGGCAAGACGCCGCAAGGACGAGCAAGAGCGTTTCGTCTTTGACACCCGACACTTACATTGAGCGCTCTTGCTTCACTCACTTCCACGGCTTCGCGCTAGCGCCTCCTGCCTTTGGCAGCACTTCGCCAACTTCAATCTGTCAACAACATTGAACCTCGATACATCAGCATTCGAATCATTACATGACAATTTTGCCAACATCATTCAAGACCATCGCTCACAGCCTTATACACTACATATACCGATCATTGGACCAGCATACATCACAAAATGCTCGAACGCGTCCGCATCATATGCCTCGCGCTCCGCGACTTCATTTTCAATCGCTGTCGCAACTGGCGCAAGTTACCGAACACGGCGAATCGAACACCGCAAGTAGTACAGCTAGCTCATCACCCCAACATCGAACTCCTCATCAATGATGCCGTCCTCATTCAGGTCTCCTCCAACGTTATCTCCGGGGTATCACAAACCTTCAAAAACCTTTGCACAGACGACAACGGAGCGAGCGTTGCTCGCAGAGATCCCAATCTTCAAGCGCCGGTAAGAGTGCCTCTGCAAGAACAACATCCGCAAGCAATGGTTCATCTGTGCTCCATCTGGCACGATCAGAACTACACCTTGCCGGCGAGCTTGACGGTCGACGATTTGCTACAGCTTGCCAGCGTCGTTGACAAGTACGACTGCTCTGCTTCCATTGAGGCTGCTGTCACCGCCCTCTTCCGACACAACATGGACAACTCTCGATGGCGGGAGAAGATCATGTTGCGACCACCAGACACTCTCAATGCTCTACGGATCATGGATGTCGCCGATCCCTTTGCCCGAGTATCCGACATCATGATGCGTACGGCATTGGCCTAGCAGAATATGTCGACATCAGGTGTGCTTTCCGAGATGGAACACAATCTCCACGGTAAAATTGATATACCCAGCTCTTTGGATCTACCTCGGAGGTACGAGATGGTCTAACACTGTACAGGGGCGTTGCAAGCAGCCAGTTGCAGGGCCTGCATTGAGCTGAAATCCGCTGTGCAGGATCTCCTCAAAACCATGGTGATCCGTGCCATGCCAGGCAACCACGATCACCCAGAGAACGGGCAACTCTACCGAGATCTGGACATGACCGCGACAGAGACATCGGTACTCCCCCGGTGCAATCGACGGAGGAAGGCGGCAAGTTTCTGCGTCAAGCATCTGGGCAGAAATTTGGCTCGACCAGCCTACCAAGAAGAATGGGGCAAACATTGTCCATTTCTAGACTTCTCTGAAGCAATCGCCAAATTGGAGCCTCCCGGGCGTAACGTCGTCAATCCGTGCCGCGGCCCTTCGTGTCGCCCAGATCATAAGATCTCTATCTACAGATCGGGGCTTAATCACCTGAAGAGGACAGCCAGGGACATTTTCGCCGGGGTTTGTTTGGATTGCTTGAAAGCTGGAGGCAGGTTTGAGGGACAGTGTCAATTCCCGCATTACTGAAGAATTGGTGATGCGTCGACAACACTGCCATTGAGTTGAATTGGAACATCTCTCTTTCGAAGAACGGATCGGTTGATCGGGGCTGAGAGAAGCTTCAATCACTATTCCATTATTACCTTCTAGTCATGCTTCAGGTTCAGTTCCTCCCACAACTACTCCGCCGCCTCCTTATGAACCGCCTGCTCCGGCCTTGCCACACCCTCCCCATCAGTCTTCTCCCTCAAATCCTCCCCCTCCTCACTATCCTTCGCCACCGGCGCAATCCCATCCTCCCCATCCTCAACATGATTCCCTGCCTCCTTCCTAATCCTCGCAATCTCCTCCGGCGGCGGCGCCACCCACTTATTCGACTTCCAAGGCAAAACATTTGACAAATACATCGTATCAATTTCCTCCAACGTGCGACCTTGTCCTTCGATTACGAAGAAGTAGATTATGAGTCCGCCGAGGACGTTGCAGCCTGCGAAGACGTAGCCGTAGCGGAAGTCGATGGAGGAGGTTATGAAGGGTGTGAAGAAGGCTAGGAGGAAGTTCCAGAGCCAGTTGGAGGCGGTGGAGAGGGCCATTCCCTTTGCGCGGTAGCGGGAGGGATAGAGTTCGCCGCAGATTGTCCAGATCATGGGGCCCCTATCATGCACTCATTGTTAGCATGTGCACTTCCCACGACACTTTACCTTCGCGAGTAGGTAGGTAGATACTCACCAAGTCGTAGCAAACCCGAATATGAAAAACGCGGCCATGACAATCATAGCCGTCGCCGCTGACTCCGTATTCTGCGGCGTCTGTCGATCAAGAGCGAAATGTCCCACACTCGCAAAAATGAGGAACATGATAAACATCCACGTCGAACCTATGATGAGAGATTTGCGACGACCGTAGTGTTCGACGATGTAGAGACCGTAGAAGGTGGTTCCGAAATTGATGCCGTTGAGGATCATTTGCGTGACGAAGGAGTTGTTTATGCCGGTGCCTTGGAAGATTGTTGTGCCTAGAAGAAGTAAACGTCAGTGGGGACTTGGGGGAGGGGAGGGGAGATAGTGATGAGGGCTTACCGTAGTAGAAGAAGTAATTTGCGCCAGTGAGTTGCTGGAACATCTGCAACCCAACACCCAGCAAAATCCGATACGCCATTTTCGGAGCAAACATCATCCTATACCATTCCTGAACCGCATTACCCTTCGCAGCCTCAGCGCGGAGCTTCTGTTCGATCTCCTCGAGCTCCACATGGAGGGTATAGTGATTCGCAGGCGCACCATACACCTTCATCATCGTGGCTTTGGCTTCTTCAATCTTGCCTTTCCGGTAGTTGAAGCGAGGGGTTTCCGGGAAGGCGAGAATACCGACGCCGAGAATGACGGCCCAGATGAAGCCGATGCCCATGGGGATGCGCCAGGAGGCGGCTTTGTAGCGTTGGTGTTCGTAGCAGCCGAAGTTTATGCAGGCTGCGAGGAAGATGCCGAAGGTGATGAAGAGCTGGACAAGGTCAGTGAGAGTTGTGGGATGAGATGGAGTATTCTTACCTGATAACATGAGATCAGAGCACCTCGAATGTGTCTTGGTCCAGTCTCTGCCTGCATCGTAGTCAGCATCCAGTGACCTCTCAATCCCATGGCTAGAGAAGCTCACCATATACATCGGCACCAACAAACTCAGAGCCCCTACCCCCAAACCCGCAACAAAACGTCCCATCATGACCTGATACCACTTATCCGTTGCAGAAATCTGCACGATATTGCCAACGCAGAAGATGATGCACCAGAAGGTGATGCTCAGCCTTCGCCCAATGAAATCTGCGAAAGGTCCACCCAGGAGTGCACCTATGAGCGTACCAATCGACAGTAAAGCGACAATCAATCCAGATCGAACATTGCTGAAATACGCAGTCCCATCGTCGTGTCTCTGGCCGAACCGGCCTTTGAAGTCGGGCATCTCCAGGAAACCGGAGATCTGGCCGGTGTCGTAGCCGAAGACTAGAAGTCCAAGCATCAGCTTTACCCTCTCTCGTTGTAAAGTTTATCAATGCGAGTTGACTCACTAAACCCTCCCATACTAACCAGCACAGCCATGTAGAAACTTGCCCATGTAATCCGCTTCAAAGGCGAGTAGTCCAGGTCCGTGAGACTCTTCCTCGCATGCGTCGATCCAACATTGCTCGGGTCGAACTGATCATAGTGAACATGCGTAGTGAACCCAAAGCTTTTCCTGCCCAGACCCTTGGGCCTGAAGCTCGATGCAGACACCATGATTGCTCAAGGGTCCCACGTGGTGGGTATTCAGGAACAAGTAGGTATGATGCTGAGCCTGAACTCAAAAGAGTAGGAAATCGGAGGGTGACGTGCCAGCAGACGACATCTTATAGGCATTACCTACCTCAAAGAGGGGTCGATTGAGTGGTATGGCCCATGTGGAGGGAAAGAGGACATGTGAGCAGACACAATCTGCCCGATGCAACGGCGGATGTTGACGGCAACCAAGGGGTGCAAGGGACGATTCGATTGCTATTGGTGATGAGTGAGAGAATCATCAGCAATGCGACAGTAAGCGCATGCGGCTGCATTGCGAGAGCGCAAGAGCTCGTGATGTGAAGAAAGAGAGCATCAGCCTCGGATGTGGAATCGAAAATGCTCCGATTGTAAGATTCATGTGAGCAGCCAATGATATGGCTTGGCGAATGCGATGTGCTTCTGGCGATTTTCTGGCACTATTTTCCATCAGCGACATGCCATCAAGCTCTTTGAATTCACCGCAGTGTTCGAATGTTAAATGCTTCTTCATAATTGTGCCTTAATGCGCTCTCGGAAGCTCGGCTTAGCAGTGATTAGTTGTGATTAGTTGTGAAGCCGGATGTCGGCGGATCCTACTCCAGCTCACATGTCAGCCTCCACTTCCATATAAGGCAAGTCCGCAGAAAGTCCGAGCGGTGAGGTCAGAAAGTCGTCTCCAGAATGACCTGATTCGCCAAGATGTCGAGTTTGTAATCCTTGCATGCAGCAGAAGAGGATTTCCATCTGGAGACCCAAGACACCACGTGCCAACAAACTCGAGGGCACCAGATCCAGGAACAGCATGCGGAATACGATTGCTTGCGATGTGGAGAGACTCAGTGTCATACGGACTCTTTGATACTCGCTGCGGTCCGTTCCCGACGTTCTCCATCGGTGGGAGTCAGCTTCGGTATTCTTGACTTCCAGTCATTGACTGTGCGCCACATCCTGTCGTACATCATAACGATGCCAATGATAAAAGCAAGAGGTATGGAGGCCGCCCAGAAGACCCAGAAGTTTTGTTTGCCAGGAAGATAGCTGTCGCCCATACTCAGCATACTCGCGACCAAAGTCAGTGGGAAGATGATGGCCGCGAAAAGACTAAGCTTCAGACCGTTGGCGCCGTCCTGGATGCTCTTGAACGCTGCGCGTAGTCCTGCGACTTCGTTGGCCATACTACTGAGATCGTCGACTTGCGCACGGAGAGGCTTGAGTCGGGTAAAGATGGCAAGAAAATCTTTCTGGGCACCACGAATAGCCAAGGGAAGCTGCTCGTCTACCCTTTCATCTCCAAGCTGCACGCCCATGCGGTGCAGATTGAGGGTGATTGCCTGCTCAAATTGACCCATCTTGCGACGCGTATAGTTGATGTCCTTGGATGCTGCGGATACCGCTCTTAGCTCTTGTTTCCAGTCGTTGGGAGTATTTCGGTCATCCAGATTGGCTTCGTGGTCGTCGGCAAACCATTCGCTGTTGGCGATGCTGTACGACATGAATTCGAGCTGATGTTCCCAGTGCTGTGCAACGAATTTGAGTAGGTAGTATGCAGCATTGACTGGGCTTTGGGCAGCTGCCTTGATCGGCTTGTCGTTCTCTACGTCAGCACAACTCGTCCAGTAGAACAACAATTCGTCGAGCGGCGAAGACATGTCACGGTTCTCTGAGATCTTCTCAACCTCCAAAAGCCTGCGATCCACGTCTTGCACTGAGATTGACGGGCGGAGGAGGGTGGGACATCCTCCATGATAGGGCATGCTCTTGTGACAGACTGCTCGCACGCTGCCTGGGCGATCCCATTTCCTGGCGAGCCAATGCTCCTTACGTGTGAGATACTCCTCGGGATCTTCCAGCATCAAACATTGAGGCCCACACGATTTGTGCACCGACATGGAAGTTCTTGGAGCATGTAGGTCGCAAGAACCACAGGAGCCCATTGGAGGGTCTACGAGGATCAATGCTACGACTACAGTCAGCTCAGTTTAACTTGAAAGCTGTGAATCAGCCTACTGTCCCAGTTGTCCGCTGTATGTTCGTGGGAAGTCCAGAAGCTGGCGCATCTTCGAACGAAGATATGACGCCTGTCCGGATCAATGCTGGGAAGTTTTAGGTCCTTCCAACCTTCAATCTTGCGACGATTTATGGCTAGTGTCATCTGGTTTCTATACACGCGCTTTTCACGCTCAACCCTTTGAGCCTCTGCAGCGTCCTTTGGAGGTGGATCGTCCAATGTTCGGATCTCGTAGTAGCGAACCGTGAACAATGTCTTCGGTGAAGCCATGGACGGAAGTGAGCGATGCGAGACCGACCGCGAGTCGGTGAAGTTCCATGTGTTCATCTGTTCGGAAAATATCAAAGGGTTCGCCCCCAATCTGCCGCCAAGTACATCGACCATGGCCGGATCCATGTCCTCCAGAATGAACATTCGTCGGCGGCGTTCAGCAGGTCTGTCTTTCGCGGGAGGGTTCTTTACAAGGTACTCTTCCAGCTGCACTGCAGAATCGAATATCGGTCCTTGCTCGATATGATCATCGTGGAAGAGGAGCACGGCGCATCTCCCGGGAGAGCGATCCATGCATCGTTTGTAGCATTCCTGCATGCGGATTCGGCCTTCATCTTGATGATTCTGCAATTTCTCCAGGAGTGGCTTCAAAGCCGGATACGCTCTACTCAGCCTTTCCACTCGCTGCAAATATGGATAGTCGCGTAGATCCAGTTGCGGGAGGCTCTTCGGGGGCGACCCGGTGGTCGAGCTTGAACACGCTTTGAGAGACCCCATAGTGATGCCACGAAACGCGAAGTCAGTATAACGAGAGCAGAACACCATGAGGAAATGGAAATATCAGTTCGCGAGGCCGCCATCATGGCGAGGCTGAAGATCGCTCGTTGCACTCAGCGCTTCAGCTGTGGGCGGCCCCCAACTGCTCGCCAAGTCGCAAACGGTCGTCTACCTGCTCGGCGATGCTCGCACACAAGTGTGATGGTGTCATCATCTTCATGTTTAGAAGACGTCGTCTCTAAGTCTCGCAGACTTTCAAGCCAGCCATTGTGAAGCGGTAGAGTCCGCTTATTACAGGCTGCTCTGCCCGCGGCCTTCGAAGGGGGTGTCCAAGGCGTCGTCGTGATGGGGGTATGAAGCTGGTTCCGTAGCGCAGAAGACGGCTCCCTCAACAAAACGTGGAGGCCCGAGGGATGTTCCTGCCTGCGCCACAACGCAAGGAAGAGATCTTATCAGATTAGATAACAGATTCGGCTTATTTCGACAGGATGGTATGGGTTTGCATGCAACTCCCACGAGATGAAGTGCAAGGCAGGGCATCGGAGAGAAGATCGAGCTGCAGAATGACGGCTTCGTGCTTTCGCTTGCTGCCCATTTTCGCGTGTATCCCACACATGGCGTGAGGTAAATCCAACGCGTAAGTGAGTAGGCGAAGCGAAGTCGAAGTTGTTGGAGTATTGCCCTGGTAAGCAGAAATGGCGGAACACCTAGCGGGGAAGGTACGAATGTGCTGACAGGCAGGAGATGGGCCAAACAGGTCAGCTTCCCTTCGCCTTTCATGTGCCGTTGCGGTAAAGGTTGTTCAAAGTGATACAGTATCGTACGTTGAGGGCCGCAATCGCGTTGGCAGAGCAGCGGCCTCGAGCGTGTCGACCCATTGTGGCTTGTAAGAGCCTTTTCTCCCTGCAAGACCCTGAACTAAACTCCCTTCGGGAAGCTGCCGGTTGGTTTCGCGTCACTGAGAGGCGCTTGTGCCTGCAGGAACTCCCTGGGATTAAAGAATAGTGCCACAGAAGAGAGTGGGCAGATTTTGGTCTGCCCTTCAATTACCGCCATCATTTCTGAGAGTCGATCTTCTCAACTTCCTCTCCTCCTCCTCCACCTTCTCCCAAACCATCTCTGCCAGCAACACGTCCAAACTCCGCCACCGCCGAGACAACAATCCCAAGCGGAATTTCTTTGAGCTCCGCGAGATCGCCCGAACCACAATCTCCCTGCTCACCGCATATCGCACGCCGCCGCATTTGCGACCCTGTAGCACGCGACACGTGTGTCTTCGATTTCCACGAACCTCTCAGTAACACTTGCGACCATGGAGCGACCGCAGAATGTCGGAATCAAGGCCATTGAGCTGTACTTCCCCAGCCAGGTGCGTGAAATTCGACTCTCAGAATCGTTCGATTAGGCAGCTTGAGACTGACCAGTTCTCTACAGTGCGTCGACCAGGCAGAGCTCGAGAAGTTCGATGGCGTTGCCCAGGGCAAGTATACCATTGGTCTTGGCCAGACCAAGATGAGCTTCTGCGACGACCGCGAGGGTAAGCATGCCAAGGGCGACCATTTCGAGGCGATGGCTTACAGAACGACTCAGACATCTACTCCATGGCCCTCACGACCGTCTCCTCGCTCCTCTCGAAATACAATATCGACCCCAAATCGATCGGCAGACTCGAAGTCGGCACCGAAACCCTCCTCGACAAGTCCAAGTCCTGCAAGTCCGTCGTTATGCAGCTTTTCGAGCCACACGGAAACACGAACATTGAAGGAGTTGACACCGTGAACGCCTGCTACGGAGGCACAAACGCTCTCTTCAACACAATCAACTGGGTGGAATCCTCTGCATGGGACGGCCGCGACGGGATTGTCGTCGCAGGAGATATTGCACTGTACAAGAAGGGCAACGCACGACCAACGGGAGGCGCAGGATGCGTTGTGATGCTGGTTGGCCCAGATGCGCCATTGGCTTTCGAGCCAGGTCTTCGCGGCAGCTATGTCAAGCACGCATACGATTTCTACAAGGCAGACTTCACCAGCGAATACCCGCTCGTTGACGGACACTACTCCCTCAAGTGCTACACCGAGGCTGTGGATGCTTGCTACAAGGCGTACAACGAGCGCGAGAAGACACTGAAGGCTCGATTGAACGGACACGCAAACGGGGTGCACCCAGAGCCAGAGACTCCTGTCGACCGCTTCGACTACATGTGCTTCCATGCACCGACATGCAAGCTCGTGTCGAAGAGCTACGCCAGACTACTCTACAACGACTACCTCGCCAACCCGGAGAACCCGCTCTTCAAGGACGTGCCTGCTGAGATCAAGGATCTGTCTTACGAAGCTTCCATCAGCGACAAGACCGTGGAGAAGACTTTCATGGGCCTGGCCAAGAAGCGATTCGCATCCAGGGTGCAACCCGCCATTGAAGTCCCAACACAGTGCGGTAACATGTACTCCGCATCCGTCTACGGCTCCCTGGTATCTCTTCTTAGCAACGTGCCTTCAGAAGAGATTCAGGGCAAGCGTGTCACCATCTTTTCCTACGGATCCGGTCTGGCCGCTTCCATGTTCTCGCTCAAGGTCAGGGGCAGTACAGAAGACATTGTCTCTAAGGTAGACCTGCACAAGAGGCTGGAGGCTCGTCGCATCGTCGCTCCAGAGGTATACGATGAGATGTGCAACCTCCGTGAGAGAGCCCACCTGAAGAAGGAGTACAAGCCACAGGGCAGTGTCGACACCATTGTGCCTGGCACCTACTACCTCACCGAGGTTGATGACATGTTCCGACGAAAGTACGAGATCAAGCAATAGACGCATAATAATGAGCTGATGATGGGGAGCTGCTGAGACGAGAGCCTGGAGAGGAAAAGCTCGGAAGGAGGGATTTTAGAGCTCTCAGCCACATCTTGATGAATTCTTGTTTCAGCGAGCGTTTTGCATGGCTGCTCGAAGCTGGCGCCCTGGTCCAAAAGCTGACTGGGCGTTGTTTAGAGCTGCTTTAGACTTTACAGAGAACCATTCTTCTCAGTTCGTATACCAGATGCGTACGAATTGTCGGATGGTTCCTTTTGAAATGGATGGTTCGCAGCCAAGGCAGACTTCGACGAGGTTCCACCGTTGTGTAGGCAAAAGACGCGGTGTGATAGTAACATCATCAGAATAATCGTACTAAGCACTGTAGCGCGCGCTGTAGAAAGAAGATCAAAGAATCCAGACCAGGTCTTTTGTGAAAACAAGAACTTGTCGTTGAAGATCGTGAGGCCGTAGTAATCTCGGAAGAGCTGCATTGTCACCTTCATGATGATTGATGACTGCTTTGTCAGTGCGATAGCAAGGTAGTAAAGGTGGAAATCTCCCACATTGGGACGATCGCCCAATCTATTAGAAGAGGCCTGTCTTCCTAGTTGGTGGCTCAAACCTGTTCGAGACAGATAAAGAGTGGAGTTAGGAAGAAAGCCGAAAAGCAGCCAAGCAGCGACACCGAGTAGAACGTGTAACAAGCCTTTCAGATGTGCATGCTCACAGACGCAAAGTAGCAGACGACGGAGGCACAGCCTATGGAAAAAGGGCCCCTGGATAGTTCGGGCTCGGCGCATGTATTCCTTGCTCGCTGTCGGTAGTTCGAGGCGTGAGTGGTGGAGGCGAGAGGGCGCTAGGGCGGAAGGTGGGAGGAATGATGGCATTTGGGTACTTGCGTTGCGCTCCTACGCGCTGCGGAGCAAACTCGCTGATGTATCAGCAAGCCATGCGAGACAAGCTCCGCGGGCGGGTCTGAAAGATGTGCCTGAACCTGCAGAGAAGGTCGGCTAGAGAATGAGAACCAGGGCATGTATTGTTTGGTTGTGCAGTATGGAAAGAATTGAGAGAGCCAGGGAAGTTTGTATCAAATGTGAACGGTTGCAGAAGAGGTGCATCGGGAGAAGACTCGAGTTGGACGTCGTTCGCCGGCCGGTGTTTTCGCTGTGGAAGGAGTGGTCGAGAAAAGTGGTGAGGACGAGAAGTTTTGGCCAGCGCTGAATTTGGCACGGCAGGTGCGGGCTTGGGCCTGTGCTGCTTGGGCGAGCCTTCCCCTTCGGAGACGCCCAGCCAGTGACCAGACGATCTGACGCTGTCAATCCTCCCTACACACACCCACCACCACTCTCACCGCACCGCAGACTCCGCCCGGCCACTTCGCTCGCTTCATTCTATTCCATATTCAGGCCCGGGACAACGCACAGCGCGCGCAGAGGACGAGGGGACATCGCCGGACGACTGTTTTGTTGTGCGTGAGCGAGGAGGAGGCTGTGTACGGCCGCTGGGCCGGCATCATCATCCTCAGGACACAACACACCTCTTACCACCATGGTCATGGAGCGACGATCACTGCTGGACGGCGACGCGACGCCTACTCACGAGCGCGCGAACATATTCGGCGACGAGCACGAGGTGGACGATGATTTCGAGTTCGATGGCGTAGCCGACGGCTTCAGGCCAAACGTCGACAGAGAAGAAGGGGTCTCCCACACGCGCCAAGACCACGTCGACGGCCATCCCATTCGCACAATATCCGCACACTACGCGACGAGTCCCATATCTCCCATAATGTCGCAAGGGCCGTCGCGCAATTCTACCCGGAAATCGAGGACGTATCCGAACCCCTTCGCCAGCCCGGAAGACGATGAACCGACGTCACCGTCTGCGGAACGGCATCGCAGTCTGGAGTTTGAGCGGGACGATGTAGTACGGAGATCTGTGTCATCGGCCTCTTCATCACAATTTGCGCCCACACATAGCCCTCGGTTTGGTGCAGGACCGAGTCACCCATACAGCATATACCCTCAGGGGACAATGGCCCGGACGCCGAGCGTTGCGACACAGTCCACGGCACGAGCGCCCACTGCACGACAGTCGTACTCGCAAAATCGACCTCAACATCCATATGCAATGTACCCGCAAGGAGTGGGAGACGAGATGGACGACGATGACGAGGATGATCCAATGCACATATCACCGAACCCTGTTCCCGTGGGGTTTCCCGGCCTTGGAGGGAACTACACAAGACGCTTGGGACCGGATGGGGAGGACCAAGATATCATTGGCGAGGATGGGCATACTGAGCAATTACCGCCTTACAGTCGGTATCCAGAAGATGGACCAGAGAAGATGCCATTGCTGGTGCCGACTGCGCCGACCGCACTTCACAGCAGAGCGCCGGTGGCCGGAAGTGATCCTACCATGGAGCTGATGCATAGCACATTGCAGCCCTCATCGACGCCATTGCTTCAGTCTATGACAGATGAGTCGGAGTTGCAGAGGCAAAGCTCAAGGATGTCGGGTGTCCGGCTGGTGAACTCCAACACCGATACCGACAACACGAGCATTCGTGCTGCGAAGAAGGCTTGGAGAGATAAGACCTGGAAGGAGAAGAGGAAGACGCGATTCTGCGGCATTCCGTTCTGGTGGATATTGCTTGCCGTCTGCGTCATGACCTTCATCGCTGCCGTGTTAGGTGGTGTTATCGGTGGGTTTGTTGCTGGCGGTAAGCACGCCAAGAACCAGTGAGTATCCCGTCGTCTCTGTTGCGTAGTCCGTACTGACCTTTTTTTTTTTTTAGAAACCCTACTGTCACTGTCGTCACGTCGCTGTACGATGCTAGCCTCATCGCATCACCGACGTCTGGCGCCCCACCGACAGGAACGTATGCACTCTCACTTGGAGCTCCTCAAGAGACCCAATGTGATTGTCTCCCGACTCCAAGCCAACGTGTCGCTTGGGACTGCAATCTCTCACCCAATTCAGCCCTTGGCATCTCCGTCACTCCAGCCCAGAACGGACAGGGTAGCGGCGCCAACATCTTCTACGCATCGTACGATGATTCAATTGCCTACGGCGCGCAGCTGAGCAACATGAACACGACGTTCGCGCAGTTTCTGACCGTGCAGGACAATGACGACCCCGCCAATGGACCAGCTTTCTACTTCCAACAGTTCTACGACAAGCTCGTCGTAGTCCCGGAGAGCGCCATCACCCCGGACAACAACAATAAGAAGCGAGGCTACTACAACCCCTCAGGCTTCCGCATTCCACAAGCGTGGTCTCATCGTAGGCAGGTGGCTATGCCAGGAGAGAAACCTTGGTTCTGCGTGTGGAACGGCACTTTCCTGGAAGGCTTCATTTATGTGACCGAAACGATCACGACTTCGACTAGCACTAGCAGTGCCCAGAACACATCGGCACCCTCGTCGTCCGGCTCAACTGGCTCGCCAGCGACAGTGAGTGCCACACCTACAGGATCCCCGACTTCATCTGGTCCTCCGGCTTCGAAGACATGGGGACCAGGCGGCGAACCATACGACCTCATTACGAAGACGATAACGGCGGGGCCCACCACAGCCACGTTCGTAGGCCCTGCATCCGATCTCAATGGTTGGTCAAACTCCATAGCGGAGCAAGCACGTCGAAAGGAATACGAGTCATTCGTAGGCGACGACGATCATCAGAAGATCAAGAGACAGATTGCTTCCAGTGATTACTGGAGCTCGCTCCAAGTCTTCCCATACCTGGTCAAGTTGGAAGAACGGCGACTGCCTAACAATCAGATCCAACCGTACTGCCAGCAATACCAAGTCCTCGACAATGGCCATGCCAATTTCATCACCGACGATAACGGGCAGCCAATTATTGTCGAGCTTACGGAAGAGGACCCAAGCTTCGCAGCGTATGAAAGCGCCGGAGTAGCAAGCACATCAAGAAAGAAGCGAACCGTCGCCGGCGGGTGTCATTGCCAATGGATGAGCGGCGAAGGGCAATCATGACACCTCGCCTAAGGCGTATGTTCAGCTTCTTTTCATGCGACTATCTTGACGACATTTTCCTTGTGTCTTTACTGTGCGTATAACGGTCGAGCAGCACAGACCGGCGAAAACCACCAGAGTGTTCTTATCAAGGGAAGAAAGACCACGGTGTCGGAGTTTTACATCATTGAAAGCAAACGCAGAGTGCGAAGCGGTATTACTACTATTATCTGGGAACCAGGGGCATGGGAAATCAGCGACGGAGCTTTGGAAGTTTTGTATTGTCAACAGCAGTCTTGTTTTGGCCCTTTCTTCACTTTTTGATGGATGAAAAGTGGCGTTCGATGTTATTTTTGCTGGCGCCCGATTTTACTGTGTGGCTCGCATGCACGCGCGCATCATTGCACGTACTACTACTTGCATATAGCGAGTTCTTGATGACAATCCATTCTTGAAGACGTCCACAATGTTTCTCGCCGTTTCTCTTTTCCAATCTTCAGTTGTGCAGATTAGAGTTTATCATGTGACGCATACCCACATGCGACTTCTCTAACCAGGAATTTGGACTTCACTCGTGCTTTCCACTTTCACTTGCACCTTCTACAATCTTAAAGGCCGCTGCCCCGCGCTCTGGTGTCTCTTGGCTCGACTGCGCTTGCTCCTTCTCCAGACAACACGATGAGCGACTTCCGGTGAAAAATGTTTTCTTGCCTCTTCGACAACAACACTTGAAACATACACTCCACCTCGACCAACTTCACCAACCTACAGTCTCAACATTGACCTTCTCCCGCCTCGACGCCGACGTTCTCGGCCCCCACAGACAACACAACTCAAACACTACCTCCGTCCATCACCCTCAACCTCCGTTCGCACCCACCGCAAAAATGGTCTTCGGCCCCATCCCCAACCGCGCCTACCACGAAGGATGGATGCGCAAAGCCATCGAAATGGCCGAGTTCGCTCTGGCTTCGGATGAGACGCCCGTTGGATGTGTGTTTGTGCATAAGGAGAAGATTATTGGGAGGGGGATTAATGGGACTAATGCTAGTTTGAATGTAAGCAATCACAGTACCTTCACCTTCCAGAATGGAGGGCTGGCTGCGCTCGCCGGAGGGCTTCCCTATGCTTAGAGGAGCTCACTACGTTCGCTCGAAGGACCTTGCTAACACTTCCTCCAGGGCACCCGCCACGCCGAGTTCGTCGCCCTCGCCGAGATCATGTCCCGCCACCCACAATCCATCCTCCATGAAACAGACCTGTACGTCACCGTCGAGCCGTGCATCATGTGCGCTTCCGCTCTGCGACAGTACGGGATCCGGGCCGTCTACTTCGGCTGTCTGAATGACCGCTTCGGAGGCTGTGGAGGCGTGATGAGTATCCACTCCGACCCGGGTGTCGATAGTACGTTCCCGTGCTATGGAGGGTTGTTCCGCGAGGAGGCGATTATGTTGTTGAGGAGGTTTTATGTGCAGGAGAATGAGAAGGGTAGGGTCCTGATCACCGACACCTACCTTCTAACTCATGGCCATTGACTGACACTTCATCTAGCACCCGACCCAAAGCCCAAGAAAAATCGCGAACTCAAAACAGAAATCCTTCCCGTCACCGTCACTCCCACGACTGCAGCTCCTACCAACCAGGCGGCTGCGAAGGCAAAGCTGGCTCAGAAGGTCGCTTTGCCTTTGAAGCCGGTCCCAACACCCGTCATGGGCGCTCAAGCTGCGAACTCTCATACCGCGCCTGTCAACGCTACGCCCTTGGTCACGCCGAGTACTCAAAAGGCAGATCCGATCAAGGCGAATCAGGCGGGTTAGTAGGGTGTCTGATGGAGAGTGAAATTGGATTGGAAAGATGCGAGAGCAAGCACTCACATCGCTGCTGAAATTGGAATTCGGCCTATCGAAGCATGCATTTAAGACGACAGTAGAGAACAGAGACCACGATGAACAGGTCCGGACAGACAAGGCGGCATTATGCAAGCGAATCATACGAGCTAGCATGCAGCCATCACAGTCACGGCACCAGCAGATCAGCATGCCACAAAGAAGAAGATGAGGAGCGAGAAGCCTAGGTCAGCATCGACAGAGCGTCGCATTCGAGGTACTGCAGCCACGGCATCAAGCATCAAGCATCAAGCATCAAATGCAGATAGCAATAGAACTAAAGCGAGGAAGAAGAAACGTGAATGAACTTTGAACTTTGCATTTGCATAAATCAGGGTATCCGCTATGCTCCCAAGATGTTGATCGAATGATTTGGTGGTTCTATTGAATTCTCATAAGTCAGTCCCATTTTCTTCCCTCTGCACCTTTTTGTTGCAACGAATGCGAATGCCCAGCTGCTAGAGCTTGGTGAACGGCGCTTTTGTTTGTGCCCTCCAATCCAAGCATGATCAATCCGCCCATGGCGTTGGATCGCATGCAGGCGAATAGGATCGCGCAGTCATACACTTGGCCGACCTGTCCTCGGCGATACCCATCGTTCATTTGGTTCGAGCGTGGGCGTGCATGGGGTATGCGGCTTCGAATGACATGCGCCTGGCCTAGTTCGCAGCTCGTGGAGAGCTCGCCGACGGCGCGTGGCGCGAAGCGGGATGCTGGGTGGAAGAATGGCTCTCTGCTTTTTGTACTTCAGTTGTCGCCCTCGACAACACTCTTCTTCATCATTCCCATCCTCATCACACGTTACTCCCCGGCCACTGTGACCCACCATTCCACCCCTCTTCCAGCGTCCGATCTTCCAGCATCCTCACGAAGTTCCTATCTTGGCCCTGCCCTTGTCTACCCTGCCCGCCAGCTCGACTCGTTCTCCTTCTCCCGATACTTACATCACTGGAAGCCTGGCCCTCAGGCGGAGGTGGGTAGTAAGCCGGTGAGGGCTGAAGTCGGATCGGGGCATTGGGATCCAGATGGCTCACAACTCTTTGCAGAGCAGGCGGGATTCCATTGCCGTCCATCGTTGATGCCCTCTGCCGCCCAGCTCGTGTTGTAGCCTGGGCATACAAATTCGGTTGTTGCTGAGCCCCATAAGGATGCATGCTCGCCGCTGGCGGAGGTTGTTGGATCATCGGTACTTGCTGTCCATACGCGGCTGGCGCGGGCGGATTTGCAGGGTACGGCGGAGGTGCGCCTTGGTGGCTTGGACTGTACATATTTTGGTACATCGCAGCTTGCTGTTGTTGAGCCACGTTCGGACTTTGTGGATACCCAGGACTCATTCCATGCTGCATGGCGTTCGCGTACGCGGCGTTGGCGGCTTGTTGCACTTGTGCGGCCTGCGCTTGCTGTGCTCGTTGCCTCGAAAGTGCTTCCGCCTGCTGCTGTTGCTGCACACCTGGAGCGGGTGATCGTGAGGTATTCTTGAGGTTCATCTGAGGTTGGAAGGGGCCTGTGAACTTCTGTTGGGTGATGAAGGGGTGTGTCCGCGCTTGTTGCGGTGTCCACCTTTCGAGCGGGTTGATGTTCAACAAACCGTGAACGAAGTCGATGAAGGCCTCTCGGTTCGCCATTTCTGAAGGAGGTAAGTGAGGGTGCTCTGTCTCCGTCGTTTGTGACTTACCTCTCTCCATCTCATTCTGCTTCATCCCCTTCCGCGGCATTGGATAAGCCCGAATAATATCAGGTAATCTCGTCTGCTGGAAGTACTTCTTGCTCGGCTGTTCCTTCGTCCCATGCTCTCTTGAGTATTGCTCCATAGACTTGAGCCTGTACGTCCTTCGCCCAAACTCGTCGTGCACCTTCTCGAAGAACTCGCCAGATTGCTTTCCCATCTCCAACATCCAGTTAGGAGGGAGGCCCAACATCTCTGTTATCCGTGACACCTGGTTGTACTCGGAAGATCCAGGAAACAAGGGCAAGCCCAGGAAAAGCTCGACAACGATACAGCCAAGCGACCACATGTCAATCGCCGCGGAGTATGGCAGTCCAAGCAGGACCTCGGGTGATCGGTAGAATCGGGACTGAATGTAGGTGTAGACTGTTTGCCGTTCATCGCATGCCGAACCAAAATCGATAATCTTGATGATTGGGCTCTCAAGGCTGCAAACTATTAGCTGTTGCGGTATCCTGCATCCTAAGGGACACTCACTTCTTCAGCAGGATGTTCTCCGGCTTCAAATCACAATGGATCAACTTCGCTTTGCTGAGCAAACATAGCCCATTCAGCAACTGCTGCGCAAAGACGCGCACCAGCGTCGTGCTCAACCCTCGGAACTGGTTCTGCTTGATCAACTCGTAAAGATTGACCGACAGCAGCTCAAACACCAGACACAAATGCTGCCTGTGAATGAATGTATCCTTCAACCGCAGGATATGATGGTCATCATTCTTGTCCATCCTCCCGTTCAACAGGTCCAACACCGAAACCTCCATCATACTCTGATTGAAGTATGCAGTCTTGTTCTTCACCACCTTCACAGCTACGACCTCTTGCGTCTTCAAATTCTGACATTTCACGACTTGACCAAACGTACCTTGTCCAAGCACATCCAGGATCAAATACCTGTTTTTGTGATTTGTCTCTTCTGAGCCCAGGATGTCGTTCACGTAAAGAATGTAATCGCTGTCTTCGTTGTCGTACCCATCATTCTTTACACCCTTGCTCGGCTTGGTCAGCACTCTTCGTGGGTTCCGCGAGGATTCGTATTGGAACGCGGGATTGCATATTCGGTATGTCGCGGGCAGGTGGGTGGTGAGAGCTTGCAATGGGCTGATGAAGCCTCCCTCGGGATTAGCTCTCCGAAAAGGCGGCTGTGCGTTGACCCGGGCATTGATGTCGTTCACGTTATACGCTCTTTGGAACTGCGGTACTGCGTCTGGCTGTCCTGCAGAGGGAGGTGGCTTCTTCTCCGGCTCCGGTGCGTCATGTCCGAAAACGGCATTTAGCTGCTGTGTCGCGGATTGCGGGTAGTATGAAGTCGGAGACATGGCAGATTGTAGCGGCGGTAGCTGGCTTGTATGCGCGCGTGAGGAACCAGGCGGAGAAGCGTAATATCTGCCTTGCTGTGTAGGCGAAGCGTATTGGCTCTGCCGGTTGGGAGATTGCCTTGCTGACTGCGGTGTGTATGAAGCGTACTGATTCGCACTGAGCTGTTGCTGCGGCTGCGGCGGGCTGGCAAACGTGGTAGGCGAGGTGTTCATGGGTGAGTACCGCGCTGTGCGACTGCCAGTGTCATGCTGCGCATGGGTGGGAAGATATTGCGAAGACGGCCTGCTAGAATTGGCCGGTCGAGAGTACTTCTGCTTGTTGAAGGGATCCTGATCCATGTCCACGTCCATCTCGCTGCCATTGTAGTCCATGTTGGCGGTGCTGCGCGTGCGGGCGGTGTTGGATGTGGTGGGGTCGGCGGGAGTGGAAATGCTCATAGACGCCGCGCGCGAGGCGATGGAAGGGGAGTCGTTGTAAGCCTCGTATCTCTGGGCTGTCGCGGAGGGCGTCGTGGGCTGGAATTGGGAATGTTGCTGCTGCAACGGTGAAAGCTGCGCGTGGGAGTGGGAGGAATTCGGCGGTTGGGCTACATGTACGTGGTCGTTGTCATATCCGATATGTTGTTGCTGCAGCTGCTGGGCGGGCGTGGTGCTGCTGGATGAATCGGAGTACAGCGGTAGCGAGGTGTTGCTGAGGTTGCCGGCCGTCTGCGCGGATTCCATCGGAGGGCGCAGTGACGGTGACGGCGGATCGCAAGGTCAGAGGTGACCCAAGAGGGCGGGTTCCGCTGGCGTCGTTGTTCGTAGCAGCGGCAGGAGGCAGGTCCAGGTCGCAGTCAATGAAGCGATTAGCGCTTGCTCTCCAATCCCCAGTGTACCACCAAAGCACCACCACGATACACGGCGTCTGAGCACCGCCTGCACGGCAAACAGCTGCTTGCTCGGCGAGGGGGCGGAGCGGAGAGCTTGCTGCCCGTCGCGCGGTCTCGTCGTCGTATCGTCGTCGTACACTGTTCGGCGGGGCGGGGCGGTGTCGGTGCAATAGCAGACTACTGGTCTGCCCTCGACTCCGCGATGACTGCTGCCCACTCTCTCCCACCTGGCTCGGCGCGTAAAGCTCGGGCTGGCTCGCAGGACAAAGCCAGGATCCTTCCAGCGAACAACTGAGACCACTTCAATCGATGGAACCAACAACAACACTTGCGGGACGATGTAAAGGATGCTTTGCTATCTGTTTATGGGTGTCGTACTTCGGCGACGCATGCAACCCGCTCGCGCAGGTCCCGGAGAACAAGCTCTGATGACGCTGCAAGGCTCACCGGACGCCCACCCACGCCCACCTCGATCTTCTTCCAACACCGCCGGCGGAACAGGCAGTGGAGAAAGATTCAAGGCCAGAACATTCAAGTCTACCTGCTACTACACGACCGATTCACTACTTGAATTGGTATGGACAAAGGCGCCCTTGCCGTTCTTGCTCTCCTGATCAATCATACACCGTCGTTTTGACTCCCATCAGCATGCATTTCCTTTTCCTCGTCCTCCCACATTGCTTGGGCCTCAATCTTCAAATCCATCCGCGTCCACTGGCCTATCCTCGCGATCCAATAGCAAGTTTAGCCGCACTCACTTTAACAGCAGCACAGCCGGCAGATGCCCAACCCACTGTTTGAAACGCACCATGGCTTAAAAGATTCGATAAAACAGTCGACACGTGGCTCCGTCGCAATCGAATTGAAGCGATTGATCAACTCGTTTCGTAGACCAAACGACAACGATGCTATATATATGGCTAGTTGTGGGTATTGTACGAAACATCCCAGTCAAAAGCCGCGTATTAAAGCCAAGGAAGTCGCATTGCACCATTCCGGACGACTTCATCTCATCAGCGTTCAGAATGGAAAACCCTTCTTGCAAATAAGGTACTGTGTATCATTTGAATTGTTTTTGACATTTGGTGTCATGCGATATTCTCTCTGACGATGAATACACCTGCCATTCCCCAGGCACCCTTCCATCCCTACACCCCTGATCTCAAAGATATGTCCAGATGCCATTAGCTCATATACAACTGAGCGCTCCAGATAAGAATGCAAAAAGATGATGGTTGTCCTATAGGCTCGCCTCTAAAGTAGAGGGAGAGCGGTCGCCTCCCATCCCAAAAACGCCCTGGTCTATGCAAGAACTGATCAAAGAACTCGCTCAAAGTGCGACGACTTGAAAAAGCACAACATCCCCTTATTCTTCAACTTCAATCAAGACGGCCTCTTGAAGACCTCCACTCCAAGCGTAGGCGTCTCAACCCACTTCCGACTCGGCACACCCTCCTTCATTCTCCTCTCAAAGAAACTCTGACACTCGCCTACAACGACCGTCCACTCGGCAAGTGCCCTCCCAGCGTATCGCGCTCGAGCGGCGCTTTCACCCTTGGGCTCGGTAGGTCTCGTGGCGTGCTGTGCCGATGCAGTCTTCGAGTGGGCTTGTAGCAGATTGTGAGCCGGGAGCGGTAATCGAGGAGGCATCAAGCGCATAGGCGGGAGCTGCTTGTTCGAGGGGTGGAATTCGAGGGAAAACTTGAAGCTCAGACTGCGATGGGCAGGTTTCTCTGCAGCGGGTTTGGCAGCCGCTTCAGAAGACGCCGATGTTTTCTGGGCATGAGGATCGGCGTGGTCCGTGGCAGCTCTCGTGAGACCAAGGGGATTCTGGGGAGCTGATGGAGCTGGGGTCGGTGTCTCGGAGGACTTCCTGCTAGGACCCTGCGACTTCGATCTAGTTTTGGAGGAGCCGCCTCCAATCATCTTACGGATGAATCCTCCAATACCTTTACTGTTTGAGTCGTTATCCGAGTCCATGTTAGAGGATGAGGATTCAGGCCGCGAGTCGATGCTGTCCACCAGACTGTGCGATGAGGCGGGTTTCGCCATTCGCATGGGCGTGTCTCGCAAGAGGCCATCAAAGGTCAAGAATGATCCGCTCGGGCTCATGACGTTGTCTGTCCGCACAATCAGGAGTCGGCGGCCGGGTGCAGGGTGACAGGGGCTGGTGTCTGGGAGCATGGCGTTTCGACGATCGGATTGCTCCCGCAGATGCAAATAGTGTGACCAGACAGTCTGTAGCCGTTGCTGCAAAGCTTCGAAAACCGCCAGATCCTCTCCATCCTCCTCCGCATCGTGCCGTCCTACCCGCCAGCAGATAAGTCGCATGAAATAAGCCCTGACCATCGGACACCAGTGATTAAAGCGGCTCTCGAAGATCTGGGGATCGAGCAGGAGTTCCACACACAGATCATTCTTGCGCCCAGAATCTCCGATGACCATGTTCCACACCGTGAATAGGAAAGCGTACAACCGGATTTCCGTCATGGTGTTTTCACTCTCGATCATCTTCTTGCAGACTGTTTGCCAGAAGCCAGAATCGATCAGTGGTCCCTTGTTGTCCCGCAAAGCTTCGTAACGAACCAGTATCGTCATAGACTCCTCGAGAAAGTCCAGCAGAGTGTAGCAGGCCGAATGGTCGAACATAGAAGTACCTCTTGCCGCAGCCTGTAGGAGGTCGTTGAACGAAACAGCAAATAGGTCTCTCGCAATTGGGTGATCGGCCGTTCGTTCCGAGAGGAAGTCTCGTATTAGCATTATCAGCCGATTCTCGGCCATTAATCTTACAGCATTAGTTGGTGGTATTGGTAGTGCTGAAGCGACCGCGTCTGGGTCGCCTAGCAGATCGTCGAATGTGGGTGTCGACGAGGCACCTGTCGAATCGTGTTGCGCCTGATTCGCGTCACGATGTATCGTAGCTTCCAAATTGGTCAATATCTGTGCATGCACAGCAAGCATTCCAGGGGCGCACATCCTCTCTCGCTTGGTCGCATCCGGTGATAAGAAATCTACGGCCAGGATGTGGAAATGCTTCACAAAAACGTAAAACAGATCACTCTCACGGCCACCCCATCTATCCACCCAATGACCCCACCACTGCATGTGGGTAGTACCGATAGGAAGTGGCGGAGGCGTCCGCATCTTTCGCATGTATTTCATCAAGGATGTGAAGCCAAGCTGATGGAGTGCAGGCGGGAAGTTGGAGACTGTCTCAGTAACGGTCAGGTCAGGCATTTGGTCGAACTTTCCAATGCCATTCTCTTGAAGGACTCGGCGGAGGGTATCCATGGGCGTCTCCCAAAGTCGAACCAGGACATCGGCCATTCCGGGCACGAACACGAAAGCATACGCGCAGGCCTTGCCGCAGAAGGTCACCAAACTCGCGGACGCATTCCGCATAGACATCTTGTCCACTACGAATGCCATTTGCGAAGTCAAATTTTGGGTGAACGTGTTCCGAACGTTGTGATGCACCGAGTCGATCAGGAAGTCAGAAGAGGTTGAACCCAAAGAGGTGTTTGATCGACTTGCGTGATTGAGTGACGGCCTGACTCGTTCGTTCAAAGGGCAGAATGGCGAGGGCGAAAGCCTCCACTCGGGCCTCTCCATGATTCCAGAGATACCGTCCAGGATCACAGGTCGATCAGTCCCGGAGATCGATTGGTTGTTGCGGCCGTGTAGCATCTCGATTAGGCCAGTCCACCATTTGTTCAAGATACTCGTCCTGCGATCAAGATCTTCGGGTCTTAAGGTCCTGTTGGAGGGATGAGTGGCATAGGTTCGTAGAAAGGGGATCAAATTGTTGCGCACAACATTGGCCTTCAACGCGGTCGACTTTGAGGAGAACTTCGAGAAGTCCGCATCCAGCTGCCGGAATTGACCCCAAAGCTCATCCTTCTTCTTCGTGACCGAGAGAGGACTGATGTGCTGCTTTTCGGAAGGCAGTCTAGGCACAGGTGCCCCTTTCTCGATTTGCCCAGTATGGGTCCTCAACATGGGTAGTCGGTCACTCGAAAAAGATTTTGGTAACGCAGGTACAGCTGGGATATGTTCCACTGAAGGAGGTAGTTGTTCCTTGCCGCTGTCGTTGGTCGCGACCTTGGACAGGCCAGCAGCGCGAGTGGCTTTCTTCCGCAAGAACGTACCCTTGCGAGTCACAGCTGGCGCGGGCTTCTCAATCTCATTATCGTCACCTGAGTCCAAGACCTGCTTGTCCTTCTTCTTTTTGGCATCTTTCGCCGGCTTCGTTGATTTCTTGCGCCCGATGATGGACTTCCTGCGCGGAGTGTCCGAACCATGAGGTGTCACATCCCCATCTGCCTTCTCTGGTACATCTGAGAGACCACCTACAACACTATCCTTCTTCGTTGGCGAGGGCGATCGAGAGGACGGCGTCGAAGGGGTCGAAGGGTACCATGATCGGCCAGAGAAGCGCTTCGAGAAGGACTTGTTCAGGGACGGACGTTGGCTGGAAGCTGGCGTAGTCGCAATGGTGGATACGGTGCCAGTGGATTCCAAGCTGGTGTTTGAGTCTCGATGCCTGACCGAGGATTCGACAGTAGAGACACTGCTGCGGGCGCTTTCGTGGTGACGCAGATTGCTTCGCGAAGCGTTCTTCTGCAGTTGAGCTACTATCTCGCGTGCTTGCGGTGGAGGGATGTGCGGCGCGTGTTCATTCTCAGGCGTCGACCAGCCTGAGGAGTCCGGCGGCGAGTTATCTGGAGGCGATAGCTCGGCGACATCGTCGTCTTCAGATTGGCCTGCATAATCCGTATCGCCCTTAATCTCAACCACTGCCGGATTCCCGTAGCTCCGATCTTTCACATCAGGCAGATTGGGCAAATACGTGTACGAAGCTGCGCGTGGGAGCTGCTCTGGTGGGTTGGGTTGGTTGGCGCTGTCCCGGTTGTGCGGTGTCACATTCCGATTCCCATTCCTGTTCGTCGCCGAAGCCAGCCGCTGCGGCCGTGGTCGTTCTTTGCTTCGCTCGTACTCGAAGCCATGTCCATGTCCATCGTTGTTTTGAAGGTTATTGCTGACTCTCTGCTGCTCCGTTGCGACTGCGGCCATGCTCATCGTCTACTCTTCAAGGATATACACGCTGCCCGTGGGCCAGCTCGTCGCGCCCGTAGTAGTCCAGGGCCGGGGTGGTGGAGGGAGGATTCGTGAATGCTAAGACTCCATGTCTATGCGGGTGCGGAACGAGCGTGGGTGCTCAGTGAAGAGCTCGTCGTGCCTTCGACTCGCGTCGATGCGGCTTGGGTCTTGAGATGGTGGCAGGTCTCGTGCTGACCTGCTTTTCCCCTCGAAAGGGCGCCGGCGGACTGGATAGTGTTATGAAGCTCGAACTGCACGCGGGCTCGAGGACGGCATGAGCTGGGATCCAACGACAACTGACAACAACGCTGATGCAGTCAAGTTGAAGGGACTGCCGACTGATAGACGAAATTGACTTGAGGATGACAGCTTCAACGTTGAAACAACGAGCGACCGGCCCTGAAGCGCTGTGAACTTTGACGATCTGTCTCGCTCGCTGCTTGGTCCGTCGACCGTTCCCGTGTGGCCCTCTTCTTGTTGCGGCGCGCCTGACAGGGAAGACGTAGTTTCAGTAGACCGTCTATTTTAAGATTACATCACTATATCTGAAATCTGCAAAACAATTTCTCTCTCTTGTCGCCCAGACGTGGTAATCTGTTGATATTCGCCAGGAGGTCTGTTCCCACCTTACCATCTTTCTTGTCCGTTTCTTCGACACTCTCACCACCAGACGGTCTTCATATCGCTCATGGTCTCATTGATGAAGTCGTGCCCGGCTAGCTCCCACGACCACGCGTCCGACCGGCCCAGAGATGGCGTGCATACGATCTGCACCAGCTTCCTTCCGAGCCTAGCTTGCCGAGATATCCAGCCACCCAATACGCACACTCACACGACAGGCATATCTTGCCTTTGAATGCGTGCATCGTTGCACAAAAGATTGCTTCTTGACAGTCGACTTGTGACAGCGCACAACATTGCACGAGCGCTTCACCACCGTCACACCACCGTTGTTGAGGGTGTGCTGGTAGCGAAGGGACAACAGAAAGGCATTGTCCCTGATCATTCGTTTCGGCCCTTCCACCGGTCAAAGACGCTCGGCGTGGAGCTCAAGTCAAGTACTGGTGGCTGAGGAGGCAAGAGGCAGCAGTTGGCCACTGGCGTCCTGCGGTCAGACGAAATTGGTGATGAGTTGGAGATTGTGCGGGACAGTGCATCTGCTGCAGAAACACTCAGCTTTCCACCTCGAGCTAACAGCCACACGCATGCGGCTCTCCTCTGCACAGTCCGCATACTTATCACTTAAGATTGATATGGCAATGTTTTAGATGTTCATGCGATAAGCGAGTTTTGATGCAGCTGTCGCCAGACTTGCTAGCAGCCGGCATTTCACTGCTTCCTCGCATACATGCTAATTCCAACTCGCCTCGAGACTGGTGAAATACGCGATCGGCTTGCGAAGTTGCTTGGCCGCAAGCCCTGACGGCCGACCACATGCCCCATATACCAGGATAGAAAGCTGCATGCAGCCAGCTATAGACGCTGACGAGTGCTCCCGTATAGCTTCACAGCTAGGCGTCCTTGCACATGCAATCTTCTGCAGACAACTGCTTTTTGAGGCAACACAGGCCTGCAGGCATAGTCATCCCCAGGTAGCTACATCTCATGTCTCAGACAATTATCAGTTGATGCTCGGCATCGTCGTAAGCTCTGTCGGCCAGTCAGGAAGTGTAGACCGGAAGTCGAGGAGCGCCGTCTGTTCAAGGGAGAAAGCGAGACTGGTGTTCGTAATCGAACGCCTTCAATAAGCCGACCAGGTGAGTAGTAGCCGCGAGCACAACCAGGACGTGGAAGATCTGATGGGAGCTGCCGAAGATATCGAAGGTCCCCGGCTTCCATCGTTCAGGTATTCGAGCCTGATCATCATTATTAGTCTGCTCATCTGTATCATACGTCGTCGCACTCACCGCATAGAATACAGCCCCAACAATATACAATGCACCCTGCCCCACAACCCACCACAGTCCCATCTGCTGTTCCATCTGCTTAACGCCGTACATCTTGACACCATGCAGCACGGGCACAACAGCGCTCAATCCCATCATTACGAACATGAATGCTCGGAACGGTCTCCACTCAGGTGAGCGGAACTTTGGATATAGCACCACGACAAGAGTACCCGCTCCAATCGTCGTGATCTATCAATCTCGTCAGCACCAAACTTCACATGTCCAACATCTCATCCTGCCTCCATAATAGTGACAGGTACATACCATACTCCAATAAACCCTCACCAACCCGGGCTCCTTCCCAAACCCATAATAAATACTCGGCACAAAACTCCCCCAAATCAAGAAAATAATCCCCATATAATCCAACCGATTCCCAAACTTCGCCACCGCCTCCGAGTGATTCGAAATCGTATGGTACGTCGCGCTCATCCCCAGACATACCACCGCTCCGGCAAAAAAGCACCCAAAGACCAACACATCCTCGGGCGTGGCTTTGGAGAAGCGTGGGTAGAGGGAATAGTAGAGATGGAGGGTGGCTGCGCCGGCGAGGAGGGCGCCGAGGAGGTGCGTCCAGATATTGATGGATTCGTTGTGGAGGTAGGAGATGGAGTGGAGGGAGGTTAGGTAGGAGTTTGATTCCGGGCGGTAGCCGGTTTGGATGTAGTGGTTGTCTTTCATCCAGGTTGGGAGGTCTGAGTACAGGATTGTGAGGGCTTGTTCGACTTTTTTCTCTGTCGTTTTGATGAAGTCGCCGGTTTTCTCTGAAGTTGTTTTGGCCTTGGTTGAAGGAGATTGTTGGCTTTGTTTGTTGTCCATATTGAAGAGTTCGTGGGAGGCCTGCTCCGTCTTGAAATCCCGCTCTGCAGGAATCTTGGGCTTCTGATCTATCAGTCTTCTCTATATCTTTATCTATGCATTGTTGACTCGATGATGTAGAGTCAAGAAGTAGCGTTGAACGTTGAGAGTTGTAGGAAGGGAAGGCGCCAGCCTCGGTCGAACGTTTCTCCTTCTGCGAACGCGAGAACGAGTCGGAGTTGCCTCCTTCCAACAACAACAACAACAGCATCAACATCCATCGATCCACTCTCTGCCTATTCAAGGCAATCCGAACCGTTTTCGAGCCTCATAGGCACATTAAGTCTGCCATTGTGGATCCAGCAGCGTGCCGCTTCAGTATCCCCGCCGCTATGGCGAACTCAACTCGACCACCCGCGAGGCGAGGTCCATCAGGAGCATGGAATCGACTAAAGCCTGCCCAGATCGACCCTTTGGATGTTTATACCTTGCCATCTAAGGGTGAGACAAGGTGCATACATCTAATACGAGAGTAGCCATTCTCAGTGTGCTGACATATCACTGAGGCTGAACGACTTTCAAAGCCAAGAGAAATACTACCAAAAGATCGTCGAGCGATATATGAAATTTTGCGCATCATCACATGCCAGCGAGGGGCTCGAAGCAGCTTTCGCCTCACTGTCAGTCAAAGAGGCATCGCCCTTCTCTGTCGTCGGCAATGTGTCAAAGACTCCTACGAGACCGCCCTTGCGTCATCTTCCTTCGGACACAGTGAGGACGAATGACCTACCGACCATTCTGTCAGCCATGCGCAAGCTTCGGGAAGGCATCAATCAGTCTAGAAGAACAGACCATTTCGCTCAGAGAGCGTACATGTTCCTAATTCACGCCAGTATATTGGCCAAGTCATGGGAGCACTACCAACCCGCACTGCTATATTTGCTTTACAAGATTCATCCGAAGACTCCACTGTCAACGCCGGAGCTACAGGAGTTCGCTGGCTACCATATCCTGGACATGGCATGTCGACAAAACGAACTCACAGACGCATTCGCCCTCCGACTTCAGTTCAAGCATCGAGATCGGCGAGTCAATACAGTACTGCAATGCCTGATACACGATGACTGGGTACGCTTCTGGAGAACCAAGCGAGCCGTCGATGGGTATCAGCGAGCGATCATGGAGTACGCTGCAGATCGAATACGAACACATGCTCTGAAGTGTCTTGGCGCAGGGTACAATATGGCGTCAAAGTCGTATGTTGAGAGAAGTGGAGATGCAAGTTGGGAAGATCTGGTGAAGAGTGGTGTTGGATGGCAGTTGCAGGAGAATGGGAGTGTGGCGATTAAGAAGCCGAGGGTGAAAACATGAGTGGTAGCATTTGACCTTGTGATATCTTATGAAGACATGCTAGATCTTTCCATTTCAATCACACAGAAAGCCAGCCTCTCCGTTCACGGAAGGCGTCTCGCTCTTGCGAGCAGTCACATCGCTGTCCAGCCTGCCCGTCAAATCGAATCTCAAATCAGCCTTAGTGGATTATTCTGCATGGCTCCTTCACATCTCTGCCAGCTTTCAAGCAGACAAGGCAAATACTGGCACTGGAGTGAAGACCAGCGATGTCATCTTTGAGCTCGTTGAAATCTCGCTGAAAGCGCTCTTGGTCCTCGTGAACGTTGTGTTTGTTACACTGTGCCTGTGAATCCGAGAGGCTGGGCAATCTGAATCGTTCGATGTTCTCAATCAACTTCTCCATGCTGCCCAGACGTGATATCGATGGCCAGATCCCTGCGTCCGACAGTGCCACTTGATGCTCGCTGACTATGCTCTTGTACCATTGGCAATACTTTGGAGGGGACGTGCCGTCCCATTCGAAATCTTCATCGTCGGGACAATCGTCTTCGTAGTTGTTCTCATAGTGTGGATAGCCTTCGCCGATGAAGCTTGATGACTTGTCGACGTATTCGTTGATGCGGGCACTGAGGATGGTTCGCATGCGCCTGATACGCTCATTGATAGTATCTACCTGTGTTAGAGTTTGAAGTAAAGACGTGGGTGTCGGAGAATTCGTACTGTGTATTTTCATGACAATTGCATGGTGTCTCTCTGAATCTGAAGGCGCTTTTCCTACTTTGACTTTCAAAGGTCCAAGACACTGGGATTTGAGGACGGCCTCCGAAGAGAAGGAAGCGCATCTTTCCACGTCGTCAAAGAGATAGGCACAGAAGAGGGAGTCTCTGCGGCCTTGCAAGCTCTGCAGATCCAAATGCGGCATCCATCCATTCGTCACGAGCTTCACGCTCCCGATGCAATCGTACTTGTCGGCCAGGATCGCAAGTTGTCTCATCTTCGAGTTCTCCGGCGTGTCTCCGAGTTTACCATAGCGTAAGTGCAGAATACGACAGAGCATCTTAGTGGTGGAAGGATCGTCATCAGGCAAGGTGAGCTTGCCGGGCGAGTGGCTGGAGCTGCCTGATAGCTGTCGACCTTCGAGCCAGTTTGGGCCAAGCATAGCGCGAAAGACTGGTGAGTTGAGCCGTAGTATGAGTGAGTGCACGCGCAGCTCGAAGGTGCCGCCGACAATGAGGATGAGGTCGCCATCAGGGACGATGTCCACGCGCTGGAGTGGAGCGGGCAGCCCGGCGGCGGCGGTGGTGGTGGCCGCCATGTTGGTGTTGCTCGAAGGGTGGTAGAGGAAGCGAAAAGTGAAGCAAAGGCTTCAGAGCGCGATAGAAAACGTTAGTCTCGTCGATTGATGCGGCCCGGCAAAGCTTGGCAACCTTGTGATTGAGGAAGAAGCGGAATTTGCATGTGACTGGACAAACCAGATTCTACCAATGAAAGCTCGGTGTGCTCTGCTTCATCAAACCTCTAGGGCATTGACCCCCTTAGAAGTTCCAATGTCAATGCGGTATCCTACAGCTCCCAACAGATGCTCCTCCATCCTTCAAGCAGTCGAGACAAACCCAGGGCTTGATAGCCTCCAAGCTGGCCTTCAGCGCATGCACGCCCTTCACGAAGTGTTGTTGCATCCAGTCCTCATCTTGATGTAGCCCACAGTACTTTTCCACTGGCTCTTTGGGGATCTTGAGCGCCGCGATATTCTTCAATAGAGCAGCCAAAGTGTCTGGTCTGCAGGTCAGAGTACCGATGCCTGCTTCATTCAATGCCGTGCGGCAGCGATTTACAACCTTTCGGTAGAAGCCGCATCGAGTGGGTAGGCACTTGTGTGTCCAAATGAAGCATTCCGTATCTTTAGGCTCAACGCCTGGTTCGTTGTTTCGGTAGTGCTTGAAGTTCGGGCCTTGGAAAGATGAGATATGCTCATCGATAATGTTAATCTGGTCGACCAGATGCGCGATGATCTCCGCGCGTCGATCACCAACATGACCTGGGAGCATCAGTTACATGCTAGTCTTCGAGTCAAGTCGTTTTACGTACCAATAATATTGTACGCGGACTCGTCTTCCAGTGGCTTCTCGCGTAGATGGTGCCATTCGAAGTCGGTGCCATGAAGGATCATCGCTTCGCTGAAGCGTGCAAAATGTGCCGCATCGTCAAGGAGGTAAGCTGCACGGAGCACTGCAATCGGATTGCTACAAGTAGTGAGATCGGTCCTCAGGAACCAGCCATCAGCTGCGTTGTTTACTAGTGGAACGCACTGGTACTGCTCGGCTCCGATAGCGACCTTAAGCAACGTCTCGGCATCGAGATATCTCGGCTTCAGGTCTGCTCGATCGTGAAGTATTGCGCAGATGATCTTGAAGGCCGTTGGATCCTCCCCGGGTAGATGAAACGTGTTGCTCGAGCCCAGCAGCGACAGATCTTTAACAGGTCCTATGAGTCTCTGGAAGAAATTCGATGCGATCCACAATCGAATAGAAGACACACGGAACTTGACTTTGTTGCCGACAACGAGGCAGACGTCCCCAGTAGGCGCGACGATCTCTTCAGGATACGAATCAAACGTTGCGTAAGCCATTGCTGTCTGATAGCGGCCCGCAAGTTCGTGAGTAATCCGCGATTTGCTCTGTGAAGTGCGCAAAAACTGAGCTGATTGAAGTATGCCTGAAGAAGTTAGTTTTCTGAAGTGATTTTGAAGTGATCCAGCCTAAAATTCTGTCACATGAATGTCTCAGAACTCGAGATGCATGTAATTGCGTCTTGCATGAGCTCAGTCGGAGCAAACGCAACTTCACCTGCTCTCTCTTACCTGTGAGCTTCCTCACTGAAAATGCCCACCCCATGATCATGAAGAGCGATACCCAAAATCCTCAGTCTGGAGGCGGCCCATGGCATGCGTTTCGGCGTGGAGTAGAGCGCAAGGGCATCTGGACTCTTGCGACCTCTCACGCCCCACGAGCCATCTGGATTGAGCAAGAGTGGTTCTGAACGGAGCGTCCATTGTCGCCACTCGAAAAAGGACATCGACGGTTGCCTGGGCGTCGAATCGAAGGTGCCAGAAAGCCTTCAATGTAGAGCGAGACATGCTGATTGCGCCTCATCGCTTTGAAGATTCAGAGGTCCGATATCTTCATCTTGCAGAGCCATCCTCAACGATGAGGCAGAATGAAAAGACGCAATTCCAGCATTCGTCCGATGAAGTCGTCGTCCGTCGAAGAGCGAGGCGGTGGTATTCATACCACTTCGCATCAGAACCCGAAGCATAAACTCTCCCGGAAATACCACCATCCCCCAACAAGCAAAATGTCAAGCATTTGTGCAGGTCACCATTCTCCCAAAGGAGACGTGCTTTGTCATGTCAGGAAGCTTGAGCAGGTGGGAAGGAAGCGGAGGACAAAAGTTGCTCCGTCAGGGTCCAGAACTTCGGGCCCGGGAATGTGCATTCGCAACCCGATGCAAGACACCCAAACAAACCAAGCTCATCCTACACGAGAACACTACATACCAGAGCTCGGCGAAATTGACTCGTCAACCTCGGCGATGTTTTTGTGCTACCATTGAGCGCTCTTGAGATTTGTAAGTTTCGCTGTTTGGTCGATGCGAGCATTGGCGAGATCTGTGACAGGCGTAGTCAGCTTTCAATCTTCTTTCAGGATGGGAAGTGCTAGGTCGCGGATGGCATTGAGGATGGATCATCCCAGGTTCAATGCAGTGTACGCAATGGTGTTGAAGTAAGGAGGCACGGTCAGGAATATAAAGCTGAAGTCCTAGGACGAGTTGTCAATAGCATTAACCACCATCAACTCCAACAACAACAACAACATCATCCAGAATCCAGGTTCCTTCACCATCCTCACTTACAAAATGTCTTCAATCAAACCTCTCAAGCTTTACGGCCATGGCCCCACTCCGAACCCTTACAAAGTAATGATCCTCCTCTTCGAACTCGACATTCCCTTCGAGCTCGAAGACGTCTCCAACGATGTCCTCAAGAAGGAACCCTTCATCAGCAAGAACCCCAATGGCCGTGTCCCAGCTCTCGAAGACCCTAACACAGGCGTGACACTCTTCGAATCCGGAGCGATTTATGAGTACCTGATCGAGAACTACGACAAGGAGAACAAGTTGAACTATACCGGCCTGAAGGAGAAATGGCAACAGGCAAGTTGGAAGCATTTCCAGATGTCCGGACAAGGACCGTATTTTGGGCAACTGGCTTGGTTTAAGATGGTATGCCACCCAACCCTTCTCCTCTTTCCTCAGTCTCCAGTTGATGCGTGTGCTGACAATCATCCAGTTCCACCCCGAAAAGAACATCACCTCCGCAATCGACCGGTACACCAACGAGATCAAGCGTGTGCTAAGCGTGATCGAGCTCCATCTCACCAAGACCGGCACGCCATATCTCATTGGCGACAAAGTTTCCTGGGTTGATTTGATGTGGGTTCCGTGGAATGAGTTCGTCATCAGCCCGATGTTGATCGGACCTGAGTTCCCGGCGGAGGCTGAGAAGGACTATCCCAAGACTGTCGAGTGGCACAAGAAGTTGATCGCCCGGGACTCTGTGAAGAAGGCGACTGCGAAGAAGGGTCCTCCACCGCAGCACTAGAATGTGTGCATATTCCTGGAAAGAAGTGCGGCGAGGAGCAGTCTGTCGTTACTGTATGCACATAGAGTAGCATAGATCATGAAGGGCTGGGAGTCTCGTCTTGGCATTCGCGAATGGTCCTGAAATTGCCGCACCCCAACGTTTCGTACGCCTTGCCCTTGACCTGCTGTCACCTAATCTGCAACTGGACTTCTGGTACTCATATTGCACCCGATGCCATGCTCTTACCTCCATGCTGATCCATTCCTATCGTTGACGCGCAGTGTTGCAAAGTGTAAATCTGTACATTTAGTATCCCGGTATCATACAACGCAGCCTTCTGCCCCTTTGCGTACTCTTGCAATGGCCAGTACCAGCGCGCGACGGCCACCTGTCGTGCAAAGAGAGCGGAGAGCTGTTCTCTAATCTTTCAAACCACTCTGTGTGTACGCCTTTGCCATGCTCTTTTTCCTCTGCAAATGCGAGTAAAGTATCGCTCCAAACCCATGAACGCCGCGCTATGCCATCAAATCGTCGGGTATATCCTTTTGCCAAAATCGGTCAAGTTACTCGGAAGGAGGCTTTTGCTGAGTTTGCGAGTTCAGCCTTTGCGCCTAGAACCACAGGGAGAAATCAGCCTCTTGTGCCACATACCATCTACCATCCTCATCTCGAGTATGATTTCTTCAATCCCGATATAGTTTCGGTCGCCATCCTCGCCGCAGCTCTTCTTCGCGCTCTGCAGCGGCTTGCGCTTCACGTACCTCCATCTCTATCCGTTCTCTTGCTCGTAATACTTTGCTCTGTAGGTAGAAGGAGCCTCCTTTCTTAGGGTCGTTCATATCGAATAATCGTTTGAATTGATCGTGGACTTTCGTGACGTCTGCTTGGCCGCCCTTCGGAGGTGCTACGTTTAGGATCTTGCAGGCTTCGTCGAGAGTTAGGCCAGAGGAGGAGAGAGTATTCGCGGCGGTTTGGCCTTGTTGTTGGAATTTCTGAGCACAAAGTCAGTATCATCACATTCAACTAAACGTATTGAGTTGATTCACTTGTGATGCCGATGCCTGCTTATATCTATAACGAGATCAGACGGGGTCTTCCCAAATCAAGTGTTCATATACTCACGCCTCTGCGAAAGCTCGGCCAAAGACTCGCGCGCCGGTGACCTATCTCAGTCAATATTATCCAGTGAAGCCGAGTAGATGATAGCTTACAAGCACCTGCGTTACTATACGATGCGCCATGGGGTAAAAGAGAGTGATGGAGGCAAAAGCGTTGATGTCGAAGAGATCCTGATCTTTCCATCTCCATTCTCGGCCATCGGACATCGGCTTCTGCACGGCCTGACCCGACTTGTGTCTGCCTCAGGCTGTTTACTTGGCGCGGGCCGAACACGAAGGATTCACTTTCTCCTTCTCCTTCTTCGTTCCTTCGGCCTCCTAGTTTGGCTTGAATTCACGCGACCACCGTTGACAGGAATGGCGATCATCTGTTCGCGCCCTCAGCTCGGCGCGATCCCGAGGACAGCATCCAATGCGAAAGCGTGGATTTGGCAGCTTTGGGCGACGATGGTTTCGGGATCCTTCGTACAAATAGCCTGCGCCTCACCTGCCAATGCTCCCTACGCTCTCGTAAGAAGAATAGGGCTCAGAGTGGCATTGAAGAAGGAGTATCTCCTAAGCGGCTGATATCTGTAAGGCAAAAGACTGATCTCTCCTACTTCCATCATCCCCTCTCCTCGTACCCTGTATTCCCATAACACACAGCCACCCAGCCATGTTCAAACAACCCGCCGAAGCCAACACCTCCCAAAAACGCCTCACCGAAATCAAATACCTCGCGCCCTCCCAAACCGACCTCTCAGTCAAACCCAAGTCTTCCCGCCAGACCCTCCGCTTCGCTGAATTCGACCAACAACTTCAAAACCCCTACCAAAACACAAACGTCACATTCTCCATCCATCGAAAACTCTCCCCCGACGGAAAACGCGAACTCGAAGTCCACAAAAAGGGACAAGTAGTCTACATATCCCGCATAGAGAAACCTCGTTTCGGAAGACCTCGGACAATCATCCGCTCTTCAAATACAGATATCCAAGGCGAATCGCTCATAGTCGCAACATTAAAACAATCCAAAAACGGAGCCTGCAAAATCCTCCTCGGCTCTCCACCATACGAGCAAGATTGGGTACGCTTGAATGCATCACACGGCGGGAAACCGGGAGACACCTCGAGATTTGAGCTGCAATATGAAGGGAGAACATACATCTGGTTCCGACTTCCCCAGACGCACGAATGGAGATTTTACGATTTGGCTCATGATCGGGCGGTGATGGCGACGTATGTTCAGGGGAAATTGGAGATTGAAGTAGATTTGGAGTATGAGGTGCAGATGTTGTGTTTGAGCGCGATACTTTGTATTGATGAGCAGGAGGCTTTGAATAAGGATAAGGCGAATGAGGAGGGGAAGAAGAAGGAAGGGAAGAAGGGTGCTGCAGGAGGAGCAGGAGCAGAAGGCGGAGAGAGTAGAGCGGTGAGTAGAGGGAGGGAAAGCGGCAGTGGTGGAGGGTCTTGATGAGGTCCATTATTACTTGGTTGTTGCTACTGGGTACAATGCTGCTGTCGTCTAGTACTTCTACAAGCATGTATTATGAGAATCTTGGGTATCATGAATGTTATTACAAGCGCAAAGTGCTGTTGGTCCTTTCCACACTAGATCAGATCCCACTTTTGGCCTCCAACCCTCGGGGGTCCAGCTTCTTCGATGTAAGCCTGTCGACCTCCGAGCCTGCTCTCTATGCTTGGAAAACGCAGTTGAAGGTCAGCCGGCAGCTTAGCTGAGCTTCGACTACGCCCACTGTCCCGCCCATTGAAATCAGACTTCGATCGCGTGAGTACGACTCGCGGCGGTCGTTGTGGCATAGCCTGGCCATTACGATCGAAGTCCGAGGATTGTTTAGATGACAAAGGAGACGGCCATCTTTGATATGTCTCGTCATCTGAAGGCGTGATGGGAGATTCTTCCCATTTCGACATTGGATCTACAGACGTGGGCGTGAATGGGCGGTCGCTGATGCGGTGGGGTTGTAAGTCGCTGAAGGAGTCGGTTTCGTCGTCGTCGTTCCGGCAGCAGTTTGGAAAGACGTCTTTGAAGAGGACCTTGAAGGTCGAGGCTGAGCCGCATAGTATCCCTAGGTGGAGTTCGATCTCGGCTAGAATGCCGGCTGGAACCAGATCGTAGTACGGATCTGACGATTTGACGACGTTCCAGCTGTAGAAGCATCTTAAGCAGCTGGCGATGACAGGGATGATGCATAGTGCAAACAGCCCGCCAACTATCAATTTTTGTCTCTGCTTTTGTTAGAGGAAGGTCAAGCTGGGAAGAGCATTGGAGACTCACGGATGGCAACTCCAGACTGTGCAGCATAAATAGTGGCGTGATCAGAATAGCAGCGTCCAATACCACGAGGAAGACGCTATAAGCGTTGTATATGTTCTGAAGTGTCTGTCCCGGCCAGCAATGGCCCGTGTACGGACCGTCCGTGAGGAACATGAGGCCTGGCGGGTTGCAAGAGAAATTGATCAGGATGAGAAAGGCCAGATTCAAAATAATGACTATGGTCATGAGAAGGTAGACGGTCCATCGCATGGGCTTTCGTTGATCCAGTCGAAGGTACAGGACCAGAAAGGATGTCTTGACGAAGATGGCCGCGATGATGTACGTCAAAATCAGTGTGAAGGATGTTTTACGCAAGATTGGAAGATTGTTGGGCTGTTGCTCTCGCACAAGAGACGCTAACGAGCATGGATCGTTAGCACTGGGAGGCTACTGGGCAGGTCGAAGGTGCTTCTTACTGTGTTCTCCGAAGCCGTGGTAGGCGCCAACGACGAGCGAGGAAGAGAAGCCAAATGCTGCCAGCTATTCAGTTGAATATTAGCATTGGTTAAAGACGGCGCGTTGAAGAAAGCATACCATGCCTAGGGACATGAGCACTGGCTGGAAGTCAGCTCCAGTTCTGAAGACTCAATGAACGGACGTCATTTGCTTACCATCTTCGGTGAATATCCTACGCTGGACAAAGAATCGAACGTAGGCCCGCAGACTCATTCCAACTGCAGTTGCAGCCATAAGAATGACGGAAGCAACGATGACATGTAATTGTCGGTTGCAATCGCCTCCATCTTGTGAGGCACTCGATGCTGCCATGTAGCCGGATCACTCCAGGGAAAATGAGAGAACAACGTATGGCCGCTACAGTAGAGCGAGCAGGACAGGTGTAGACATCTTCACCTCACGGCAAACTCGCACGACATCTGCAGTATGTCGCGAATCAGCCGGGATGAAGAGCTGTAAAAGCAGCAATAGATGAACTTAAAAGCCATACTACCTTAGCAGGCAGCTCAAAACAGCCAGTTCAGGTGCTTGTGCTGCACATTGCATGCGTACACCACATATACCATGCGTGAGCTCCATGTGTCGGCGCACTACACACGCAGCCGAGCCAGGATCCCATCAGAGATCGACTAGATGCGTGAGAGTCTAGTTCGCTAAAGCCAAGGAAGCATCCGTGGCCAGAGACTCAGCAGCCAGAACAGTAGTGACCAGCGTGATGGCATCGACTCAGGGCGTGTTTCGAAAGCGACTCGCAAGCATCACGGCTGATCGTGGTTGGATGCAGGTGTCAAGACAAGCTCGACAAGCTGCGCGGAGAATCCTCGAATCCATCCGGATCTGGGATGATGCTGCTGGGCGTGGTTGTCTCGTCCACTGCAGAAGTAAGATCCGGTCACGTCCGTGTAAGATGGATGATGGACAGACCAGAGTGTGATGTAGGAGAGAAGCATTCGGGAGAAGGTGAAGTCCGGCAGGAGACTCGATCTCGGCTGCGGTCCGTGCGAAGCCGAAGCTCTGGCCAGGCATCCCAATCTCCATCCATCAACAACATCAGGCCATCCATCAACAATAGTTCCCTTTAGATGATGTGAAATACTTCTGGAGATAGCGACACAGGTGCTGGCATATAGCCAGCTGCGAACACGATCGACATACGTGCAACGGTGCAGCATAAAGCTCGCAGTACAGCATACCCGTTGGCGCTACCTGCCTTCTTGACTCGACATCTCAGATGCGAGGAAAACGCCCATCAGAGCACGCTTCTCAGGGCATAAGACCGAAGACGTGCTACACGAGAGCGACTGCTCGTCAGCATCTGCGATCGCCTCGAGATGCTCCACTTTGCCCTACATGGCGTGTCAGTAGACGGTACTTCATCGCCGTTCGCAAATAAACCAGACATGCTCGTCCTGGTTCGTGTTTCAGAGAGCAGAGTCGCTTATACCTGGCAGGCCGAACGCATTCCAGACACGAAACGATATAGCCGGCATTCGGACTTGATACCGACGACTACCGTTACGCATCCTCAACGGACCGTTTCTTCAACCGGGGAGACTAGACTTACTCACCTAGCGCTTGCGATGTGAGAGGGCGCGATACGACCCTACGAGTCACTCATGAGGGCTTCTGCACGACAGTGCCGTTATGCCAGTCGCGAATCTGATGATCTACGCCTAGCGCCACAACCACGCTTAAACTCGCTGCACACGCCATGCAGCAGTAGAGCGTGAAGACAGCAGAGAGCACTCATTTTGGCGTTTGATCCTCGCTGTCGAAAGCAGAAAACTGCGCTGAGCTATCATTGCGTGCTCGAACCGGAATTCGACAAGGTGTACCTGGCATCGACTCGCGGAGTCGTTTCTAAAGACTGAATTGCCTTCACAGAACGACGAGCGACGCAAGTACATACCTGCTGAGCTTCCGCTTACAATTCGTCCAGCTTCCACTAGGCCCCTCTTCTGCCACTCACTTACTTGACCAGCGGAGTATCAATCGGGTTGCCTCTGCCTGGAAAACAACGACAGCCCTAGGCCGGCAACCGTGCTGTTCCATAGTCACATATTTCTCAGAAAATAATCGAACGCCGACCAAGGAGCAAACATGTTCCGATCGCTGCTTGCGTATGCAGTCGGAAAGCCCCATAAAATCAGGAAATCCGTGAGTTTGCCACCTTGCAATTCGAGTCCACAGAATGCGACCCCGGAGAACACTGAATATAGAATTTATGGTACAACACTTGGCACTTCTTCCCGGGCAGCATAACTTGCCTAACCAAGAACGAGGGCTCCGACCGCAGGACGTATCTGCAATCTTTGAGGCTTCCATTTCTTCAATATTCGATTGGCTCAATCTGGCGAAACAGATATTGGCCAAAGCATCGACTAAGGTTGATGTCAAAATGGCGCAATGCATCCAAAACTGGCCCAAAACAAAGTACTTGCCCACAGATGCTCTGCTTCATACCAGGATTCCCATCTGAGGGACCCACGGTGTTGCAGAAGATTTTGCGAACGAAGTCTATCTGTGTATCATCAAAGATCAAGATCATCGTCCTTTGTATTTGCCACTACCTGTCCTGGAATCTGGAAAGAACAAGTTCGTCGGTTTTATGTCTACCGATCTTGGGCTTCGAACACCATTCAAAATGTTCGGCTTGACTATATCACACATTCTTTGGACCTTGTTGGCACCTTCAAACAGCGAATTGCGATGCAAGCATCATACTGCCTTCTTCTGCGGGCTGATACACGTTCATATTTATGCCCGAGCGGACTTTCAGTCCCCTTCATGCTGCGTGAAAGCCTTCACAGCCTGGCGACCAAACATTCGCTCTTCAAGTCGAAAATGACCAATCCAAGCAGCTCTTTGCCACTTCTCTGTTTCGCACTTGCAGCTCCTCGAGGAAATGCTTTAGTCTCCTTGCGAACCTGAGCGTACTCTGGCTTCTAATCATACGCACTACTCAACCCTGTGCTTATTGACGGAACCCAACCGAGGATGCTAGATGCCACCCGGAACGTGCCTCGGTGGTGTCATGAAGTGAGAATCAATGTTGGCTTCGGTCGAATAAATGCGGTAGGACATCACTGAGCGCACCGTCGAACCAAGTGAGTGACCAAAGCTTGGCGACTGGATATTGGGAAGTGGCGCGAGGTAAACACAGTTGAAGACGTGACGAGACTTTTATTGAACAATTCTCAAGCAACTACGATACATACATCAATGATCCCAAACGTCCAAGGCAATACTGAACACTATTAAAAAACCACCTTAAGAAGAATGTCCTCCATGGCAACAAGCATCTCTTTGGCGGCATTGACCCTCCCGTTCTTGAGCCCTTTCAACTCATCGAAGTCTTGCTTGCACACGCCGATGTGCTTGATGAGCTCTTGATGCTTGGTCGAAGCTTCCGTGGTTGGCTGGTGCTTCTTGGACGATTCGCCCTGGGGACGTCCATCATCCTCAGCAGGCCGCTTGCCCGGCATGGAGCTCCCGTTGACAGTCATGAAGGAAGTCTTACCATCAGAGCTGGTCTTGCCGGTAGGGCGACCATCGGTACCGGTGTTGGGCTTTCCATTGGTGGGCTCATTAGTAGTAGTAGCAGGCAATGTGTCTTTCGCGGAGCTCTTGTCGACAGGCGTGAATGAGGTCGGTCCGGCAGCATTGAAGTTTCCGGTCGAGCGTTGATTGTCATCAAGACCAAGGTTGCCACCGATGGTCGCATCAGCAGCAGCAGGTTGCTTGCCTTTGGTGGAACTCGCGTGGATGGGGGTGAATGTTGCCCGTCCATCAGAGGCGATATTTCCAGTCGAGCAACGATCGTTCCTGGCAATGTGGCTGCTATTCGCGGCTTCACGATCACCAGCAGCAAGCGGCTTGCTTTGACCAGGGTCATTTGTGACGGGCGTGAAAGAGTTCTGCACTGGACCAGCATTGTCGTTCGCAAAAGAGTGGCGTTTCGTGCCAGTCATGTTGAGCGAGGACTGTACCGAGGAGGTCTTGGGCGTGGACAAGTGCGCGCGACGACGCGGTTTGGCCAGAATCGGTTTGCCATCCTCCCGGATGTAGATGCAGCGCCTATCTTTCATAGCGCACTCAAGGCATTGCTCGAGCTTGTTGCTCACACATCTCAAATGTTTGTCATTACAGAAAAGGCAAGCTCTTCCGGATCTCCGGTGGAACGTGGACCCCCATGGTGCGTGGGGCTCCTCGTTCTCATCTTGGGTGTGGCTGTTGCCCTTTCCGCTGCTGGAGAAGCCTTTAAATGTGAAACCGCTGTCGGGAGATTCGTCGTCGCTGAGCTCCTGAACAATAGGCCTGAGACTGCTATTAGCGAGCACGTACTTCATCCAGCGCTCCGGTCGCTGTACCCTCGAGCCGGACCCGTATAGAAATCAGGATACATAGCTGATCGATTGAATCTCATGTGAGTGCCGTGGGGCGGGAGTGGCCCGGCGTGAGAGCAATGAGCGAAGAAGATGGACTACAACTTGGATAGTTAAATGACGGGTGAGAGCGATACAAGATGGCCGCGGATGACGAGCGGAGAGTTGACGAGGCGGGCGCGGGGAGCGTTAATATCTGCTCCGGGCGACCTGATAGATTGAGAGCCCTTGAAGGGGGCTACTGCGAGTCGGGCCACTACGCAGACGAGCACACCAATGGCGTGAGCCCACATGCTATCGACGGAGGAGTCATTTCCTGTCAACACCGGTAATGCTTGCTGCTCTCGCCGGCTCGCCGTCGACTGCCCGCCATCGGCGGCCTACAAAGGATAATGGACACGGTCGCCCTGGTGCCGTCGGGCTCATATTGGTAGCATGTGCTGACACCGTTGGATGGCGGACGAAGTTCAGTCGTAGACTCTGCATCTAAGTTCTCCAGAATCGGATCGTTGCCGCTCGTCAATTCGCTCTTGTCGCGTGCTGTATCTTAGCTTTAGGCAATCATTGAAACTGCCGGGATGCCTGGTAGTTCGAGTCCCAATCCAGTCGTGACAGGGCTTGAACGTAGCGGGGAGGGCTGTATTGATATCCTCCGCATGACTGATATCGCGTTGCGCGGAAAGACCGGGGGATGGCATGTAACGAAGAGGGGCACGAAAACTCCGTCGATCGCCTTACCAGCGTCGTCCAGCAGCTTTCAACCTTCTTTGTCGATGTCTACCATTCACGCGTATCAGCATACTCGCAACAATCCAATGTCAGGCGACGAGTACTTTTGCATACAGCAGGCCGCTGACGACAAACTTGAGAGTCCAATCTGGTTCGGTAGTCTCTGGGATGAGAATTGGCGGGAGTTTGAGAAGTGTACCGCGACCGGAAAGCTCAGAAAGCGACTTGGCTGGTTCGATGTCATCGATACCGATGGCCAACCATATGGCATTCGGTGTAACACGAGGAAAGAACAAAGGTCCCGGGATGTGGTCTGCAGGGCGTGTGCGATGAAAGGTCACTGGCATGATCTCAGTATCGAGAGCGTTCGCATCAGGCCGGATAGCACTTTCGACAACCGTGCTGTAAGTCGCATTCTGAGATGCTTGAGCGTAGTCTGACGAGTACAGGTCTGGATCGCTCGTCTCGATACGGGCAAACGAGAAGTAGTCGCTATCTTGTCGCATCAGCCCGCAAATTCCGGCGGCAGAATTGCACACTACGCACCATGGAGTGATATCAGTGGCTTCATGTCCTCCTTCGCACTGGTCAGCACATGGGATGCAAAGATGTATCAATCCCTCCCGTCGCGAAGGTGAGCTACACCAGTTGTTCATCATGTGATGACGATTTTGAACCCGCAGTGACTACCGTCTAATCCGAGCGACATAGTTCAGCCAGCCAGACACCATTCGCAGACGCACGTGTCGCAAGCGAACGGGAGAGCGAGTTTGGGGAAGCGAGCTCACTGTTTCATGGGTTTGAGGAAGGTCCTGGCAAGCACGGCTTGGGGATCTCCCGCTCTGAACGCAAGCGGCATGCAAGCGCAGGAGTAGGACGAGAAGACGTCGCTTCCGACAAGCGTCGAAGAGTCCAAGGAAGGGAAAGTTCTTCCCCAGAAGCTTTCTTTGATGCCGAACCAGGCGATGTAAGATGCACCGAGTCGGATGCCAGGAAAGTGGCTGACGTGATGAGCAGGTCGAGGGACTTGGGAGACGACATTTCGGCGACGGCTTTAGCATCTATTCTTACGACGATGCAACCAATCATTACAGACGCGCGATGCAAATCCTTCAACACGGCTTGGACACAGCATTCTGGAATCAAGGCCCGCATCCTCCGGCTATCCTGCGAAGATTGGCGAGAGAGCCTTGTTGCGTCGCGCGGCCACTGTTGATCAAAGCTGGAAGAGTTTTCGACGCTAGGAGACCAGAGAATATGGCATCTGCCCTTGTGCAGATCAGTGGCGTCCCCAAGGACGAAGATGCAGCCTGCACCTGTTGCTCCAAAGGAAAGTCCATTTACCCTAATTGCGTGGCACGACCGGACATATATGGAGGCGCATGCGGGAATTGCATTTACAACAAGAATGCCAGCAAGTGCTCATTCCGGAAGAACTCAGGTAAGCTCCCCAATGCCGCGCGAAGCTCTCTTGCTGATGGCTTTGTAGGTAGGCCAAGCGAACAGTACACTGTTCCTCCAGGAGAGTCTGAGCCTCCCGAGCCAGATACATTAAGCTCATCACCTCAGAGGTCGATGCCGCGGGGCGAAAGCTGGTCTCATGGCAATGATGCCGAAGAGGGCTCGGCAACTTTCATGGCGAGCCCTGGAAGCGGAAGGTTCAGGCCTCTTTCTGTTTCCACTGGTAGAGAGAATGCGACAGCATCACCGGTCGCCGAACGAATGCTACCCGGCTCTTGCATCTTGTCAAGTCGGGAGGCTCAGAAAGATGAGATCGATCTAGGTCCAGTGCACGCAGGGGCGTCAAAGATTTTGACTTGTCACCAGGAAGACAGAGTAATTGTCAAGTCCAAGATCAAAGGCGATACTGAATGGAACTCCATGAGATTTCCAGGATGCGACACTTTCGTCGGATTCGCCACAAGCCTGGTTGAAGCGCGATTTGAGGACGAGATACCTCCAGAATCCATCGCTACCGTTAGGTTCAAGATCGAGGGTTCAGAGAGCTCTTTCACGGTGAGGCGAGACCGTTTAAGAGGCTACCATGACTTCCTCATGGAGCTCAAAACATGTGTAGAGCGGCAGGAAAGCCGAGATGTTGTGGTGACGGCATTTGTCGTCCTTGGTGACCAGCGGCGTCAATGAAGTTTGATCAGGGCTTGGATCTTTCTTCTGCATCCCCAAATTGTATCTCCGAACCAAAGAGTCTCTTGCGTATCCTGTTGCGTATTCCCTTGCGCGCTCCTGCGACAATGTCTTCAGTTCTGGGTCATCGAATCAATCGGATGTCGGATCATGCCAGGCCATGGAGGCTCTTGTCGAGCGGTACTCGCGGTGTACGGCGGCCCGGAGGGGTTCGCGCGTGAACACGATCGTGGTGGGTAGATTCACAGGAGCGACCGGGAGCATGCAACGGGCGAAGTCGTTCTCTCGAGTCTCCGAGATGCCAAGCCTTGTTGCTGAGGTAAGTGGCAGGGGTGTTCCCGCCCCGCGGTGTGTCTCGCACGAGTGCCTCTGCTTCTGCTCGCTCACACGGACAAGACTATGAATATTCCGTATTACTCTACGCTCTCAACTTCCATCATTCCATAATCCGATGACTTCGTAGTCGACAACGATAGACATCTAGAACAGTAGAACGAGGACGCCTGCTATAGCGCGTGGCGTAGTGCACCGTTCGCCAGCCGACGGGAAGTCGGAGGTATGTTCTCGCGCAAACGTCCGGCATTAATCCATCTACAGTAAAGCTGGTCGCGAATCCTTGGACTACGGAAGAAGACTCGGAGACAGGTTTCCTGGGCAAAATCCGACTCTTTACTGTCCCCAAAGTCTGGAAAGCCCTTGTCCGTGTTGAAGCTACCAGAGGTTCATCGCCATGTTGAGTTCCCGCGGAATGATCTCTGGGAGATACCCCTATCGAGACTTTCCGGACTCATCGCGCGAGATGCGTCTTCTCAGGCTAGTTTTCAACTGGATCAGTGCATCAAATCGCCTCCAACGGATTTAGGGCCCTTTATTTCCATATCCTGAGGGCCCACCTTGGGGTGAAGATTGGCAAACGCGAGATGAGTATGCGGATGTTTGTGTTCATCAACCTGATCAAAACATCTTCATCCGGTTACTGGCTTCTTTGAAAAAGAGTGTGATCAGCTCATGACAGAGCTCTGGCTCTTTACGATGGCTCTACAGAGGAGGATGAGGGGTAGGCGACTTGGGGTCCTGGAGTGTGGACATATGGCTGTGTTGGCTTGCTTGCCATCATTGAGGGCACAAGGGTACCTTTCGTTGTGATGCCAGTATTAAGTGGTCAACGTGAGCTAGTGGGCGACTGCTATGCCCATGAAATTATGGATGGTAAGTGTTATGTTGCTAACGAAGGTATAGGTGATGATAGACCAGCTTCCGCCCATGTCTGGGAGATGTTGTCTTGATTTTACCCTGATCGATTGGCGGTCTGAATATGACTCTAATCGCTCTCCTAAGCATTCAAAGCTTCGAACAGACCGATCGCGAAGTTGGCAGTTCAGTGGTAGTTATCTTCGTTGGAGCAAGTGAAGTCTGTGCCAAGACTTTCGCAGCCCATCAAAGTCTGGCCTGACTTTGGCGGGATCAATTAAAGCTCACGTCAAATTTGAAAAGTCACTAATCAATGTATGATTTCCAACCTAACGTCGTCTTTGGCCCATCAATATATGGTTCATCGATGAAACTCAATCACGATCTCAACGCGAACAGGACTCATCCATGAGTTGAGTGATTTGGTCGACGCTTCATTGTTAGAGACGACTGCCAGATTCAAAGCTGGTCATCGTTCCTCAGCTGAAACTTTACCCGATCGACCCCGGCCCGGCCAACACATCGACCCCATTCTTGACGATTCAATGTCAGCACTCGTTCTCGGGCTTTTCGAAAGCTTGTTCAAGCTCTGACCTACAGCTATATAGTCGGTGCAGATTGACTTCGGAACATTCCGTTACCCGCCACTTCAGAGAAAACTCTGAACACATCTGAGGCAGTGAGTGGTCCTTGGGCAATACATTACCCACAACATCACTAACTGTTCCACAGCCGTGGCCTAATGGTAAGGCGTTGCTTTCCGGTTAGTTCCGTGTCTTTCGAGGCTCTGGAACGTGTTATACGTCTGGCAAAGATTGTGGGTTCGGTAGGTCGACTCTTCTTTCCCTTGGCGGTATTGGGCGGGGTCCTGACTCTTCTCCAGAGTCCCATCGGTGTCGAAAGACTCGCTTTTTGCTCTTTTGATGCTTCTCTATTGTTTTATTTCTGCTTGATCGATTGTGGTCGAGCACATACATTTTTGAGGTTGAGGTGAACGCCGGGACTTGAACGAGTATTTTGCCTCAGGAATCGACTCCGACGACGGCAGTATAGCTTCGAATGCTTTCAAATGGCAGATCGGACAATGTGTTCGTCTTCTGAACAACGGAAGAATGTTTCTGTTGTTCATTGTAATGATAAACCTCTAGTCTGATGGCTCCAGATGTGGAATACTCCAGCTTGTCCACAACGTTCAACTGATATCCTGATTTAGGAAGCTTTTCAACTGCAACCTCGTTCAATCTACCAGAAAATCACAGCCGCAACGGTAAATAACGAAGCTCAGAGCATGCAACTGTATGTGGCAAGTCAGAACTCCCAACTCCGAAGCCAGTATCAGGCATCAACCCAAGCCTACCACATGGCACGATGAATGGCTACGACTACTTCAACCGCACAACCGGAGATTGAACATTCGACACTCCTAACGCTACTCAACGACGTACTGATAATCCAGACCAACATCATCGTCATCATCACGCCCAAACAAGCCCCCCTCCTATCCTGTACCACCATCGCTGCCTAAACCCTCCCTCCAGCTCTCCCCGAGGCGTCCAACCAACACTCCGCACCAAGGGTCAACCTACCAACGGCATTCTAGCTGCGCACGCTGCGGCAGCCTCATGTCTCGGAGCCTGCGGGCAGAACAAGCCGGACCACACGAGCCTGGGAAATCGGGAGGTCTCATTCATTGTTCCGCCACGCAGCCTCACGCGTGTTGTGCAACTGTTCGAGAATGGAGAAAGTCGCCGCCTGGGCTGCGGCGAGAAGGAGAGTAGTCCGAGGAGTTGTCCGTATAGCAGGCGATGGTGGGTGAGTTCCGAGGAAGCTGACTACTGGGCGTGGGAGATACAGTAGGTACGCTCGTAGACCGAAAAGAGTGGGAGAGCGGAACGTTAAGGTAAGCATGTAAGACAGAACGAATAAGAAATGCCGAACGCGGTAGAGGAGAATTAGAAGAAGGAAAGGATTGCAGCATACGTTGCAGTTGCAGCGTCGATATCGCCTTACCATTTCTCCCGCTCGCCGCGCCATTTCTCAGAGCTTCTCTACCACGGCTTCAAATTGATGGTCCGGATGTGCAGGTCAACAATACGCGAAACAGGGGCGCTTCGCCACGTGTCACAGCCAGTCCAGAAATTCTTGTCAGCCAGACTGGCGGGTTGTGTTGAGTTGAGAAGTAATCTTGCCTCGGAATGCGACAAATAGTACACATCACAACTGATGAGTGGTCCTGCCATTTGCCGCGGGCAGGCGGCAGTTGGTCTCGCAGATAGCTGTGAGATGTGTGACTTGCGCGGATATCAGCGGTAAGAGAGGTTGCATGCTTGGGCAGGCAAAGCAGTGAGTGGTAGGCAGCCGATTCCGCATGCGGATACTTCTCGTCACAGAGGAGGAGCTGGAGCTGGCTGGAGCTGGAGCTGCTTGCTTGCTTGCTGCTACTATTATTGTCCCACACGTCGGATGCGTCTCCAACACGAGCCTAGTAGATACAGCGCTGGGAAGCTGGAAGCCGTACATGAGCGGATGCCCGAGGGAGCAAGCGGGATATGATCGTGATGTCGTTCTCTTCGGTACCGGTACGTAGACAGTACAGCGAGTGTAGCGCTCAGGGAGTCAGCCGGGCTGGGCGGGCAGTGTGCGATACAAGCCACTGGCGTCGGATGACTGCTGCGGTGAGTGGGAGAGTTTGGGCTTTTGGTCAGAGCATGACCACATGCATTTAGTTAGACTTGATGAGAGGGGAGCTGTATGGAAAGGACAAGGCTTCAGCATGAGAGGAGGCGGTGGATTCAGCTAGCCAGAAGTCGGTGGGCAGTTTGTCAGACATGAACGCATCACGAACTCACGCCCCCAGCCGTGCCAACGCAAGAAACACGGATGCTTGGCCGGGTGGAAGGGAAGGGCAAGCAGGCAGGCGAACAAGGGTGGATGAAAGATGAGCAGTTCCAAGTCACATCGATCATCAGGAGAATTCTTTGCACAGCACACGGGGACAGGCAAAGACAGGCTCACACAGGCGAGGCGGACTTTGCGAGTCGGATGCCGATTTGCTGGCAGCGTCGCCTGGCCGTCGCGGCAGTGGTGATGAGTGGTCAGTGGTGGGCGGGCGGTCGAGTCTCATCGGCTCAGGGTCTGGTCTCCCGCCTGCCAGAGAAAGAGTGCGCATCGCGAGTCTTCCCGGCGGCCGATGCCACCAGACGTTCGTATGACCGACTGGTGCAGAGTTTTTCGCTCTCCTGCCCACCAACTGCAGGAGGCGATGATGGTGATGACGGCGATGAAGTAGTCCGTAGTGTGGTAGCTCTCTCCTTGCCTCTGCGTGCGGCACTGGAATCCAGCGCAGATACAGACACAGACACGCCCTTTGTGCCCCTTTGTGCGTGGACAAGCAGGACCTGGAGTTGTTGTGAAAGCATCGCTCAGAAAGACGGGGCTTCGAAATTGATCGTTGTCCACGTTGACGGCCAAAGTGCCACCCTTGCTTCTGCTGCACGCCGCTGATTGGTAGGGGAGACCCGCTCATCTTACAGCCGAAGGGAGCGCACGGCCTTCCTTCACGCCAAGCGACCGCAAACGCTGCTTCGCTGACGACTCTGGGCTCCGTTCGTTGTGTTCGCTCCGCAGGCTTCCTTTTCGCCATCCCCCATCTCTCATCGACACGCTCAACCCTCTCAACTCTCGAGCGCGCAGGACCGGCACCTGTGTGGGTGGTGAAGACAGCCCGAAGAGACACGACACCCGCCACAACCAGGCCGCGACTTCCGCCGTTCTCGCGCTGATCGTCTCGTTCTTGCTGCACTGCCTCTGCGACCGCTTGCACCCGGACGCGCAGCATTACGAACTTCAACCACGACTACCGCGCCATCAGCCTCCATCCTCCTCCTTCACCACTCCCGACAATAATCAGAAGGACTCGACGGAGCGCCGCTCTTGGGCCGGACACGTCTCACCGGATTCACCGACATCACGTCTGTCTTGCGCCTGCGACCGCAACCTACATCCACTCTTTGACCTGGAGGAACTATTCACTTAGCATCTTCCGAAAGCTTTGAGCGCCTAATACGAACCGACACTCGCGCATTCATCGACCTCACGACTACTCAACGACTCTGACTACACCTCGATAGTGTGTCATACCACCCGGAATTACATCCAAAGTCACCGCGCACGGAACACGCCGATTTGGAGGCATTTGCTCGCGCCAGCATTTGATACATCGCTAGATCCATCATCTGAAAGCAGCATCATATCGCATGGTCAGCAAGCAGTAGACTTTTGCACCGCCGACCGCAGGTGCTTGGTCTCGGTGCGCCTTGAGACAAGGAACGGTGCGCACTCATTCACCCATCTTTACCAGCTTGGAAGCTTCCGGCACAGGCAGAAACTCAGTGCTGACTCTTTCATCTTCTGATATAGGTCGCGTCACCGCACCGCTCCTTCTCTTCCGCCGCTGCAAACATGCCAGGCTACTACTCGAGGCCCAACATGGCCAGCCAACTGCCACTCACGCCGCCTGACTCGGGCTCAGCGGGCTACGGATACAGCAACATGCACTACGCACCGCAAGACCCGTATGCTCAGACCACGAGCCAGTGTCGCCAGGACAGTGCCTACGACTACCAACAAGCCTACATGCAGCCACCGGTCGCACCTGCGCGGCCGACTTACCAGTACCAACAGAACAGCTACCAGGCGTCGACCAACCTGCCTCCGATTCAAGGCTACTACGAGCCCATCGGCGCGCCGATACTCCCACCGCTGAGAATCAACGACCACGTCTCGTTTCCCGACGACTACCAGCGCCGTCTTCAGCAAGAACAGCAAAACGCCGCCGCGCGAGAGCAACAACGGCAAGCGACCAAGGAGGAGAAGGCCACTGGCGGTGTGTCCGCTAAGCTTGATTATGACATGGAGCGCATGACGGACTTCGTCACTGATGCTACTGAGTCAATGTATGGCTTCCACCTGTCCCCCATCAGCCTTGCTGATATTGACGTGACTCGAAGTTTTCAACACAGGATGCACAGTCACCCATCCTTCCGCAAGTGGGTGCACCAAGTACTCTCAGCGACACGGCTGCCATCAGCCACGATCCTGCTCAGTCTGTTCTACCTGAACAAGCGCATTGTCGAACACCCTGCATCCGTCCCCGCAGGAGAGAACCAAGTCTACCGCTTGCTTGCCGTGGCCCTGATTCTTGGCAGCAAGTTCCTCGACGACAATACGTTCATCAACCGATCGTGGTCCGATGTCACGGCGATCAAAGTGTCTGAGCTGAACTTGCTGGAGATGCAGTGGCTCGCGCTCTTCGACTGGCATCTTCACTACGACGCAGAGTCAAATCTTGAACTGAGCGCTTGGCTCGACTCGTGGAGGAAGTTTGATGCTGAGTGGTATGCTAAGCAGCAGGTCGCCAGACTTTCTCCGCTGGACACTACCAACGTCAACCGCCACGCGCACACCAGCAGCAGCCGCGACCGCTTCTCTCCATACCCAACGCCATACACAGCATCGTCGACGCGTTCTTTCGAGCAGCCACTTTCGGCGCGATCATCGCAGTTTTCCACGCCGTACACTTCGTCTGATTCCTGGCCATCGAGTGCACGTTCGGTGGACGACTACTGGAAGCAGCGACCATCGCGATACGATCCATACGCTGAGGCCGAGGAGGCCAACCGCCGTGCTTCCGAAGAGCGCGCACGCCAAGCGTCATATCAGTCTGCCTTCAGCGCTCACCAGTCATACTACCAACCGCCAGCATACGGTTCTGGATGGGACCATGGCGCTTGGAGCGGCGTTCACCGATGGGATTGCAACTGCTCCACTTGCACTTATCAGTCCCACTACCGGTCGTACAACATGGCCCCGAGCTACAATATGGCTCAGACCGTCACCGGATAGGAATCATGGCCTTCGGTAGCGGACAACAACTCGATATCTCCTTCATCCAACAACATTCGCGGTGAAGACAACCGCCGCGATTCTTGTTCAACACTTCCAGCGTTCTCGCCACATCAAAAGTTTGAGCATGGATCAGGCCACCCGAAAAGCTTGCGCAGTGTTTCTCTCCCTGCACGAACTTCATGACCTGGTCCCATGCTCTTCATCTCTCTGCTTCGGCGATCCAACCTGCGCCTACCCATACGACACAGCCGCCATGACTTCACGTCACCGGCTATCCGAAGAGTGGCGGGGCAATGGGATCTCACCATAGATCTTGCTCGCTTCTAGACCTGAGAGCGACTGGCTCGCTACCCATACAAGTGGTGGCTTATGGCCTCTCAGCTCATGCTATTACTTGTTTTCTGGCACAGCGATGGGATCATCACGTTTTTACGTTTCTTCGGCGGTGTTTGCTTCTTCCATCATCACGTTTTCATCATCATCATCACCATCATGCGGCATCGGACGGACTATTAGGGAGAGGGTTACACTGGGGTCTGCGTCTTTTGCTTCTATGTCACTATTATCCGAACTTCACACCACAGCAAGGCGTTCAAAATGGGGAAAATTGGGGTTTGCTTGCGAATGGGAGAGCGGGTTTGAGAATGCTTTTTGCTTTGCTAAAATGGAAATGGGAATGGAATGGGCGATTGCTGCTTTGATTGGAAGCTTGGCTTTGGCTTTTCACGTTCATGCATATGATTCACACAAGACGAGCGGTGCCCGATTCGATGCGCAGCAGCCTGCGCGGTGGCGGATCCTGGACGAATCTGAGCTACGAGGTGGAAACTTGCTTCATCAACTGGGATAGGATTCGGAATCAAGGGAAACACGCCTGCTGCCCGGGACATACGCCTTTGTCTTTTTGCTTTTTCGCGGATTTGTTTGTTGTTCACTAGATACCACATTCCCCGCGCGACGATCGCTTTTTGATTGATATGGGGAAAGGATTATTGAAAAAGGCGAGGAGATGATTGCCTCGTTACTCATTGCATTAGAGGGATAGGATAGGACAACTGGTAGTTTTGATTTTAATCAATGGATCAGCCTTGGCCCAAGTGTTGGGTGGCATTAGGCTTTGGATGTGGATATTTTGAGGAGCTTTTCTTTACTGGTTCTAAGTGCGTATGTTGTGGGTGGGTGGGTGGGTGGTGGGGAGAAGGAGGTAGCTGTGAGGAAGGATTGCTCGGTCTCCGTCGAGCGCTCGGTCGGGGTGTTGGTTCTTGGCTACCTGGCGGCGGCGTGGGATGAGCGCTGAGAGGTGTTCTCAGCTTGGAGGGATCACGGACTCGTAGAGTGAGTTGATACGTATGCCACGAAGAACTGCTGTATCTACGCCGATGTGCCCACGTCGAGGTGCGGCGCAGATCGTGCCTGCCTCAGGACAAACCATGGGTATGCCAAGACTTGCACGTGAAAACGTCTTCTCGGCTGATCCCTGCAGTGACGTTTCAACTGTGCGGTCAGAATTCGAAGTGCGCGTCTTTGTGCTTGTGCCTGAGGCGAGACAGCAGTAGCAAACAGGTAAGTCATGCATGTGAATCACAGATGGTCTGTGCGCCTCTTGCACCTTCCCGCTGCGGGACACCGCGACATCTGCAGTGAAGAAAGACTTTCGCGACACAACACCAACACAAACACAAACGATTCATTCCCCTGAAGCACACACCACTCTTTTGATGTGGACCTATGACGGCAAACAAATACTTGCAGCAGACAACAATGTGTGTGCCCTACGACTTGACGTCTGTGTTCAGCAACCGCGTCTCAGATCCACCCACTGCGATTTTCGGGCAGTCTCGAGGAGCAACTGCTCGAGTACATATTAAGAATCTCCTTAGTGAAAGAAAAACGAGAATTAACTCGAAAATCCGCCTTCCTGCACCACCCGACTCGAAGGCGCCAGAAGCACGCGGTGCGGCCGCAAGCAATCCTAAGCCCACCCTCCGCGGTCCCTGGCGATGTGGTACTATTCTCGAAAAAGCGTCGAACGCGGGCGAGCCATCGAAGCCTGGGGAACCGTGCGAGCCTAGAGGACTACCGAAGGCCATGAGGCCATTCCCGCTGTTTCTCGAGGAGAACGAGACAATCGATACGTCAATGACCGAGTCGGAGCGCGACTTCGCGGAGGCAGTACAACATGTTACTGCAGTCAAACCCTCGATGGATCCGAGACAGTCGTCAGTCTTGCCTGCGTCGAGGCCGCAGGTGGTAGAGGAGGGCGATGGTGATGATGAGGACGATGACGAGGATGATGGGGATGACGCGAGAGATGAAGACGAGGGAGATGAAGATTGGGATCAAGATGAGGGAGACGAAGATTGGGATGAAGATGATGGTGACGGCCACGACTCCGACTGTGGCAGCTGCGATTCTTGGGAAGGCGAGTATCCGCCACTCAATCTCAACTACGACGCACTGAAGCACGTTGCTTCTTACTTTCTGCCCGGTGGCCACGGAAAATGCGTCGATGTTGAGACCCTTGGACGAGGATCGTCTCACGAGATTCGAATCCTGCACTTCGAAGATGGCTGGACTTGCATTGGCCGCTTCACGAGAAGCAAGGACGATCTGCAGCAGACTGAAGATGAGCTGGCTACGATCGAGTATGTTCGAAAGCACACGAGCATACCGGTACCGGAAATCTATTTCGCGAACTTCAACGAGAACCACGTGGTTGGCGCAGCTTTTGTGCTAATGGAAAGACTGCCCGGCAAGAATCTGTGCGGGCTTTGGCCAGAGCTTCCAATCGAGCAAAAGAAAGCTGCAGGCTCACAAGTCGCGGATGTCGTTGCTCAGCTTTCTAGGCTCTCCTTCAAGCGAATTGGTAGCTTACGTCTCAACGGTTCCGTTGGGCCATTACAGCTTGAAGAAAAAGTTTCACGAGGGCCGTTCGAGAGTGTCCGAGATTACATGCTCAGCTTTGAACCCAAAGGTGTTGCTTTGTCCAAGGAGCGGAAGGGCGTCAACTCCGAGCTGAAAGACTACCTCCTGAAAGCACTTGATGAGCAAGAAACAAATCCACTACTGACTGCTCCGTTTCGACTCCGACATGGCGACTTCAACAGCCAGAACCTCCTATTCACGATGCCCCTGCTTGGTCAGGCTCCGAAGCTGACCGGTGTTATCGACTGGGACTACAGCCATACATGTCCTCTTTACGAGCTTTTCGACTATCCAACTTGGATCATCGATATTCACTGGAGTCCAGAGCTCTACATCGAGAACAGAATTTTGCGGAAACACTTCATTGAGGAGTTGAAGCAGAAGTTTCCTAAAGGCTCGGCGGAGCGAGCGCAGGTGGAGGAGTGCTTCAGGATGAAGAATTGGTGCTTCGAGAACTATCAAGGAATGTGGGTTCGGGACAACGAGTCCAGCTTGTTTCAGATAGACCTGGCACTCGATCGACTGAGAGATGGAACGGCAAAGCCGTATGAAGGCAGAGAAGGTTGGGAGGCTGATTCTGGATCGGAGGATGAAGATGATGGTTGAGTTCATATATCGTTCTTGTGAGCGTTGGCTGTTTGGCGATTGCTCTTACAATGGCTGTAGCGTTTAGCCCCATATTCCAAGATTGACCATTCTGAATACGTCTTCATTGCATAGTAAAGCTTCATACAGTGCAACATGAACAGGTCTTTAACGAAGTAAATCTTCTACCTCATACAATAGTATCAACTGAATGCTTTGCATGTGCTCATGTGGCCGATCATGCAACTGTTGTCCGTGCGCCGTCAGCTGCTGCCGGTGAATGAATATGAATTCCATGATCAGAGGCGAATTGCAGTGGCGCATCGACCAATACTCGCACATGCTTCGTTCACTACTGATTGCAGAGCGTTGATACGGCTCAGCGTTTACCGCTTCTTTCGACCCATCACCGAACAATAACCTCGACGAACACAGCTTCCAGAGGCAGCACACCATCCCGAAGGCATTACAGCCAGACGCACAACAGCGAGGCTCCAACAACAGCCAACATCCACAGTCCGCCTCAGACCCCCTACCTCACCTTGTTGAAAACCGCTGACCACCTCGAGTAGACCACAGATCAACGACAATGCCGCCCCTCTACGGCAAGAAGGATCACCACTGCCCAGCCTGCGGCAAGACCTACAAGGGTACCAAGTGGTGCAAGAAGGACCAGACGGTCTGTTACCGGCACGCCTGGATCCACACCAAGACCGAGGGCTGCAAGTACTGCAGGGACGAACGCCGCAAGAGGGCTGACCAGAAGGCCAAGGAGGAGAAGGAGGCCCAGGATAACAAGAAGTACCAGGGCGGTCGGAAGGGAGGAGGAGGAGGAGGTAGCGGTGGTGGGCGTGGAGGCGGAGGAGTAAGAGCCTAAGGAGGAGGCTTGCTTCTTATCTTGCAGACTGCTACGGGCATTGGCAAGTGACTCGGACTCACTCGTTTCCAGGAAGATATGCTGATGTGAAGAGACCAGGTGAAACGAGTCGAGCTCTTGATTGCTCCCCAATACGATGCGAATGACTTTACGATACCTTTGAATCGACTTTAGCTGCCGCGACGGCTTTAGCGATGGCGTTTTGAGATGATCTCTTGGCCTTGGATACGCCGGACACTATGAGGTTTTATTAGCGTGAGCGTTGAGGCGTTTGGCTAGATGAGACCCACGATACCCCAAATGGATTGCTTGATGATTTGTGTCACCTTCTTCCTTTGCCCATACTCTCAACGGCTGAAACACTCGCCACAGTCTCGAAATCGTGGCTAGACCTAGGTTGAATGTAGAGGATGGAAGAAAAGATAAGGATTCCTAGAGGGACGAAATGGCCAAGATGATATTACGGAACTGCTTCTGGTTGTACCACTATCTGCCAGTATGTTAGACTGTCGTGCCAACAGCGGCAGTCAAAGATAGCTGACTGGAGGCGAAGTCGAGCTGGGGATAACTGAACTTACTTTTCCTTCATTTTCGGCAGGCTCCATGGTCGAGATACTTGCCATGGCATTACCTTCGTTGTCAGATTCAGTCTGGAGGTAGGGCCGGCCGGTCACAGACCAGACAGCAAGAGGCCAGTCTGACTGCCAGATGATCCGAATTGTATCCTAGTCGTTGCCATTGTCGCATTGGTTGTTATGATCACCATGGCATTGAGATCATAACCGGAGCCAAGTTCAACGCCGCAGCTGTCGGAGAAGGACAGGCGAGAAAGCAAGACGGCGTTGCTCACCCTCCTCCCATTCTCCGGGACATCAATGCCCTAGATACCTGCCACGCTCCTGACATCGCAGCAGACTGCTCTGGTTTGGGGACAGGAGATGGTAGGGACGTCCACGAGATGGGGTCTGGCGCATATGCGCTAGCTGGCTTCACCTGGGGTGTGTTTCTGCTTTCTCGAGCTTTACCAAGTCATCCAAAGCGGGAGCGATCGAGGCCGTAGTCCATTCGTCTGCGAAGCAGTATTGCGTCTAAAGCCGTGGAAAGAAAGCTCACCTGTTGAAATCCTTTGCATTGCTGTTCTTGTACTCACCTCTTTCCACGCTGATTGCAACAACCATGCGCTTGACAGCGCAACCGATTCAAAATCCATCTGGAATGCATACGAGATACGAAACTTCCAACATCTTCTAAAGCATATTATCCAACATCTTCTTCCCTCCCTTTCCCTTCTTCCTCCCAATAACTCGATTACTCCCCTCGGCCCTTATAAGATCATCCTCATCATCAAACAAATTCGTCGTCTCATGCCTTCTCGTCACATCACCCGCCTCCGGGATCGGACCCAGCTCCGTGCCCCGGAACTCATTATGTCCGAGTGTCGTACTGTCGTTTCTGCCTTGTCTTGCGAATAATGGCTCCGGTCTGTCGACAGGCGAGACTTCGCTTTGTCGTCTGCTGTCAGGGGCGTCGGGGAGGATACCAGGAGTAGGGGGAGGTTGTTCGAAGCGGTCGTGGTCGATGGGTGAGACGGGGCTGATCCGCCCCAGCATGTGACGCTCGTCCGCTCTGAGTCGACTGTTACGTTGTTCTTCGACCCATCTACTCGGCGTTTCGGGAAGCGGGTGAACGGACATATCGACGTTGTGAGCTTTCTCGCTTTCCAGAGGCCTCGTAAGGGATTTGCGATGCGGGGCGAGGATCACGAAGTCCTCGTCCCCTTCGGAGGAGCGTCGTAGGCCGTTGAATTTGCGAGGGTTGCGGAAGAACAGCCACCAGCCTGTGAGCATGGAGCGTCGGAACAGGAGGAGGAAGGTGAATGTGCCGATTAACTGGCGAAGTCACCCAATTGTCAGCAAGAAACTTCAATGTTGCAGGGAAGGCCGTAGGGAAGACTCACAGCCACCATCCAAAACGCCGCCTCAAGTCCTCGCTCATTCAATCCCAAAATCGCCGTAACACTCTCACACTTCGTCTTATCAGCCCCATTTAGGACGAGACAAATCGCCCAGCTCTCCAAAGCCTGCCTCTTCTCTCCCTGCAGACTATCCAACCCACTCGCAGCATTCGCCTGCGCGACAAACACAACACCATAATACACCACCAACACAATAACCAACACAGAAAGAACCATACTCCTCCACTGCAACTTCAACACCTTCCTCACACGTTTCCAGGCCAGTTTCCGATACTGCGTAGGGTCAATATCGAATCGAGATGCGTTTGTAGTGCTCACTGTCGGATCCAACCTCGGATCCCTCTCCTCCTCAGTATCAGATAAATGTCCCCCTTTCCTCCTCTTCCAATACTCCCTCCCATAAACCCACAAACAAAACCCCGTCGTGATAAATTGCGCCGCTGCAGCGATACATCCGAATGCAATTAACCATCCAAACCACGTCACAAACGCGTACTGTTGATTAGGGAAGCACGTTTTTCCCACGCGGTAGGATACGCCTACGATGGGCATTGTGAGAGCGAGGAAGAGACCTGGGAGGCCGATTCCGAGGGCGAGGGTGGACCAGAAGAAGAGAGTGTCGAGTTGTAGGGCCCAGCAGACGCGGAGGTGCGTCCAGATGCAGCGGAGCATGATCCAGACGGCGCAGGCCATGGCGCCTGCTAAGAGGAAAGCTCCTGTCCAGGCGCAGGACATGCTGGAGTACATGTCACGGGGCGTGGAAGCATCGTGGCATTCATCGGGTTTGGTTCCGAGGGGGATCGTAAATGCGAGCTGTTTGATCCCACATGTCAGCTCATCGTTTCTTCTCCAGTGTTCTTCCTCTTGCACGGTCCAGATTCCCGATTCCCGATTCGCTTTTGGCTGGTAGGGGTATACGCACCTGCAACATATTAATGCTAACCACCAACCCCACACTCAAATAATGTCTATGCCCAACATCTTTCGGCAACACCAGGAACGTTATCAACAACAGACACTGCAATACCAAACTTGGGATATTGAGCCATGATGCGATCTTCGCATTGCGGTTGAAAGAGTCGGAGTAGACGAGTTCGCGAATCGGGCAGGGGAGGCAGCATGTTGTTCCGGGGACGATAGTGCCGCAGAAGCGGCCGTCGATGTCTGTGATTAGAGAAGAATTAGCATGTCGCTTGGTTTCGATTGATGTCAATTGCAGAGATTGGACGCGCACTTACACCCTCCACTACTATTCGACGGCGGCGAAACGAACGGCGCAGGACATGAGAAGTCCGACATCGTTGCTTTCTCTCGTCTCGCAATTGTCGCTTGGTGACTAGAGAGCTTTGCGATCGACAATTGAGGCGAGGTGCAGTGCAGTCTGTCTCATCCGACGAAAGCATGCAAGGCTCGTGCGCTCCGAGAAGTCGGTATTGGGTGCATCCGGGCTGTCGTCGTAAGGGTCTTCTGCAGAGGAATGTAAATCATCTCCTTGTTCCCTTTCTTCGACATTCTTGGCTCGGCGAGCTCGGCGGACCGCTTTCAGATGCGCAATAACAATGGCAAGCTAGGCCGTATCTAGTGCAGTTCCCAGCCTTTTGACTTCCATCTCTGCAGCAGTCAGCCTTCATCATGATCGTACTTACCCGAAATAAGAAACACGTCGCCAATGAAAGACCGGGTATCGATGCTCTCTTCCCATTCTCACTGTCCTGTCTCATTTGGCGTCTGGAGTCTGATGTCCCATCGTCTGCTCACTGCCGCAATCCCACACAAACCAATCATTGAATCCCACAAAACAACAAAACCCACACTGAAATCAGACCCATGTAACATTCAGACCCAGTCCAAGTGACCTTGCAACTTCCAACTTCAGGCCACCATAGATATGCTTCGCTCGCAAAACGCCTTATTCGCCTAACGCCCGAATTACGTCAAACTGGATACCCGTTGAAGCCGATCTTCAACGTCCCCCTCTGGCCACTGTGAGCCTCCGTGCCCCATTGCTTCTTCCAGCGGAGCTCCGCTGCTCTCGCCTCTTCGAATGCTGCGCGGCAGTCGGGAGGTAGCTCGTTGATCAGATCTTGGTTGACAGTGCTGAGACCGTTCGGCCCAGAAGTGGGATCTTCTACGTGCCCATCCGGACCAGGATAGCCAGCGTTCGAAATCGGAGGTGCGGTATATACGGTGTCAATGACCGTGAAGTTTCGAGAGATGACCGGCGGTACTTTCGAGAAGATCGTCTGCTCGCTGCTCGCATCAATGTCCATAGCACTGTCGTGTCCGCCAGCTTCTGACACTCCGTTAAAGTGACCGTTCGCCATACCATTCGTCACTCGTCTCTTCGCCGGCCGCTCGTCGTCCGGTTGGATATATTCGAACTTCGCGTGCGTCGGTTGCATGATCTTCGGGTAGAACATCATGTTCGTGTTTGAATCGTAGACGCCGTTCAAGTTCGCCAGCCGGAGAGCGGTCATAGAGGAGTTGTACCGACTCGCCTCCCGCGCATGCATGAATTGCCAGTTCTGTACAGTAATGTTGTTTCTGCGCTTCCCGACAGGTCCCTGTTTGCCCGGCACAGTGGCAGCGCCTTGTTGCCGATACACATCGCTTGCGCCGAACCATGCCACGTATCGATTCCTGTTGTAGTCTCCCTTCTCGTCCGGAACAAGATCGTCGGGATCTGCAAGCTCGCCTTCAACTTCGCCGTTCTTACGCGCCTCAGCAACTTGGTAGTCATCTGTCACTTTGCGTCCGCCAACAATGATCTTCGCGCCGAACTCTCGGAACACTGACCGCGCAGTGACAACACCGATATTGCGACCCTTGTAGGAGCTTGGTAAGATGCTACGCTCGATGAGGTCTTTCTTCTCATCGTCGCCAACGACCACCTTGAACAGCTTCGGGTGCTTGGTGAAGAAAAGGTAGCTGTCTCGGAAGCCGCAGCATCGCGCAGGCTCAGTGGACAACATGTATAGTCGGTCGCCTTTGCCCATAATTTTGAATGTGCGCACGCGATATTGTCTGCCGCCTTTGAGATTGCCCAGCTCGTCCACCTTCTCATCACCTTCAGGGTCCCAGTCAACTTGCGCCTCATCGTTGATGACCTCTAGCACAGTGCCATCTTTATCAACAACGACTTGCTTCTGCTCTTCCCGCTGTCCCTTTCTCCGCCCTCGCGCGCCGCCTCTGCCTCGTCCTGCGCCGCTTCCCGGAGGCCGTCCTCTCCGCCGGCGCATTGGAGTTCCGGACTCGCTGCCTTCCTCGCCCGGCTCAGGTGTGTCGTCTCCTCCTCGGCCTCTACGCGTTCGGCCACCTCCTCTTCTTCTTCGCGGGATGGAAGTGATTTGTGGCTCGTCGTCGTCTTCATCGTCGTCTTCGGCGGCGGGTGTCGCTGCATCGTCATCGTCTCCTTCTGCCTCTCCGTCCTGGTCCTCGACCTGCGTCGCGTCAATCTGGTCATCGCCGTCTGCCATTTCTTCATCGTCCTCTTCAGGGTCGGCTCGAGGTGTAGGCGTTCCTGTCAAGACATATCAGCAATGAGCCCTTGCATGAAGAGGCATTGCGGAGTTTCATACTGGTTACATTGAGGGAGATGCGGGTGCTTTTGCGGCCCTTGTGGTGGCCGCCACCCTTCTTGAAAGGCATCGTGGGGAATTTGCGCCGACTGTGCTCGGTGTTGTGAAAGTCGAATGGGAGCTGGTCTGCTGTGGCCGTTGCGGTTGCGGTTGCGCTGGGAGGACGCGATGCCCAGACACGCGCCTTCCGTGAAGATGCTCCTTGGCGGACGGGAGCTCGGGTGATGACTCAGCTTGGTAAAACTCCCGTTGGTCGACTTTCACATGCAAACGCTCCCAGCTTCTCTATCCCAACACCATCAACAATAACAGACGTCCATCACCAGAAAGCAACAATACGATGCTACATCCATTTCCCGAAGTTCCGCTTGTGTTTGACAGCGACGACAAGCCAACCGCAATGGCCCGGGCTCAAGCTTCACCTCCTCTGTGAGGGCATACTGTTCGCTCCCCAGCAGACCATCTCAATGCCAGTTGCCGTCAATAGCGCATCCGCATGATATTTAACGGAGTATATGCTAATGATACATATGGGCGAGTTATCCGAATTCCGCCAGTCAGGTCAAGCTTGGGGCCCAAGCTCCTACTCAAAACCTCACCTCCGCTCATTCACTTCTCTGCTTCGCATTGTAGCCTGCGTACAATAGGCCACAATAACAACCATGCACCTATTGTTGCCTGCAGAAAGACTTTCTCTACTTAATCAACATGATCTCGTCCTTTCTCATTCCCTCTTGAAGAACGCACGCCAGTTGGCACATCATCCATACCGCCCACCCCTGCTAGCAACTCGAGGCCGGCACACACCAGCAAGATGCTTGGAGCTCTTACATATATCGGCATCATGCTGAGCGCCATCTCACTCGCGCTTTCGGCCATCTTTCTGGCCGGCTGCACCGACCCTCGCAAGCGATACTACTTCATCCCCTGGGTCACGGTCTCTGCGGGCGTCCTCTGGATTTTGTTCTTCGTCGCTCTGCTTCTGTGGGTCAAAGACCGTAAGAAGAATAAGGAGCGAGAGGAGAACATGGCTGAGCACCTTTCTCGCCCGACGTGTAAGCTTTCGATCTGGTTGCTTGGCGGCAACAGGAACTAATGCGTGCTCAGACGGTACTCGATATCCCACCATCGGGTCGACCTGCTGGCCAAATGGCAGAGAGGGAAGCTTCCATTCATACCATCGCTACCCCTCGAGTGGTGAGTCTGAAGATGTTTCAAATCCGTATATCCGAAATACTGACATCTGGCAGGCTCCAGCAAGTCTTCCGACGACGTCGCGTACAACCCGCCCACGCCCACTCCTGCACCCAAGTTCCCAGAACGAGTCGCCACTCTTCCAGATATCCCGCGCGTGGTCTCTCCAATGACCCCTCTGCCGCCGCCCATCACATCACCCAACCATTTGGCACACAAAATTCCGCCTTCCTCCCCGGCCTCGCCCGTTTCCCGTGTCCAGTCCTTTACTTCTGACCTCTCCGACGTCTCCGAGGCACAGATCGAGACTGCAAGCACCATGACTATTCGGGTCGTGCGTCGTTACAGGTACTCCGAAGCGAATGCGTATCTCGCCCTTCAACTCCGAAAAGTGGCAATTGGAAAGAAGCGCATGGGCTTGGTTGACGGGGAGTTGGGTGACATCGAGTCCGCCCGTACCCACGATTGCTTGGTCGTTTGAAAGAAGATTGCACACGAGAGACTTTGCTCTCTGCACGAGACTTGATTACGATTTACGACTGATGCATTAGCGTTCCTTTGCAAAATGCTTGGCTTGACGTTCCCAGGCTGTGGCACCCATTTTGGCGTTCTGTAATGAGCTACGAGCTACGAGATTAGATACCCTGAATGAATGAGATGTATGATCTGCAAACACGACCTGTTCGAGAAACGTGTCGAGACTCGCGCTCGCTACGAGCTGCGAGAAGGCGTCTAGAACTTGTGAGACGCGAGACCTCTGAGCCAGACATATCGAGAGTCCTGTTTACAAGTCATGCAGATAGGGCATCCCGAAGGCTCCAAGGGGCCCGTAGCAAACACAGTGAGTGCCCATTTCATGGAGCGAAGACACAGGAGAACCTGCCTCTTTGCCATCACTTTCAGGAAGCAAGCATCGTGTCAACAATGGCGCCAACGAACCCACCTGCGAGCGATCAATGGATGCCAATCTACGGCTACGCCAACACGATGAGAACAACCATCGGACGCCTCATGAGAGCCGGCGAAAAAGCTGGACAGGAACTCGATCCCACCTCCAATGAACACAAAGACCAGTTCGACTCTCTCCGGATGTACTTGGACTGGCTCGATCACATCAAGATCGACACAACACTCAAGCGACTCAAGGACGAATTCTCTCTTCGCTTGACCCTCAAGAAGATCTACGACGAAGACAACAAGTACCACTTTCCAGACTGGTATGTTCAAGAAGCACAGCGCATCCATGACAAACTCGACCAGCAACGCTGGGGCGCACCCGCAACCCACGTCTACATAGAGGGCGACACGATCTTTCCAGAAGACAGCCATCCGTCCTGGGGCAAAGATAGGCTCTTCCACGGACTTGCCCGTTCTCACCCAGGTCGCGAGCCCAAACTCAACGGCAAAATCATCCGAACAAAATTCGCAAACACATTCGGCGCACATGGCTTCACCCCTTGTGACTGGTGGCCATACCGCTTGAGCGCCGTGTTCTACGGCTGCCATGGACAATCACAAGGTGGCATCTACGGAGACGCGAGCAGTGGAGCTTATTCAATCGTCATCTCGAAGAACTGGCAAGACACCGACAAGGACCTCGGCGAGATAGTCGACTACTCCGGACCCGAGGCTGTAAACTACAAGAAGGAGCCAGAAAACCCACCAGAACGCAGCGAAGCCACCAAGGCTCTCTTCAAGTCTCTGGAGACGCAGAAGTCGATTCGAGTGCTGAGAGCACGCAGCGGCGGCAAGAAGAATCCGTGGGGTCCAGAAGTGGGTGTTCGATATGATGGGTTGTACACGATTGAGGCGCAAGATAAGACGGTGGAATATGAGCGTTTCAAGTTGGTACGGAATAAGGGTCAGGCGTCGCTGGAGACTTGTAAGGCTGTTCCATCGTCGCAGCAGCAGAAGGCATATGAAGATGGTCGGATCGAGTTGTGAGCTGCGAAGGCCAAGGGGAAAGGGGCAAGAGCGGCCTGCGTATCAGTTGCGACTTTGAGCTTGAGAATGAGCTTCTCAGAATATCCGTAGCGATGTAGCGACTGTCTTCGCAGAGAGCCCGCTTCCTTTCCAGATCGGGTCAAGCAGAGTCAAGTAGCCATAGCTCCCTTCTTGAGGAGATTCGAGGAAGCCGTAGATTTCTCCAAGCGAGCCTGATATGTGACCGATTGTGCGATTGCAAATGCGAAAATCCCCGACTTCATTCAGCAGAACCACCACGAGTACAATCTGCCAAGCCAGAGGTCTCTTGCATCCTGATGAGGTTCCGCTGATGGTTTGAGGTCGTTCACTTCCCGCTTCACTCTTGCGTCAAGGCTCCGACCATGAGAGACCACATCATCATCAAACTCCACTCGAATACGCCCTGTTCGTGTAGACAGCTTCCTCTTCAGATCATCAGCCGTGAGGTAGGTCTTTTCGTCTATCTCGATTTCCTCACGGATCTCGTCAGCCATGTCTAAGATGTCGCGGTACAGTCCAAGGCGTTGCTTGTAAACGTCGGCCTGACTGCTCCACCATATTTCCGTCTGCAAAAGTGCGAGAGTGGTCGTGTAGACGATTGTCATTATGCAGAATGTGAAGAGCAGGAGAGAGGAGAAGCCCCAGGAGTACTTCTTGGATGGTTGGCAGACACTTTTATCTTTGAAGTATTCTTTGGTGTAAACAACATTGTCCATTTTCCAGACCATGTCGAACTTAAGGTCGAGGGCGTTGTTATGAAGACTGTACGTCTGGTTCCCTCGTATGATGTCCGAATACGCCCACACGCATTTCTTGTCGACCTCATCGTAGGTCAGATTGAAGCGGGCCGGAATCTGAGCTGAGTCTACGATGACGCTGGTGGAGTTACAGTCCGTTGGCGGGTCTGAAACGGCAGTATGGTCTGCATAGTGCGTGACTGGTCAGCGTTTGGCATTTCGAACATCTCGTGAAGCTTACAGTCGTAAAATAGGCTAAAGTCTTGGGTCTCATCTGTTCCGGCAAGGAGTATCGAGTTCGGTGTGAGTCCCACGCGATCGCCATCGATGACAAATGCAGCAGAATACACGTCCTTTTCAGAGACAGTGTTCAATGGTACCAAAGTTGTATCACCCATTGGCGCATAGTATGGCGACATACGCGATTGGTAACCGGTCACGGCGCCGACAAGTGTGCCAAAAGATAACAGATACAGTATGACGGTCAAGTATCCGAACAGTTGCCAGCTCCACCTGCCTTCTCGGTACTTCGTTTGAGCCAGATCTTTCGAGACTTTGCCGAGTGATGAGAAAGACAGTCCTTCGAAGATTAATGAGGCTGTGACGGGTATGTGCATTGGTCTGATCTCCATCGCGCGAACCAGCGACCTTCGCACAACACGGTATGCCATGAACACCGCAAATATCTGCCCGCCTCGGCCTATGACGAGATCCCAGCAAATGTCTAGCGCTTTCGCCTGCGTGAAAGTGAAGTCCCGAAAGGCAAGCGTGATACTGAGGAACAAACTGGCGTCCCAGACCCGGTTTGAGTTGTCCTCCCATGGAAAAGATGGGGTGCCATCGGCCCTACAGGCAAATTCGTTCTGTGATTCCGAGGTGGTTGAGCCATCCCGGGTTGCGAAAAAGACGGCGGTGAATGCAACAGGCGCAAGGAATGATATCAGTGGGCTGAAGAGATCTTCAAGGGTTGCTTCGAGCGAGCGTTTCTGGCTCCATGTGGAGAGGACACGCATGATGGCTGTAACAGAGCACGAACACGAGGCATTTGGTGTTAAAATGTAGCATCCACGAGGGGGAAAGAGCTGGAGCAGGCTAGATGGAATATACCTTTAAGGCTGCAGTTACAGCCTTACTGCTGCCAAAAGGATGGGCAGTGCAGACAAGGCTGGGGCGAAGAATAGCAGAAAGCCGTGCAGTTCCCACTGCGGCTGAACATGCCCATCGCTCGCCGGTACTGCGTGCGCTCATATACCGCCAGTTGATAGGCTGGAAGAATGTCGTTCAAAGCCATCTTCTACGGTAGTGTTCCTGTTTTGCATGCTGCTTGTACTACCGAAAGCCTTGTTCTGCGAGAGGACATCGGCTCTGATCAGGCTAGTATGAAGCTATCATAGATTCGGACGACTCTCGATTCACGGTACTGCATGGGCTTCGCCTCGAGACTTGGATAGAGATGCGACTGTGCGTCTTTGGAGGTTGATGTATGAAGTGAAGTCAGACGTGAAGCACGCGCCTGTTCCAAAGTTTCCAGATCGGCGTTCGTTGGAACCTGAGGCACGAATAGCGCTCGGACCAAGCCAGACTCCATGACCTCGCACACCTCCCGTCGTTCCCACTCCTATCGCCGTACCAGTGAACCATTCCGCGGGAGTCAACATCAACAACTCCCAAACACGGTCGAGCAGATATCGAGGCTATGTCGCTCCTCACAAATCCGCATCGAGCACGAGTACGGACTGCGCAGGAGATCACAAGAGCAATGCAAGAACGAGAAGGGATGACAGGGGAGATTCGACAAAAGCACGCAGTGATCGGTATCAGTACGGATATCAGATCGATCCAAGCCTGCTGCTTAGGTTTAGTTGTGTAGAGACAAGATCTGAAGGGCAGATGGCAGCTTTTCGGGTGACAGCTCATAGAGAGCTGTAGCTTGGCAAAGTTGTAACGCTCTCCCTGCCCACCCACTTCCCACTCCGCCGAGATACCCGCATCAGCCGTGCATGCCTTCGGAGCTCGTTCAACGCAAAACACTTGTACCAAGAGAGAGCTCTCGAAAGCAGTACCGCCAAGGCCTCTGCGCCCTGACGAGTCTCGTTTGGGCATTTGGGCTTGGGTCCTTCGACTCAATCCTGCTTGGACTGTGAGATCATATGCATATTTTGAAGTCTCAAGGCTGCTGACCCGAATGCATACAAGCGATCTAGCAGTATTCTGCCTCGGCTTCGTTTGAGAGATAGTAATCAGTCCATAGCGGTTGCGCGTCCATGACGAACCATGGTTGCGGATCACCCGATACTGGAAGACGAGCAACATGCTGTCCCATGCATTGTAGGCCAATGCAGCTACTGACTCTTGATTTTAGGCGCTGATGGTTTGTAATTTCCATAACGCCCTGTGCATACCGTTTGCAGCAAGAGAACCATGAACGAAGACATATATCTATACAACACAATGCATCGGCAACGTGCAGGATAGCTCAATACAGTTTCTGTATTTGAGGTCGTTGCCAACGCCAAATTACGTCTCAGTAGTTCACGAGATGCCGCACTACGAAGTCGCTCACATTAGCCCTCTGACCTCTCGTCAGGAGGAGCAGATCGCCGAGGCCATTACCAAAATCCATTCGACGAAGTTCACGACTCCTCGGATGTTCGTCAATGTCAAGTTCACCGATGCCAGCTCGGACAGAACATTCATCGCAGGCAAACGCCGTAGCGGAAACCACATCTATGCCACGATCCGCGTGGGACCTTCTCGGAGCCAGGAAGACAAGGAGGAGCTCTGCGGAAAGCTGGTCGACATGTGGAACTCCATTGTCGCAATCCCAGGAAAGGACTCCAAATACGACTACAAGCTGAGGAGCTGTATCATCTTCCCGGTGGCTGGTGGCTGGGAGCTGGGTCTTATGCGACCTCCTGCGGGAGAGGACATACAGTGGTTGAAAGATCACTTGGAGGAATTTGAGAGAAGGGCGAAGGCTGGTGATGAGGAGTTCCAGGACGTTGTTGACGATGTCAAGGAGAGGGGCCTTTTGGAGGGGAAGTAGCGAATGGATTTTTCGTCCCACTGACCTTCTCGAAGTATATCCAGACAGTAGTCTACGTTGATTTGATGTAAGAACAAGTCGACAGACCTGATGCACCCTTTCTCCACGCTTGAATCGAGTCAGCCATTACCCTATTGACTTGACTACCTCTACGCCTTCCAACTTTCCTCTCAACCTGCATCGAACGGATTGATCGAATTGCAGCATGACGCGGCGGGTCGATCGACAAAAGCGGGCTTCAAAGAAGGCAGAGTTGTCAAAGACCTGATTGGTGGATCTCTGCGTAAAGCCAGACGGAGGTACTGCCGCGGCTAAAACACTCTCTCCTCACGACACTTCATCTATTTTGATGAGACCCCCAAAACGCGTCTTGTGCATATTGCACAGATACTGACAGGAAGGCTGCTCGTGCAGGATGGAGTGCAGGGCGGAGTGCAATCCCCAGGCAAGCATATAGACCCACTGCAGCCTCCAGATCTTGGCTGTCGTTCCACAGGTAAGCCAAACGCCTCCGTTTTTGTCGAAATGCTTCGAATCTTTGTCATTGGCTTACTACTTCTTTACCGTAAAGTTCTATCTCTTGACCGAGCAAGTTGTCAGTATCCGACTGCCAACCCTCTTCAAGGATGTCCAAACAATACCCTTCTAGTCGGGCGGAACGAAACATTCAGCACTATCCAAGGCGCCATTCTGAGCATCCCAAATGACACTGCTGCGTACACCATTCTTGTCCTTCCCGGAAACTACACCGAGCAGATCAACGTCACTCGCCAAGGTCCTCTCACCCTCTTAGGTCAAACTGCCGCTCCAAACGATGCTCGTCGAAACACTGTCAATGTCATATGGCATAACGCAACTGGAACCGCCTCGACTGGAACCTATGATAATGCGTACACCAGCGCCTTGACGATCGCGCCGACGCTGAATAGCAGTCTGACCGGCTCCGGACCGACGGGCAATACAGTCCCTCCTGACACGCCATTCGGGTGCGAAGACTTCCGAGCATACAATCTGAACTTCATTAACGATTACCTACCTTACTCCGCCGGCCCGAGTCTAGCTTTGAGTATGAGCTATGCCAATGCTGGTTTCTACTACAGCCAATTCTTGTCCTATCAGGACACGGTACGTATGCTCAAGTATCCCATGCTGTGCCACGCTGGGCGTTAACAAGTCTGACGATCCCTCTCAGGTATACGTTGGGAAACTAGGAAATGCCTACATGTACGAATGTATCATCGGCGGTCAGACAGACTTCTTCTGTATGCAGTTTCCCATTTACCTATCCCGCGCCAAGCAAAATCATATAGCTGACGATCGAGCCACAGACGGCTTCGGAACTCTCTGGGTAACCAACTCCCAAGTCCTCCTGCGAGGATGTGGCGGCGGAATTACCGCTTGGTAAGTACAATACAGGCAGGATCTCAAAGTGTCTCTGAACATCATCATCAGCAATCTACTAATGATCCTCCTCTCACGATGATAGGAAAGGAACAAACACCACCTTTGAAAACAAATACGGCGTCTACATCCACTCCAGCCAAATCATCAAAGCCAACAGCTCATTGACCAACATCACCCACCAATGCGCCCTAGGACGACCATGGAACTCCCAGCACAGATCCATCTTCGCCAACAATTATCTTGATGATAGTATCCTACCTGCAGGGTACATTGAATGGAGTGCTAGTGATCCAAGAGTGAATTATAGTGAGTCGAACAGATGGCCTAGCTCTTCGGCTGGTTTCCGCTAACGCAGAGGGACAGATACTACAATGGCCGAGTATCACGATTATGGACCGGGCTTTAACGCTACTGCGAGAGCGCAGGCAGGTAATGTGACGATTGAGATGACGGAAGAACAGTATCTGCCTTATTCGACGATAGAGAAGGTGTTTCAGTATCCGCTCACAGGGGAGTTTGGGAATGTTGATTGGATTGATGGAGATCCAGAGGCTTCGTAGGTCTTCAGCAACAAAGCTTACAAGATTCTCTCTACTTCTACAATAGTGCGCTTCCGTTCTTACAAGAGAACAGCAATAGAGCGACATCGCACACAAATGCGAACTGACACCTCCGACAAGGGAATCCACAATCCACCATCAAACCCTCTGTCGAGTGTCGAGTGTCGAGTGTCGAGTGTCGAGTGTCGATCTCCTACTACAATCACCATATCCTCCAAGACAACGTGCCACGGAACCACTGCCAACAAAGAACGCATGTGCTTCTGCACTGCATCCTCGGACCCCAAACCTCATCCACACATCCCCAGAAGATCCAACACGTCCCAAGCCCGCCAAGGCCTCACCGCGCGACCTTGGCAAACGGTCCAGCTTTGGCTCGGCGCGGCATACTCTCAACCAAGCATGGCAAACCACGCGAGCTGCTCGTGGCCGGGTCGAAAGTTAATCCACTCCAATCAATTTTGATGATAGGAGCTCGTTGCAAATCGTGTGTTGGATATCGTGATCGTGCGAGTTTCTCAGACGTCTTCCTTTCATGTGCAGCGTGAAGTTGGATCATCTTGTCCACTTTTGGTCGATCCTCCGGATTCGTTTGGCTTGGCTGCGAGGAGTTCATCCCACGAGGCGTCACAAGCGCCGCGTAACGAGCAACATTGCCAAGCAAAATGGTGGTGGACGATCCTCCTGAGGAGGAACTCGAAGTGTTGTTGGTTTTGAGTAGAGTTGAGTTGATTGCTGATCAGCATTTCTCAATCAGCAGATGATCGTGTTCGCCTCAGACCAGCTTGAACAGATCCGAGGTGATGCTCATCCGCGAAGACATTCGTCGTGACAGCCGCTTCCAACCAAAACTGAAAGACTGTCGTCTGGATAATCTGCCTCCAGGTATCCATGAATACGAGTCTGAGGATTCCTTTGCGGCTTCCTCTGCTCTGGCGATGGCAGATGCGTAGGTTGGCGTGTATTTCTTCGCAGACGGTAGGACTTCTTGAGGGTCGGAAGACATGTAGATGTGGATTCGATCGTTCATCTCTCGTGCGCGTGTCGCTCGTTCCAGTTCGATGCTGCAATTGCTGCTTTCCCGCGACAGAGGACTGAGGGCGCCGCTGATGGTTCCGATGCTGCCTCTTCGATTAGCGCGAGTGAAGCCCATTTCTGAGATTGTTGGTGATGATGCGATGGAGCTGGCGGAGGAGACGCTGCCAAACAGTCGGTGAGTCGATTGGCTGTGGTCGCCGCCGTTGCAGAAGGGACAGTCTTCTACGCGCCGTTCCCAGCCTTCAAGCCTGAGTTTCTCTGGACAGTTTTGAAGATTGTTTGCTGGGTTGCAGGCTCGGATGAGCTCGTACCAACGATGGTTGCAAGGCTGTTGCGTGACGTTCAGCCCGGCGACGCACATGCCAGGCGCGTATCGTAGGGTGTAAGTCCTGTCGATATAATTGTCCACGGCCAGTTGTTGACGTTTTGACAAGAGGTGAAGTAGTTGTTGTGTGGAGTCCTGGGTGGGTCGTGAACTGGGGAGGCAGGTCAAGTATGTAAAGGTCGAGAAGTGGGACGAAAGCCTGCAAGGATGCACGCCCAAAGTCTTGTTCGTGCCGACTGAAACGGTTGTCTTGGAAGAACCCGGTGTTACCACAGACTTTGTGGAGTGATGGCGGGGTTGATGCTTTTGTATTTGATCGCGCGACACATGCCAACGATATGCTCTGAGTGTAGTCCTGAGATCATTCGGGTGGCTCAGCAGGCAAGTCTTAGCCAAACGAACTTTATCCGCGCAGTCAGCTCGGCGAGAACGTGCAGTCGCTTTGAGATGGATCCAGGGTTGAGGTACGGGACGCACAATGACTGAATGTCAGGCTTGTTGTTGCCTCAGATGCGTGCGACGAAATGTATGGTCCGTTGGCGTGACGGGGTTGAAAGAGCAAGAACCGGCCGGGTGGAAAGAGAGGGCCAGACCTGATCTTAAACAAACGGCAAGCACAGTCCACACGCAGACGACAGTTCCAACTTCCTTGCGACGGTGATCTGTCTCTGGCCGTTGCGCAGAAAAGTGACCGACAAGTTGACCCCGGAACGACTCTAACGACTCGTCCCAAATACCGTAGCGAATCTTATCTGCCACGTTGCGCAAAGGGCCCGTGTCACAGAGACTCTCCCACGCCCAATCGTGTATCAGCAAACATCATTTCCCACGGAGAGAAGGCCACCTCGGCTCCCTTTTGGCTGGGTTGCGCTGCTGTTCATCATCTTCAGCCAGCCAGCCCACGTCTTCCCGAGCGTTGCCGGCATGTGAGATCTCGCAGAGGCGCTCGTGAAAGACAGGGATGGCATTCCTTGAATCCCGCCTCGTCCGGCATTAGCCCATGCACGACCGCGCTGCCGGACTCCTTCGCGCCATGGCATGCGGTATGCTGCTCTGCCACACTTCTGCGACTCTGCATCAGATGTCTTTTGGACTTGGAGGCTGTCGCACGTGGGCGTGGACAAGCAGTATAGACGGTTCTGTGGTCGCCAGTTGTTACACGACAATATGGAAGTGTCTGGGCACTAATTCCTGAAGTGTCAACGTACCGACGCATATGGCTTTGGTTACGTATGTTTGCTGGCATGTCCCGAGACATCTCACGCGAGCCGAAGTTCGTTTGGGAGACTGCGCCGATCCTCAGATTCCAAACGACCTTCATACTGGCGACTCTGTCTATAGCGATCTTCCGAGTACCGATATCCTCGCTATATCGATACACCCTCTTGCTAACTGGCCGATTTTGGTATAAAACCTAGTATAGCGATTATCGTTAGCTTTTACCTCTACAGCAGGGGTATTAGCTACGTAGATATCGTTATCTTAGCCCTGAAAAGGTGGGTCCCCTCTGTCTGCTACCTAAAAGAGGCTTCTTTTACCTCAAAATGGCCGAAGGCAAGGGGGTATGCAGCCAAGAATGCTGGAGACCCACATTAACTATATCGATATCCTGCTCGTAACGATATCTTCAGCTGCTAACGGCGCTACCGGTATAGCCAGTTTCGACTGTAGTAAGGAGTACTTCTAGGTTGCACGGCCTCCAAAGCAGACTGAACTCACAGCTCTAACACCCTGGTATCGGGCTCCAATCGTGTCGCTCGGGGAACAGCAAAATGACACTGACACTGACACACCAGCCTGGCTGCGGCGGCGGATGTCCGTCAAACAACATCCGCCCGCAGGCTTGTTGCTTCTTCACACCGCATCCGCTTGGAAGAGCTTGATATCGCCTGTCATCCAGCACGTGGTCTCACCGCATCGCCGAGGTCCACCAACACCGCCATCCGATTTGCATCCTGATGGTTCAAGTCTGAGGCCTGGACCGGATTTTACTGCTCTGATTTTCACTCTGGGGCGGCGCGCCGGCTTGGGCTTCCCCGTTCAACGGCGTTGGTGGTGGAGATCTGCTAGCGTGAACTCCCAGACACCCGGTTTCATGCCGGACAACTCCCCGAAGTTCTTCATGTGAAGCCGGACCTCACCTCCACACCGCTCTGCATCGTGATGACTCGACGCTGATGACTTTGGCAAGGTGTTGTCCAACGATACTTTGCAGGCCGCAAGGGACCCTCGGACGAAGCATTCTGGGAGCAAGGCACGCTCCGGACCTTGCGCTGCATCCACCGCCGGCGGGAACTTCAACCGCCGGGGAGAACGGAGATACTGGGCATTCTCTCCTTCATCAGTTGATGCGGTATACGATGCAGTAACAAACCCTCCATATTTGGTCGGCAAATTGTGATAGCGAGCATCATTTGCAAGGCAATCCACACAGAGAAACTGCCAGCGACGACCCAGACGAGGATGGCGACGTGACATGAAGGCAAAACACTGCCTATCCTTGATCTTAACAGGCACTTCGATGTCGACGTCACTATCAGAGCTACACATCGGCTTAATTGCCGAAAGCGAGCCCTCCGTATGGCCTGATATGGCATGAAAGCTTTCGAGGAAGATTATCACGACTCACTCATCACAGCACCGCGCCGGCGTTTAGCCAGCTTTTTGTGCGCGACTCTCGACGATAAAGTTGCATATCGTCCATCAGAGTCTTCCTGATACCAAGCTTGCAGCTCCACGTCTTGGCTTATTACAAGCGTCTGACCTCGTGCAAAAAGATGATGCAACTTCCATACACGGCCCCCAAGGACCACGTGGGCGAACGCTGACAGCAGGGGTATTGAACAAGTCCGCCACTCTGGCAGCTCCACGTTTGTCTGATACAGGACCACATGCACGTTGGACTAGGAGCGGACCAGAACTGGCCATCCAAATGAGTAGCTGCAGCATGCATGAACTGCTCCGGAAGCTTGTCCAGCTTCCGCGCGAAGTCTGGTAAGAAGTTCTCAATTCTGAGCATACAAGCAGAGCGCCCCGACGAGGAACGCAGCTGGAACGGATTACCTCACACCGGAATCCGCATGAGGTCCTCATATCGCCAGATCGAAACTGCTCTGGCATCAAGACAATGCTTCGCAACGCCCATGACCAGCGAGAACCCTGATCCATCCTACGGGCATACTGGGGCCTGCAAGCACAGCCATCATCGCGTTCCGCAATATCATCGCCAAGTATCGCCAACCCGCTAGCAGCGTCACAACCAGGAGGGCTATCGAAGAGACATCGACGCCAACACATTCCCTCTTGGATCGCGTCATGTTCGAATGATGTTCGAGACAGCCTTTGGACATACTCTAGAGCTAGTTGACACGAGCTTCGATTTTGTTCCGCTTGGGATGTACTGAGACGACTGCTTTCGACGACTTCATGAGCGCTCTCCTTCTACGAAGATGCCCCAGTGCCTTCAGTCTACACGTCGGAATCCCCAGTCTCTGAATCTCATGTCGAGATCTTGTCGGCGAGATCGCATGCGTCATCGCTCACAAACAAAAGGAGAAGAATGTCTTCAATCCTGAAGTGAGCGCTGCCTTTCTGGACATGACTTTAGCTCACGTGTCGGCATCCCTTGACTTTGCAGCTTTTTCTGAGATCCGGTCTGCGAAAAGGTATGCGTGCCTGTTCGCAAAGGCCCAGAGAGAAGAATGTCTTCAATCCTCATGTGAGTACTGCGCCCTTGAAGTGCCTTGACTTCACGTGTTGGCATCCCTATGCTACAAGGCTACTTTCGGATCGCAGTCTGCAACAGACTATGCGCACCCGTTGACAACTGTACCGAGAAGACTGCCTTCAATCTCCTTGTGAGCATCGTCCTCCTAAGCAAATTTTCGCAGAAGTGTCTAACGTTTACCCAGATTCGTTCTATGCCGCTGCCTGAAGTTCGAGTTTCAGTCTACGAAAAGGCGTGCACACCCGTTGACAAACATACCGAGAAGAATGGTTTCAATCCTTATGTAAGTACTTCCTCTTGAGTATTTGTCGTTCGTAACTTCTTGACAGGTGGTGTCGGATCTCTCGGACGAGGAAGTTGGGGACGTTGTAATCCAGCTGAAGCGTCTCTGTTTTGAGGTCTAGTTCATAGCATCAGGTCTGGGCATGTGAAGGCAGAGTGATTGGAGGATACGCTGGGAAGGATAGAGTACTCCTCCAGAATCTTCATCGCTGTTTGTCTGCTGACATTGCAAAGGCAGATAGGGAGAACCCATCAGCCCATCCCTCCCAATTCCAGACATGCAGTCACGACTACCAATATCTTCATCTTCGCCGCTCTCGATAGTCGCACCAACTTCACTATCACCGAAGGCCCCATCATCCACCTCGACTGCAAAGTTCAGAGCATCAAGTCTGCGCACCGGAAACCTGATAGGCTGGGCCTCTGCGCTATCCAAATGCCACAATAGAGACGCCGGCGGAAGAGTGGACTCGAGCGAGTGGCGCTCCACGTAAGCTACCACGCGCAAGTCACTACGGTAGTGCTCACCGTTCACCTACGTCCTTCCTATACCGCCAAGTTCCTTCTACACCGCCTTGTTAGTTTCAAGTTATCGTCGTCGAGGAAGCGTCCTCACCGAGTGGAAAACAAACAGAGATCGTTCGAGTGTATGAAAGTGCTACCGAAGGCAAAGCACGACCCGGTGTTGATTGATTGTCTTTCTTGCGCGGGCGTCCAGCGCGCTTGGGCTTCGGGGTATCCGTGTGGTTGCCCTTGTTACGGCGTGGAGTGCGACTGCGTCCCTCGGAGCGGCTGGTGGGTTATGGCGCAGCGTGCTGGGTTGGCTGACGGGAGTTGGGGTTGGTGATTCCCACGCTCTGGGTGCCAGCGAAAGGTGGGGGCATGCCGGTCGCAGGGTCTACATTGAATAGTGACGCTGCCATCATGACGTCCAGAGTGTCGGTAAGACTAGAAGGGCCAGGTATTATAGGCTGCGCGGTAGGTCGCTCGTCGCCCGACGCGTGCTGGGGTGGCGTTGCCTGTTCAATGCTGTCTGGAGGGTTCTGGGCGGCCTGAGAGGGTGCTACTTAGGACATTTGAGAAGGCCTATATTGTAGGTAAGTCCTAGCCTTCACCTACATTTGCTCTATACCGCCCTGTTGACTTCAAGCTATGGTCTGCGAGGCAGAACCCGAAGCCAGTAGCAAACAGAGAGAGATGATTGCTTAGGTGCGACTTACTCACAACTGCCGAGGAAGACCATGTCGCAGCAGGATCTACCCTTCACGGAAATTCGCTCAATGCCAAAGTGTCGATTTCGAGTCACGGTCTGAGAGGCAGCGTGTAAAGCCGATAGCGGGCAGACGGAGATAATTGCTCAAGTGCGTTTTACCCACGACCTATAAGGGATATCCCAGGGCCTACCAAGATGCGTTCACTCTATGTTACCATATCATTTTCGAGTAATTATCTTCGAGCCAGTGTCCGGAGTGAGTACCAAACAAACAGAGATAATTACTTAAGTGCGTCTTACTCACAACTCGTACCAGGTACCATTAAGCCTACAGGTATACGTTCACTCTATGCCGCCCTATTCATCTCGACTCCTTATCTTCGAGCCGGCGTCCGCAGCGAGTGCCAAACAAACAGAGATAATTGCTCAAGTGTAGCTTGCTCACGACTTGTAGGGTAGGCCCTTGAGCCTCTAGATACGCATTCGCTCCAGGTCTCCATGCCTGTTTCGAGTCGTTATCTTCGAGCTGGCGTTCAGAGCGAGTGCGGAACAAACGGAGATGATTGCTCAGGTGCAGCTCACTCACGGCCTGTGGGGAATACAGTACGCAAGCCTGTACTAGAAAGGGGAGAATTCTGGGAGCATCTTCGCAATTCAACACATTTCTGTTTGCTTTTCCCGTGTCATATCATACATTCAATCATGTGCTGACCCCTTTCAGCAGATACCACCACCACCGTCCATGCCTCACCTTTCGATCCATCCGACCGCAACCTCCCTCCCGGTTATCATCGCATCGCCTCGCTTACTTGTGCCACTTCTCCTTGTGCACAGACGCCGAGCGGTGGAAAGCCGGCTCCCGCTCGCTGCTGAAAGCCATCGCAACTTCTAGCAGGAACTCCGCATACCGCTCGTCGCCTTTCATCGCATCGCACCAGTTCGCACGTGCGTACCGCACATGCATCTCAACCAGGAACTTCCGAGCCGGTGAATCTGCAGACCATGTGCCGTTGTAGATGATGTTGATTGCGTCGCGGCCGGGGTAGTAGTGTCCCTCCAGGTCTCCGTACGCCTGATCGACCTGCTTGCACACGGCGTCCATGACGGCGTTGCAGAAAGATGAGTCCTGGTACTTCTCACCGAAGACGTAGAGGTGTGCGAGAAATGTGTAGTTGGTCTCGACGTCCTGGGGTGTGTAGTTTCGAATGGATTTGGCGGTCTTGCTTGGAATGACGCCGTCGTACAAGAAGTCGATGTATGCGTCGACCACGTCTAGCTTGTCTGGAAGGTGGATGTGTGCGCTCTGGCTTGCTAGAGAGTTCTGGCTGAGCGCGGCACGGAAGATGGCTGAACTGTTCTTCAGCAAATCCTCGTGGACCTGGCAGTTGGCCTGACCGACGGTGATGGCGATGAGCTTGTTTGGGGTTCTGGTGTATGCACGTCAGTGTTGAGCATCCGTTGGATGAAAGGCATTGCTTACGTCTGATCCATGATGGTAGTAGTGATTGGGTAAGGTGGAAGCTGGTGAATCAGCGGTTATTGTCGGGTCAATGGTCAAGTCAGATGTTGTAGAATCGAAAAGAATCACAGGTTGGATAAAATATAATACCAAAGCATATGCAGGCACAAGACACATCCTCCAATGCCCGGGAATCAAATGCGATGATACGCACATGCTTGGCAGCTGGGAGAGGCGCACTGTGTGGGAAACATATGGAGCACTTTCATAGTGGGAAGGAGCATATGCCGACAAGAGCAGGATGTGCACAGGGAACTGCAAAGCATGTGCAATCAGCTCTGAAAATCAGATGGCATACCGCATGTGTTGTCTGGGAGATTGACATGTGAAGGTTGCATGATGCGATGAAAGAAGCAACCAACATAAAGTTTACTGAAGAGGGCAATAGTCACCTCCGATGAATGAGTACCTTGCCGAAGTGCTGGGCTCGCTGCTCACTATAGATCCGGATCATCTCCTCTGTACTCGAAGCGTCAACCCAGCGGGTGAAATCGCAGATAGCACTTCCCAAGTCAACTGAGTACCTGGAGAATAGCAAGTGCTTTCGAGAGCATTACCCTCTATCCGAGCTAATGAATCTCACTCTGGGAATAGAAGGGTCCTATACTGTCTTCGAAGCGTCAACCGAGCGTATAGGGTCGCAGATAGGGCTACCTCAGTCATTCAAGTACTCGGAGAACAGCACATAAGTGATTTTATTCAACGTGAGCCTGTGCTCAGTGAACATTGCGGACGGCGTCGCATCGAGCACAGCCTACGTTGCTTGAGTTGTAAATGGCCTCTTATAGCTCAAATTAATACGGATGTCCAGCTACTTGGTAGGTCAAGTGATAATAGTCTTTTTGAGCAGATATGCTTCGATCATGCCTCGTATTCCAATGTTCAATTGATCCGTAGACAGTCCATGCAATTCCTTTGATACCCTGGCCGAGTCGTAGACCTACTGCGTGATCGCATTACCATCCAAGCTGTCGATCTTCCCAGTCCAGTAATTGATCCAGTTGAAGATCTCCTGGTGCCAGAAGAGGCTGTTCTCGCGATCTATAGAACAGTCAGCTTTCCGTTCCTCCCCTTTTTAACGGCCGCCTTCGCTTTGGACTTACTCAATACCCAATGATTCTCGTCCGGAAAGGACAAAAATCTCGAAGGCACACCCAACGTCTGCAACGCATTGAACATGGCAATACCCTCGCTCACCGGCAATCGATAATCAAGCTCGCTGTGAACAATGAATTGCGGCGTGGAGAAGTTCTTTGCATGCTGGAGAGGATCCCAAGCTTCATACAGCGAACGACTTGGCTCGTCCCAGATGGTGCCGTTGAATTCATGCAGAGTGAACCAAAGCTCTTCAGTGCTCCAGTCTGCGTACGAGGTCGCTACCCCATCGTGGCAAACGAGAGCTTTGAATTCGTTTCCTAGATCGTGGCCTTGGATCCAGTTGGTCATGTAGCCGCCGTAGGAGGCTCCGGCTTCGATAGCATTGCTGCAGTTGATGTATGGTAGGGTATCGCAAGCTGTTTTGTGTGCGTTGACTAGGTCCTCGTATGGCCAGCCTCCCCATTTTCCTTGAATGCGGTCTGTCAAGAGCTGGCCGTAGGAAGTCGAGCCGGTAGGGTTCGGACCAACGAGGACGTATCCCTGATCAGCCCAAGTCTTGAGGTTCCATCTCGAACTCCATACATTGCCAGTGTAGCCCTGAGGTCCGCCGTGGACATAGAAGATGAAGTCATAGACCTTGGCAGGATCGAAGTCTTCTGGGTAGACAATGATTGCCTGTTGTTGATCGCCAAGAGTACCGTTGTACCACATGTAGCCAATATCCTCTGGGCCGAGACCAGCAAGCTCCGAGTCTTTCTCATTCGACTTGTAGAGATACTTGGCCTCGCCTTCTGGCGTGACAGTGTAGAGCAAGAACGATGCCCAGATTGCGTTGCTTGTCACCAGAGCATCGCCTGAAGGAAGCACGTAGAAGTCAGACACCGAAGTGATGTCCGTGATGTTAGTAGGCTCGTAATCGGCACCTGCATCCGATGGTACGATGAACAAGCGCGTGCTGCCAATGTAGTCAAAAGCTGTGTACAGACTCTCCCCGTCAGGACTCCACTTGATGCTAGTAGCGGAGTAGTCAAAGTCTCCGGCAACGAGCGTGATCTCCTTTGAATCAACATCGGCCCAATAGAGCTTGCTTCGATCAGACTCATACGAGGCGCCATCCTGCTGGAAGTACGCGAGTTTCGTGCCATCTGGAGACCACATCGGAGAGCCAGATGCTCCTCGAGCTGCCTCCGGTGCAGTGCTGTTCGGTCCATTCAGGGCAACAGGCACTGAAGAACCATCATGAGGCACCAAATATAGATAGCTTGCAGTGTAATTGGCCTTTGGCAATTCCGGGGCCTTGGTGAGGAACACTGCGGTCTTTCCATCTGGGCTCAAATCGTAATCACCATTTCCCCCAAATGGCTGAACAGGCGACTCTGGCCGAGTTGAAGTATACGGCAAGTCATGAACCAAGTTCTTCAAGTCACCAGCAAGACCATATCCAGAGCCATTGCTTTTCAACGAACCAGAGAAGACCGCATATCGCTCCTGCGTGAGCCATGTATCCCAATGGCGAACGTAGATCGAGTCGTACAGCCTTCCAGTATGAAGTGGCGTGGTAGCGAGCTCCTCATTGTACGCAGAACCATTGTTCGCATATGCGAGCGAGTTGAGTAGGAAGTTGATATCACCCGATGCTGTCTTGACTGCCTTGAGGCCAGAGTAAGGCGCTGAAAGCGATGCCACCAAAGTAGGCTTGATCGGAGAATCTGCGAGATCTGCTGTGTACAATGTTACTCCGCCAGGAATGTTGTCGTTGGAGCCGTTCAAATAGAGAACGCTGGTGTTTGTTGGTCCAATCCAGACTGCCTCGGAAACGTCGTCGCTCCACTGCAAATCCGTGATGTTGCCGGATCCAATGTTGATCAGCTTCCAGGTGGTCGATGACTCGTGCTCCTCGAAAGAATATGTCGTCGATGTGTAGACAGCCCATTCTCCACTCGGATTTGGACTGGCACTGCTGTAGCGAGGTGCTGAAATCATCTGCTCCGGTGTGATGCATCTTGCCAGAGGTAACACTGCCACAAAGGCAGCAGCCAGGTATCCAATTGCCATCTTCACCTATGCTGCCAATGTGTGAGAGCTTGGGGACCCTTCAAAAATCTTTGTATGCATGAGAGATGCCTGCTGAAATACTCAACCTCTCCAAACCTCACCAAACCCATTGTTACATCCAATTCCTTGGCCATCAATCCTTCCACCACAGCATAGCCACCTAGGTCAGTAACCGGGAAGCACGCGATGCTGGCCAGCCAGCGAGCAACTGTCAGGCCTGTCGTACTACGATACCACCTTCCCTTTTCCCGCCGTGGTGTCCATGATGCCAAGATGAAGATGGATTCTCAACCCCGCCATCAATGCGAGCCAAGCCGGCTGTCTGATAAGCATCGGGACAAAGGTCCAGAGAAATCAATACGATTGAGCGAAAGTGAATCTTGGCGGCATCCTAAGCAATATCGGACAGCTGAAAAAGAGGCGAGTGCCGAACGCCGTGATCACGCGACGCGGTGTGTCGGGTGTGAATCAGGATGTCCTTGCATCGCGTCTTGAAGATGCCAGCATCACAGCATCAGGTGTTGATGAATCCTCGATGGATATACTGAGATGATGTTGAGAGATCAAGCAAACGCAAAGGAGCAAAAGGCGTCTGACTTACACGCTTGTCAAGCATTCCTGAAGCCTCGCACTCGGCCGTGGTTGATTCACGCCGAGACCGAGCGAGAGGCCAAGGGTGAGATGGACTGCCATTCATTTTGTATATTTTCCTTCGTCAATCATTATTATTATACACTCTTACAGCTTCAGTATGGCCTGTCGTTTGGGCTCATTCTCGCCACTGAACGCCACCGCTATGCAATTGGGGATATCACAAAAAGAAAAGGATCAACCAGTGCCGTTCTTCCCTGGCACTTCACCTCCCCAAACGGTCATCATCCGCAAGAGCACTCGTGAGTGATGCGACGCTTCTGCCTCCAAAAGTTTTTCGGGCGAAGGTGGCCAGCGCACTGAACGTCGACATTTCCGTAAGCGTACTTGTGTCGACATCTTCCCCATCGGCTAGCACTATCGAACCACGGGTCTCCTGCGGACGCTTTCCGGACGTCTACCGTCTATGTGTGGTGGTATGCGGCCGCCGGAGCATCCGCAGCTCCATCCGTCCGCGGTATCTGATGGGCAGCCGCAGGCTCAGTGACAGCGGTCTCCTTCTCTGTGTCGCTCGCGCTGGTCGGTTGCGCCTTCTCAGTTGCATCATGGCGGGCATGGGCGGTCAGTGGGCCAGGTCCCTTCTCGGCGTTGTCAATGGACAGGAAGAGAAGAATGCAACTGCCGATGACGCTGAGCCACCCTGGCCAGACGAAGACGACAGCGGCTATCGCTCGGCCGTTGTGCCTGTAGCAGAGAGGTGTGCCTCCATCCTTGTGGAACTGCGAGAGCAGCGACTGTCCATAGGCTGTGTCGGCACCTCTAAAGTACCCGCAGCGAATAGCAGTGATGACAGTCAAGGCGAACGCATCTGCAGTGTAGAACAGGACCGAAAGTATTCCACAGACTTTCCAAGCAATGCGCACTGATTTTGATTCTTTTCGTGCTGGCCAGAATAAATCGAAGAAGAATGCGGCACCGAAGATAAATGCAACAAACACACCGGCGAAGATGTTGTACGAGGCGACGCCGACGTAGTCGTTGTTGTAGACATAGACATTTCTGTCGAGTTTCTTGACGAATCGTTGGCTGTCAACGTAGTCTGGTGTTCACGTTAGCAAGTATGAACGTACGAGCGTGTGGTATGGACCGACAAACCGGATAGTGCCGCGGTTCCCAAGGACTCAGATACCACACAGAAGATCAAGGCGCATTGGTATATGATGAACTTGGTACGTCGCAAGTGGTAGTCTCTGTTCCCAAACATATAACTGCTCTTGAACTTCCCCCATTGCATCTCCTTCAGATCCAAGCCCCATATGACTGGCGCCATCGTGACAGTGTATTTCCTTGCGGCGGACCGTCGATACTATGTGTTGGATATGTCGATGCTGACTGTATCGATGGGATACGAATGTCCGGCGTCGGGGGGTATCGTTGTCGCGCAGCGCGTGTTTCCACAGAAGCAGAGAGTATGAGGCGACGTCTAAACAAAGCGCGTTGAAGTCAAAAGTAAGAGAAAGAGCGGTTGACCTTTAGAGGTGCGATGACGCTCGCCTTCAAGGGAGTCCTTGCCGCTTACCGACCTATGCAAGCGTTGTCCTAAGCATTTATCAACCAACTCGCTCACAGTGACGAGGACCGCTGGTATCCGCGTAACAGCGCAACTGTTTCATGTCCATCTGCATTAGCAGGACAGCTCGGCGATTCCTAAGCAGTGACTGTCCGCATGATGAGCATTCTCTCGGGCGAGTCCTTCCTCGCTCGCTCGCCACTCCACGAGGGAGGGCAGCTGTCAACCATACGGAGTCTGGCGGAGAGAAGCTGTACGGCCCCAGAGAAGAGCCACAGATCCGGCAGGGAGTGTCGATGTATGATGTGAGAAGCAAGCTCGTCACAAGGCAGAGACCGAAAGCTTGAGTGAGCCGCATGGAGCCTAGGAAGTGGATCTCAAGCATCTGAGTGGGAAAATGACATCGGCGCGCACAGACGATCGGCGGAGACCCGGCCGGTTTGCATCCGAGACCCCGGCAAGTGAATAATGGGTCAGCGTTCCGGTAAGCAGACACACAACAAGCCAAGACATATACCTGATTCCCTCAGGTGGAAGATCTGGAGACGGCTCGCGAGGGTTGCGAAGGAGTCTGGTGTCCATGGTGTCCATACAAGAGCAGTGCAAGAGTCATTGACGCGAACATGTCTTTCCCGAGATCCGACGCGACTCTGAGCGTGCTGGCAGCTGGATGACAGCAGCATCTGAAGACCATACTAACAAGCAGAGGATCTGGATGCTTTAGGGATGGGGCCTGATAAAACGATACACTGACCATGTACGTCTCAGGTACAAATGCGGCCGACCACTCACGAAAGCGGCATCGAGCTTCTCTTGTGCCAAGAAGCCTACTCTCCAGGCACAACAGCAATGCTCTGTGCGTTGGCGATCTAGAACAAACCATTTGCGGAAACGACCGATCGAACACGTCGTCGAAGCCAACTTCGACACACTGTCATCCCTGTATGACCCGGCCGAACATGTGGGAGCCGAATGAAGAGCATGGAAGCTTCAAGGACACGTGTGACCGAAGCTTGCGAACCTGGAAGGCTGGCACCTGAGCTGTCAACTTCCAAGAACAAGGTAGCCCTATTGCGAATGACTCCCTCTTTGTTATATGGTATCGAGGAGGTAATCGGAACCCGAGCAAGATACCGCATCGGCAGACATGGGATGATTGTGATACTTTATTAGCTGCGATAAGAGCGAAGAGTAGGCGATTCACCCCATCACGCCCTTCTCAGCCGACTTCACTTCCTGGCTCCGTCCTCGTTCATGCCTCTCACTAAACTATCTCCCTCTTCAAAGTCCGGCTGGCCACTTCTTCTTGCCATTCTGCACAGCCACCTTGACAAACTCCGCGAACCGAATCTCAAGCTTCTGTTGAGACCAATTCTCTTCCCTGGCGCGCCGACCGAGCGCAATGGCCCTTCCAAGAATCGATCTCACTCCGGGTTTGACACCCGCAAAGACCTGAGTGCCGCTCATGATGCTACTCTCCTGCGCCTCCTTACGAACCAAATCCCCACCAACAAAGTCTTTATCAGGCTCGAAACCAGTGGTGCGCATGAGTTCCAGCAGACATAACATTGGGTATGCTTGAGGGAAATCTGGAAATTGATAGCACCGGTATACGATGATATGGAATTCCTGGAACGGACGGGGCCCGCAAGCCTTGACGATGCTCCGCAATTTCTGAATCAACTGCTCAAAACGTTGCGAGTCGATCCGGGTGAAGATCTTGAAGCGATTGCTTCCGTAGAAGAAACTGCCTGCCTCGCCTCGAATGACTTTGGATGTGCGCAGGAGGGCGGGCTCACTTTCGAGAGTCGCCAAAGATTGGTCGCAGGGAACTGTCAATTCGTATATTCTGTTGCGCAGCTCGGGCGGCAATGTCATCATCAGGTCTGGCGTGTCGGGTCGCGGCAGTGGTCTCAAGAGGGCGTTCGGAATTTTGCTGGTGACGGTTAGTCTCTGGCGCGCAAGAGCGGCGGCTGCAATTGCTCACAAATCCCTGATCGGCTGGAATTCGACCATGGTAAATAAATCCCGGATGGCGTCTGAGATGCGGCTGCGATGATGTGAAAGACGCGGACTGAAGGTGTGAATGCGGCCGTTAGAGAAGTTTTGGACGGGCAAGCGCGGTCAAGGCTCTAGGCACAAAACGCGCTAAGCACGCGCATGTGAACTTCACCTCCTTTCGGAAGGCACGATCAACCACACGCAACATCTCCTCCATCTCTGGACCGCATCGAGAAATTTCTTGGGGGTGGCTGAGTTGTACTCCGTTGCTTCAGTCCTCTCACCGCCGCAGCGTCTGGCGTCTTCTGCTGGACGTCTGGAGCCGGCGAGTTGACGGGCGGTATTGGTGCATCATCGATCTTCAATTGGCTCATCTCTGCAACGACTGGAGAAGGCAAGACGGCTTGGCGCGCACCGATATGAGGGCTGCTCGTCTCACTCCTGGAGCTTGACGCAGACCTCTGCAGCGCAAGCTGATTCATTGTGAAGGCGTGCATCGTCTTCTGGTATCCCGGCAGAGTCGCCCTCTCCATCTGCCATTGAGTATGCTCGAACATCAGCCGGCTATAGCTGTTGAACCTGCGTACATGGGCTCGCTGCTGCTTTCCGTCCGACTCTTCACCTGGCTCGATCTCGTCCTCCATGTCTGGGACGACGTTGGCGAAGATCTGGCGCAGACGCCCAGATACTCTATTGTGTGTTGATACAACAAGTGTTCGCGAGCCAGCTGCCTTGTCGTTCTGACCTCTCAGCCTGGATGGTATTGCACTCCACTCTGGACCAAGCGTTTCGTGGGCCGCAGCCATCTCTTGGGCGGTCTCTGGCGGGGCAATATGTCGTGACATCGCATGCTACTATGGACTCAAGGTTGGTTGGAAAGTCGCTAGACAAGTACTTACAAGCACAATGGGCACGAACAGGAGGGTGGCCGGCCACTCACAGGCGCCAGTGCTCCCACCCTACTTACATCAGTTTCCTCACGGCACCGCGTCCGTGGCTTTGTGCCAACCGGCTACAGTCTACCTCACGCCGAGTTGCTAACCGATCGGCATCCCGAGAGTGTCCCGCATGCGGTGAGTTGAGAAGAAGACAAAAGAATAAGGTCATTCACAAAGGCTGCCTTTGCCTGCGACAGGACAGCACAGGGCCTGTGTAACGACGGCACATTCCAGTCTGGTTGCGGTGCCAACGTGCCTCGCATGACGCTGGAATGCTCTGCGAACACATCCCAAAATACCAGCACTTACCAGCACTTTGGCATGCCCAAGCAAAATGCTGCTTCGCCGCGGCGAGTGCGCCACTGTGCTGGTATTTAGATGCTCTCGCCACTGGTTGCGGGATTCTCACCATGCGACAGTGGAATGTACGAAACCGAACGCCACCGCAAGAGTCTACCAATACCAAGGCATATCGTGTTAAGTACCAATTTCTGAGTTCTTCACTCTTTCGTCTCTAATCCACACTCGAACTCAGCGCTGTCGCTATCAGAGATCAAAATCACAACATCACCATCAGCTCAAGCAAGCAAGCAAGCAAGCACACAACACAGCATTACATACAACACAGAACGAATATGGCTCCCCTAAAACCCTCTACCTCGCCATCCTCCCAGCCCTGGCCCTAGCCTACCCCCAAGACAGCGGCATCCCAACCTGCGCAAACGAACCCTTCATCGCCGCCGTCAACGCCACAGGCTGCACACTCGGCGACACAACATGTCTCTGCGCCAAACAAGATCTCCTCCCATCCGTCACGGATTCCATCGTTGCGGCTTGTGACGGCACAGTCTCTGCTGCGGACGTCGCGGGTATTGTGGGGAAATTCTGTCCGGCTTCGACTTCGACTGCTGCTGCGCCGGCGGCTTATTCTACTGGAGAGGCTGGTGGGAGTTGGGGTAATGGGACGACTTGGACGAATGGGACTACGCCGAGCACGAATGGAACTTGGGAGGGTGCTACGCCTACGCCGATGCCGAGTCCGATTGCTAGTGAGGGTGGGGCTGCGCAGATGGGAATGAGTTTTATGGCTTTTGTTGTTGCGCTTGGTGGGATGAGTTGGGCTTTTGCGGAGTTTTAGGGGTATGGATGGAAATGGGGTAGAGTAATGTTTAATTCAATGTATCTGGCCCTTGGCCCAACTGCTGGTGCGCTTCGCCTCTCAGTACCTCAGTGTTAATCCAAATCTGCTCGCTGTGTCGGTCATCTCTCATGCCAATGCTCTGGTCGCGCTTTCGTTCGGCTGGTTATCGCACGCGCTTGCCTCATGCAATGCTCTTCTCAATTCTGCTTGAACCATTCTGCTCGACGCGGAAACATGTCGTTACCGTGCCGCATCCCCGTCTCCGCCATGAGTGAGTATGTGAGGTCGAAGAGGAATTCTGGGCATTCGAGCATCGGCGTAGCAATGTAAGGCCTATCCATCCAGTTTTTTCCGGCGTAGTTCACGTACACGGCGGTCATGAAGCGGCGAACAGGAGATCCGGCGGTCGTGTTATTGTATGCCTCTCTGACTGTCAGCATGTTGGGGTACTGATGCCTGCCGGACCCGCTGGTGGAGTCGATCAACTCTGCCATGGCAGTGATCGAGGCATCGCAGAAAGGATCGTCCTGAACTTTGTCTCCGAATGCGTACAGACGCGCGAGGAGTAGCCATTCTTGCTGGCGGTTCTCGTCTTGCGTGTCGTCGAACCTGGTGGGGATTTTCTTATCATACAGCCACTCAACGTAGATGCCAAGCACCTCTGGTTTGTCTTCCGGCATTGATATCTTTCGCTCCTGGCCTTCTTTCCACTGCTTGCCCAAGGCGGTCTGGAAGAAGCCCGAGCGTTCGCGGAGCAGTGATTCGTGGACTGAGAAGGACTCCGGCTTTTTGCCCGCGCCAGCGGTGATTGTGATGATGTCCCCAATAATGCTATCTGAAGTCAGTGTTGCGCTGTACTGTCTCGGATGACGATGAAGTGCTTACCGTCTGCGCTTGGGCGCTCGCATGGTCTCGGCCATGGTGCAGATCGCTTTGTCCGTAGTAGAGGCGGGTGTTGTGTCGCTGGGTATTGCAATCTTAATGTTAGGATGATGTCTCCAGTGATGAAGTGAGCGAGGCTGGCGAAGATCCAGGTAAGGTTGGAACCAGCGAGGCAGAAGCGTTTGCAATTAGAGTTTGGACCCGCGTGGCGCGACTTGCATGTGATTTTGGCCAACTGAAGCTGAGCGTCAAAGACTCGCGGAGACAGAGCATCCAGACTTTCTTGCAATCGAGGCGTAGCGACCATTCAACGAAATACATTGTGTTTCATTCATAGTCAGCGCATTTCCCTCGCGAAGATGCTGAAGCGCCGTCTCAGCTTCTCGCGCCACGATCCCTGATCCAAAGGTCGAAGCGCCCCCTTATCAATGCCCTGGTACCTCCAGCACTCCATCTCGCCACTAATCAAGCGCAGGTCAACCTCGCACCCTCCCTGCCTTCCCACCTCAACCGTCAATCATCAAACCACTCCCCCCTCCTACCCCTCCACCTCCCCACAACCCACCCCATCCTCTCCCTCCCCGCCACGGGCAACATCTCCCTCACCAAATCCACAAGAAACTCCGGAGCCTCCTTCAACCCCTCCACTCCAACCTCCATCCAAACCTTATTCCCACAACTCCGATAAACCTCCACCATGAACTTGCGAAGCGGCGAACCCTCTTTCGTACCCTTGTAAACGAGCTTGATATCGTGGTTCGATGGGAAGATGTTTTCTCCCAGAAGCGGGAAGTATTGATCCGCGAGTTCGCAGAGGGACGTTATGACCGCATTACAAAACTCGGCATCGCCCAGCTTCTCGCCAAGGATGTAGAGGTTTGCGAGGTCGGTATACTCGCCATCGGAATGCTCCAGCTCCTGCACATCCACCTCACTCTTTGTACGGATCTTTCCATCATACAGCCAATCCACATAAGCACCCAGCAGCACAGGATCCAGATCTCGGAACTCGATAGTGCTTGGATTGCTTTCGTCTTCGCGTTGGAGGGATAGGATCTCGGCGCAGTAGGCCGAGCTGTGCTTGAGGAGATTTTCGTGGACGGTGAAGGTTCGAGGAGCATGGTTGCCGGCTGTGAGGGTGATGGTGCTGCCGCTGATTCTGACGAAGTGTCAGTGAGGCGCCTTTCAGATGTTGCAGGATGTAGCGTACCGTTGGCGCTTGACGGCTCGAGTGATGCCTCCATCACCCGTGGTCTTGCGTTTTGCGCGGAGCATGTTGATAGATAGATAAGCGTGGTTGCGTTGTTGTCGATGTGGATGTTGTCGATTGCAAGAATGCTAATGTTTCATCTGCGAAGAGTGAGCCAGGCAGAGACAAAACATGCCTGCATGTGACGCCTCTCAAGTGAACCTGTAGAGATTTCGCATGTGATTGACACCTGAGCAGATTCAGCTGTATTATCCTTGCTGACAACATTGCCATTCCATAGTTACATCCATCTTCGCAACAACAATGCTTCGATGTCGCGAGAAACTTTTGCGGCGGCTTCTCGACGCCGCCTCCGCGCCTGATTCAATATAAGCCCGTAAAGGGCGCCTTCAGAGTACATGTGCAATCGCTCAGTCCCACCCAAATCAGACCAGCGGGTATCAACGCCCAGTAACGCCATGCGATAAAATCAAATGAGGGCGGTAGTCCGAGGAGTCCGTTATCGTCCGGATCGTTCTCTAGTACGTTGTCTCCGCTCCTTCTCCTTTTGCTCATCGTAGACCAAGAACTCGTGCAGAGCGCTGCCACCCGGCACCATGGGAAGAACTGGCACCTTTTGATCAATGACAACTTCCAAGAATGCTGGACCCTCACCGGATCCATAGCACAACCACTGAAGGTCGTCCTTCAAGTTTGCCAACTTCACAGTTCTGCGTGCTGGTACGTGCATGGCCTCTGCAAGCTTCACGAAGTCCGGATTCCGTTGGTGAGTGTGTGCGAAACGGTCGTTATAGAACAGAGATTGCCATTGTGTGACCATTCCTTGCTCCTCGTTGTTCAGGACAATGACCTTCACGCCAATGCCAAACTCGGCTGCGGTACCAAGCTCAGTCTGGGTCATCAGGAAAGACGCATCACCGTCAATGTCCACGACAAGCTTCTCAGGAGAGGCAACCTTGGCTCCAATAGCAGCTGGAAGACCGTAGCCCATGGTGCCAAGGCCACCAGAAGTGATCATAGAACGAGGTGATCGCCATCGGTAGTGCTGGGCTGCCCACATTTGATGCTGACCAACACCGGTAGCGATGAGAGTCTCATGCTTCTTGGGCGCAGTCAAATCGGACAGAGCACTGATGACGGTCTGTGGCTTAATCTTGGCATCTGGGCCAGCTTCCTTCTCGTAAGCCCATGGGAAACGCTCCTTCCAGCCGTCAATCTGAGCGAACCACTCTTTCCTTTGCTCTTGTGTCCTCGACTCGACATGTGGCAGGAGAAGAGCAAGGTTCGCAGTGACATCACCCTCGACAGCCTCAGTCGCCTGCACAACCTTGTTAATGTTCTTTGGCATGATGTCGAAATGTATAATTCCACCACGGCCTTCCTCAGCAGCTTTGCGGGCGGCTGGAGCAAAGCGGGAAACGGCACCAGTGATACGGTCGTCGAAACGTCCTCCCAGAGCGATGATCAAATCCGCCTCCTGCATGGCCATGTTCGCGAACGCAGATCCGTGCATACCGAGCATGTGCAAGGACTTGGGATCAAGCTCGTCGTACGCTCCGAGACCCTGGAGAGTCGTCGTCACTGGAATTTGAGCCTTCTCGGTGAGCTCTTTCAAGAACTTAGGACCATCCGGATGGCCCAGAACACCCTGACCAGCGTAGACGACTGGCTTCTTTGCCATGTTGATGAGATTCGCGGAACGACGAATGCTGCCATCGAGCTGCTTCAAAGAAAGCTCACGAGCGGCCATGGTGGCTGCAGATGGGTGCGTAGGCAGGGTCGATGTGATTGGGATCGGTCGGTTAAGCTTGCCACCAGTGACATCTTTCGGGAGGTCAACCAGGACTGGTCCAGGTCTGCCGGACGTCGCGATCTCAAACGCCTCATTGATGCGTCTTGGGAGCTCAGCGATGTTCTTAACCATGACGTTCCACTTGGTGCATGCTCGAGAGATACCGATGGTATCGGCCTCCTGGAATGCATCCGAGCCAATCGCCGAAGTGACGACCTGTCCAGAGAACACGACCATTGGTGTACCGTCCATCAGAGCGTCCTGCATAGGAGTGATGGTGTTTGTCGCGCCAGGTCCGGATGTGACAACCACAACACCAGGCTTGCCCGAAGCGCGAGCATATCCCTCCGCCATGTGTCCAGCTCCTTGCTCATGTCTGGGAAGAATGAAATCGAAATGTGGGCTATTGTAGATGGCATCGAAGACTGGCAAAATCGCACCTCCAGGGTATCCAACTGAATGAGTATGTTAGCTCCTGGTTCCGATCTTCGCTTTCCGCCTGTGGTTCTTTCGAATACGCCACTTACAGACATGCTTTACGCCGTGCCTCAGCATCATCTCATGAAAGATCTCACCACCCGTCATGCCCACAAAGCTGTGGTCCATTTCGGGTTGGCGGAAGGGCTGCAGAGGCTGCACATCCTTTAGACCCGACTCTCGATTAAACGCTGGGCTAGGCACGGCTCTTTGTTGCTGCTGCGCGGGGGCAGCCTGTGCTTGCGCATTGCTCTTCGCTGTGGCTGACACATTTCTCCGAGCAGGAGTGTCTTTTTGAGCGGTTTGGGGCACGTGTCGGCGGTAGGGAGATATAGCAGCGGGTGCTGGCGTCGTGGAAAAGCGGCGAACTTTGGGCACGCATTGGATGGCCTTCTTGACCGCGTGTGACTGAGCCATGGTGGGCGTGATCATGCAGAGCAAGTCGAGTGAATGACTGTGTCTGTTGTAAGGTCTTTAAGGAGAGGAGATGGTGGTCGTCGTATGAGTCGAAGTTGAAGGTACAGTCACAATGGATGTGGTCGGCCAGGCCAATCCCTTTGAGCGGAGGTAAAATCTGTGCGTGGTGGAGTTTGTCTCAGGCCGAGGGCCGTGTGATTGGCCAGCTGCGATCGACCGGGCTGGCGGGGAAGGCGACGTCGGCGTACCTTCTCTTGGCAAGATGCCGTTTGGTTTCACGTGAACCAGATCTCTGTTCCCTATCAACGCGATTTCGATATAGGCGAAGTAACAAGAAGTCAAGATGGACTCACCGCGCTCGCCACCGGGGAGTGTAAGAAGACACGGCCGGAACATATCCCATCCGATCCCACAGCGAGCTACCCGAGGACCTCTCGAAGCTGCAGTAGACGAGTACGCGTTCCCCTGAATAAAGAGCCGACGAAAAGCAAAAGCTGAAGACTGATACAGCCCTCTAGCTGATGCTCCAGCAACACCGTCCTCAGCCGATGCCTCCGAGGTCACACAATCGGTACATTCTACAGAAGCACCACAGACATCCACGACGCAACTACGGGAGCCAGCATTGCCACCGATCAAGCCGATCGTAGACCTACGCTTCCTTCAAGACCGGGAGACCTACCACAGTCTTTCAACTGAAGACATTCCAAGCGCCTTTCTGACCTCAAATCAACGTCCACCCCCCGATGCGTCCCTGTCAGATCTCATCCAGGGCGGACACTTCAGACGAGCTGCTGATTCCGCTCTACGACTCCTACTGCAACGCTCACCAAACGATGCTGAACACATCTTACAGCTGCTTTATACACGGCTGGCATGTTTGGTGCTGATATCTAGACCGGATCTTGCAGCTGCAGAAGCTGTACCTCTGATTGATCTTCTCGCCCGCAACGCTCCCGGAGCACGGGATAACGTTCCATTAATCCCATGGGACCTCCGACTATTGCTCGTCCGACTTCAATCAATCGGTGCTGCCGATGGCGGACGTAGAGGCATTATGGCGCTGTACACGCTTTCTGGGGAAGTAAGATCTAACCTCCGTCAAGCACAGGCAAACAATGACAACTCCGAAATCGAACTGTGGAGCGAGAGACTACGAGATCTTGGGTTACGCGTTTGCGATGCACTTGTGGAAATGGGCGAGCTGGAGACTGCAACACGGCACCTGGACACATTGGTCGACGTTGACGTTGACGAGTTGGCATACAGAAAAGCTTTACTTCGCGTCCGCGTTGGCGACGTCTTGGGAGCTAGGAAATGTGCCGAGAAGCTGGAAGACGATGCAAGAAAGAAATCGTTTGAAGCGTTGCTGATCGTCGCTGATGGTGACTACCCGACTGCGGTGACCCGCTGGCAATCCCTGGTCGCCGACTATCCCAGCCACGAGCTATTCGCTCTTAACGCTGCAGTTGCTCTGCTGTATACCGGCAATATCCTCTCCGCGCGAGATGCCCTGGAAGAAGTTGCGAGAGGCCTTCCAACATTCCCAACGCTGCTCTTTAATCTTGCCACAGTCTATGAGCTGTGTTCTGAGAAAGCTGTCGATCGCAAGACCGCCCTGGTTCATCAGTCAGCATCACGCAAGCCCGGACCTGAAAGCGGAGGATGGGAGCGTACCACATTCGAATTCAAGCTCTAAGGGGTGCGAACCCAGTCCATCGCCATGTCCGGTCGCTCCTCCAGCTCATCCTTTGGCTCTGCCATCACTTCATCCTGATCGAGTGGCGCGCCGCCCTCATCAGCTGGCTCCTCCTTCGTTTCCTCCTGGTCGGGCGGTCCCTGGTCCGCCGACTCTGCCTTCATTGGCTTGCCGAGTCCTGGAATGGGAGAGAAACCGAGCTTTGGATCAACGTCCTCGTTCTCCTCTGCCACGCTACCAAGCCCTCCGGACGGCGCTCTCTTGATCTCCAGGCGAAAGCCGGTCTGCGTTGGACGAGAGGTAGCCTGCTGGAATGGGCTGGTCTGCACGTGTGGGTGGGCGGTGAGGCGTAAGGGCTGGTGTGTTCGCGGCTGGGCACTGTTGAAGAGCTGCTGTGCCTCCTGGCGCATGATCTTGGCTTGGTCGATCGGGAAGCGCGACATTCCGGTGTGGTTGATGACAACGTCCAAATTCTCCATAGCACGGCGCGCATAGAACGCCTGGTCAGCTCCACCGTTCAGCTTTGCCAGGAGTAGGTACGTCTTGGCTTGGACGTTCTCGCCTCCGCCGTGCTCGCGGTGGTACTTGAGGATGTCGGCGCACAGAAGACTGCAGGCCTCGGATTCGCTATCGTTAAACAGGTCCTCGGCTGCTTGCATTTGCTGCACAGTATGACGCTGCTTGTGCTCAGCGTCCACCCGATCCCAGCGCCGCTCGTAAATATGCGGATTCTCGGCTTTCAGCTTCTCGAAGAAGCTCGGCGTGATGGACACCATGGCTGCGATGCTGGTGCTTTGGTTGCTGGTTGTTGCGTCGAGTCTCTGGGAACCGTTAGCCTGTCTTCTTGTTCACAATGGAAAAGCGAAAACTACGAAAATGGCTGATGGCAATGGATTGGCAGTCCATGCGATGAATGAGGTGGAAGAAGTCGAAAAGGTTCGATTCTGAAAGTCATCTTCAACCTAGGTGAGGTTTGCAAGTTCGAGATGAGTGAATGACAGAGGTGTAAATTCTTCACCTCTCTTGATGGGTCGAGCTTTTGCTCGCAGCTCTCATCACGGATCTCAAGGCATAGGCACGAAAGTTGATGAGTCGTCCAGAGAGGTGATGAGCTTTGATAGCATTGGAGAAATTGAAGGGTTGCCTGAAACGCAGCGTTTGCCGTCTCAACAGGGTGTTGTTTCTTGACCCGGGAATCTTGGATGGCATCTTTGGAAGAGATGCGGATGTTGTTTGTTTGCTATCGGATTATGAAGTCCCTCATTGATTGTCAATAACAACACAATGGTTCTGTAACTTCTCCAAGATCTATACCAACGCCATCTCATGTATCGTTGGAGGCATCATCCAATGAGCGTGTTCCGGACCCAAGTCCGCTTTGACTTTCTCCAGAGTCCGAGCTCCAACTTCATGCATCGGCATCGAGCTCCGAACAAGACGAAGGATGGAGAGCATCTGACCATTTCACCGCCATCCAAAGCCTCTTTCCTTGTCGTGGGATTGCCAGCGTCAAGTCACTGACACACGAGGCTGATAGGGTGACGATAAGAACGTGATGGCTTTTCGTGGAGATGGTCGCTCTCCGCAACAAGCAACGGGCGAAGGCGTCACTCAGAATCGTGCATATGGTCGACGTCATGTTGATGATCTTTGTGTGAACACGACCTCTCCTGCAGAGCTCCCCTTCTTAGACAAACGCGTGAACAACTACCTATTGACCTACACAAAACCCAGTCCATCGTCAGCCACAAGCCTACACAACTTGAACGAACGACAACGACGACGACGATACCATCGACCATGCCCTCCCTCAGCGCAATCTCGACGCTGCGCACAGTCGCCAGAAGAGCTCCCTCTACCACCCCAAGAGCTCCCATCAGAGCCTCCTTCTCCACCGTCCACCGCTCCCTCGCCCAAGGCGACTACGGTTCCGGCACGCAATACCCCGGCCCCAACCCCAGCGAAGACAAAGAACACCCGGGCCCACCACCACCCAAAGTCGCCCAATCCCAAGGACAGCGCAATGAAGTGAAGCCAGACGGGTCAAAATCATCAAAGGACTCAGCTGCCTCGCAAAACTCGAGCAAGACCCAAAATGGCGCCGAGCCCAAGATTCTGTCCGATAGCCCGCCGCATGAGGGGGAAGAGCCGGAGGATGTGAGGAGACATAATGAGGAGGTGAGGCAGAGGGCTGATCGGCCGCATGAGCATGTGAAGGACAAGGATTTGGAGAAGGATAAGGTCAGTAAGGGGTTTTGGAGTGGTAAGTGAATACGAGCATACACGGCCCAGGTAAGACGAGACTAATATCCTGGATATAGGAACTGGAGGACGCGATCGGGAGGCGTAGATGAGAGCATTACTCGAGGAGCTGTTGCTCGGAGTAGGTGAGCTCGAGGAGTGTACTGGTCAGCGTGAGAGGCTTGATTGATGAACAGCGCAGCATGGCGTGGATGAATGCTTGTACGATATGTTGGATGACTGGCAAGCACGCAGGAAGTGAGAGCTGAGCAGCCGGCAGTGTAACAGACTGTTCGAAACAGTGAACGAATGAGCAAGCGAGCGTTACTATGTCCATGGCTTCAAGACCACAAGAATTGCTAACTTTGAGAGCTAGTAAGCAAATGACCTTCACAGCCTCAACCTTGACAGCCGATGCGCAAGTGCTATGAGAGAGAAGCGAAATATCCTATTCCCTGGCAGCGAAAATCGAATCTCGCAACACGCTCACGACCTCGACCTGAACATTTCTACCGACAACCATGGCCGCCTCCATCCGCATCACGCAAAGAACTAAGTGCGCGAAAACGCTGCGCCGAGCAAAGCGAGCTGTGCTGATGAGCATCTGGCGCAGGTTCAAAGGCCCTATCATCGCCGTCGTCGTTGGTTCTGATTCCGAGGAATCGCTCTTTGTTCACGAACATCTCATCCGAACAAGTTCACCGTTCTTCCGCTCCGCGCTGGATAAGAGCTGGCTCGAGAATAAGACCAAGACTGTCAAACTTCCAGACGATGAGCCAGAAATCGTATACGCTTACATTGACTGGCTCAACAGTGACAAGATCGCATGCATACCAGTTGAGACGGCGTTCCCGGAAGAAGGCGCTGAAAAAGCGACGGAGGAGTATGATTTCCTTGGGAAGATGTATGTCTTTGGGCATAAGATCCAGGATGATCAATTCTGCAATGATATCATGACAGCACTTGCACAGAGGTACTTCCACCGTCTTTCTGTATCTATCTAAGTCTTTTTGGTGCTAACGGCTTCACTCCACAGAGTAGACACCGTCTGGACCAAACCCGACGGAACTCGCGCCCAACGCTTCCCCTATACCTCAACTATCAACATCATCTACAACGGAACCCCTCCGAACGCACCTGCTCGCTGCTTCTTGGTTGACATGCATGTCGACTATGGATCCGCTGAATTGTATACGAGCGATCAGAGACCGGATCATCCCGAGTTTCTTGCCGATGTGGTGAAAGAATTCAAGGGAAAATTCGGGAAACCGGGAGGGAAAGAAGGGGCTGGTGTTGATGCAATTTGGAAGAGGAGGGAAGAGTGGCATGTATGAGGGGAAAGAATGTCTTTGTTGCGCTCGAGATGGGGAGGGGGCATCGTCTTTCACCCCCAATATGGCAGGCGTGTCATAACACCCGACGCAAGAGAAGGCCTTACCGTGTCTTCGGGATATCTGCCTTCCTGTACCATCGATCACGCTCTCGATCTACCATCCCCGATCTACCATCTTCTCATCCTCAAGGAATCACCAAACACTTCCGATTCCCAAAGACTCAGCTACCGCCATGCGCGAATCCGTCCGCCAAGATATCATCCGCTCCTACGATTGTGGCCTCAACGTCCCTGAGATACCACCACTACGCCCTCCAAGCCGACTGTCTCGCATGAAACGATCTATCTTGCTCTCGATCCTCCGACAGTCAATCAACCTGAACCTTCCATGTATCTCCGGCAATCAAGTCTACATCCTCACAGGCTCTGGACCTCTCTTCGATGAAAAGCTGCCACCAAAAATCGCCGTGCATCAGAGACTGCTGCGAGTCAGCGCGCCTAAAGGGTATTTCCGAGCGAAATCGGATGGGTTGTGGAGGCAGACGGGCATATTGCCTTGCCCGATATTGTGGCTCAAGAAGGAAGAGGTGGGTGTTGTGGGTAGGTATTTGGCTTGGTTGTATACAGGGGAGATTGTGGAGGCGGATGAGGAGGGGTTGCTGTTTGGGAAGATGTGGGAGTTTGGGTTGAGAATTGGGGATGTGGTGTTTTGTGAGGAGGTCAAGGGGAATTGGATTAGGGAGGAGAAGAAATGATGATGGGTCGGCAAGATAGATGGGTTCTGGTGGGATGGCAAAGATGGAGGAGAATTGGAAATGAGGAACCTTTGGGATAAATTTGCTTGGATTGGACAGTATTGGAAGGCTTGCGTGGTGTATAGCAATATAAATTTGGATTGTAGAGGTCAGAGCGAAGGTTTGGGCTTAAATAATGGAGGAGAGAAAAGCTCACCTGGGGCCATCATATGCTAAACTCACATGTTTCAGATTCCGAGCTAGTAACTTCACTTGGATCCATGATCTCACTCTCGCTGAAGCATCAAAACCAACGACAACGACAACGACAACGACAACATGAGATTCTGGAATAGACTTCGGTCGAAAAGGCAGAATCAGCAATCACAAAATCAGCAAGATCCCACAATGAGCGACGACACGGCGGATCAGCAATCGCGGAGTGATTACATCATGAGCGACAACATGGTGGACGAGATACATGTGGCAAAGGAACCAAAGTAAGTCTCAACTCCCCTCTGGCATTGGAAAGAGTGTGCGGCCAAACATCCGTCCTTTAGAATCATGGGTAAGATCATCACCATCATTGCTGGCGAGTACCCTTGCGAAACTAGCACGTTCTATGTGCATGAATGTCTTCTCATACGGACATCCAAGTTCTTTGAGGCTGCGTTAAAGGAACATTGGCGGGAGGGACAGGAACGAGAGGTGCATCTGCCTGAAGACTCTCCGGAGCTTGTCGCTGTCTACGTCAACTGGCTTTACACTGGCAAAATCGGCTCGAAGGAGGCAAGTGATTCGATTCCGGAGGCAATGGGAGCAGAGTTTCAGCTTTTGGCTCACTCATAAGTCTTCTCTGAGAAACTTCAAGACGCTGCCTTCAGCAATGCAATCTTGATCGCCTTTACGGAATCTGTCGACAGCTCCACCTGCTGCCCAGCAAGTCAAGCTGTCAAGATCATCTACGAAGGTACTCCCGACAGCTCGCCAGCTCGACGATTCCTGGTCCATCTGTTCGTTCAATACGGCCAACCCCACTGGTTGGAAGACAGCAAAGAAGACTTTTTGAGCTGTCCCGAGTTTCTCTGGGACTTGGGTAAAGCTACTATCAACGGCGGGAAAGTGGAACCTCGATCGTGGAGGGCAGGAGAGCTGTTGGAACAGCAGGAGAAGTGGTTCAAAGGAGAATAAGGTGAGTGAACCCTTTCTCGCAGAACGGTATGGCGTACGGAAGTTGATGCAAACAGACAGCATGGGCAAATGGCGGGCGCTCAGTACTTGGTAGACCAACCATGCGTTCGGGATCTGAGCCGTATGCCCAGAATCGGGTCGAAAGATTGGAGAAGCCTTTGCGGTATGGCAGTTTAGCACTCAACAAATCATGGACCTACTGTGCGTTCGAAGTCCAATTCGGACGTTGGTCATTGAATCAAAAGCTCAGAGAACAATCTCCGATCTAGCGATCTAGCTCTCAACAGCTGAGAAACCAGCCGTGGATTCGGGGACGAGGCCACGCATCCGTGACCGATCGAAACTCTGAAGAATACAGAGTGACACATTGGAGTAATTGCCATTCGTTGTCTCGACGGCGGCGCCTCGTACGCAGCGGACGTCCTCGCTTACATGTGATCACCGGACATCCAAGTCTGCGATGCCTCTATTGGGCAAGTAGCATAAGCCAATGGCAATCCGGTGTCACTGTGGATCTCAGGATTGGTTGCGCAGCGCTGACGGACTACCAGTTGCAACCACATAGATCGATCTTGGGAAAATCTTGAGAGGCTGCTCTGAGGTGCTACGAGTTCGTCTAGCATACACCCTACTATCTCTTCGCCAATGGCCCGTGGTACTTGGACCAGCCATCATCACACCTGGGATCAACTCAACTCATCGCGACGCTACCATAGTCATCGCCGAGCAATACCACAGCATCAGGCTTCTCCAATGACAGACGCACCAAAAGCTATGGGCGTCGACGGAGCGGAGATCAAGGGTTCGTTCCAGGACAAGGACATTGATGAGATCCGCATCCCGCGAGCTTTTGACTCCCCGAGAGCTCCTCGTATAAAGATGCGGAGGAAGTCCTTCAAAACTGCAGAAGACACTCCTCCACCTCGTTCTTCATTCCACCTCCTACTGATCTCGAATAACAAGACAGCAATGGCAGGACGACTGATCGCCTGTTTCGGCGTTCTCCATTTGGTCTTAGGCTCGGCCATCCAGCAAAGAGCAGATGGTGCTTGTCCCAACTTTCGGACTGAAGGGGTAAGTATCTAATTCTGCCATACTGCTGGTAGCATGTTCTGACAGAAATAAGTTCGACTTGCCCAACAGCGCTGTGGGCGGTGTTGTGCCCCTCTTCGCTCAAGTCGGAACTGGCACCTATGGCGAGCTCTCATACAAGGGCCTCGTGAAAATGGTCAGTCTCTTCCAGCACGCTCTAGCCTAAACTACACAAGCTGACCGACCTCTTGAACCTCAACGACAACGTCTTTCCAGGCACCAACGCCGTATCCAAACCCAACGTCGCCGTCGTGGGAGTAGTGAGCACCCTCACGGCATTCCTCCTGGACAGGATCTTTGGTACAAACAACGTAATCCAATCTCTCAGCCCGGCAACAACCATCACTCCCGTCCCCGGAGTTGCGACATCTTTCGATCTCGATAGTGTTTACGTTGCCTGCGGATTGGCTTCCATCAATGGGGTGACAGGAACACTCTCCGGCCCATGCACCGTTTCTCTTACCGGAACGGACGTCGATGGTAATTCGAAATCGGCTGCGGCCATCACTTTTGGCCCTGATCAGCTTTATAACAGCACCATGGCAAAGAGAACGTTCGAGGGATGGACGAATATGAAGAGTGTGACTTTTCGTATTACGTCTGGCACTGGTGGGATTACGGCGGCTACAGTCTTGTTTCTAGACGATCTGAAGTACTGCATCAATCCATAGCTTCAAAGAGATCGGCGGTCGTCCGAATGAGGGAAGGCAGAAGTAGGTTAGACATTCAATCAAGACCTTCTCTCCAAGGCTAAACAGGGGAAAGCATTCAAAAACACATGGTGAACACGACAATTCAGCATCGTCACATGAGAATAGACAGAAGCAATCATTTGAATTCAGCCAAATGTCTGACATGCTACCGCTGCACTTCAGCGACTGACGTTTTTGGAAGAGGTCTGATCTTCGACGGTAGTAGCATCGCCTTTGGCTACTTTTTCGAGAGGCTCAATGAAGAAGAAAGATATTGTAACGAGAGGCTGCTCATCTTGATCAGATTCGCGATTGATCTCTCTACATTTCGGCAACGGACGACTGTGAACGAGCTCTGATCTACGAGGAAACAGGCGAAGCTCTTCTTTGCTCTTGCGAGAAGCACAATAAAGGAGAGACACATTGAAGTAGGTGAGCTCTATCAACCAAGCAAGTTAGGCGATTGTTCTCTTTGCCGTTCGGTGACGAGTGCTCATGGATGAGGTCTTGTCTTTGAAAGGAGTAGCGACGCCTCTGCGTGCTGTAATGGGAAGCTTGTGGGAGGATAGAGTTGGTATGCTAGGTGAGATACAATAACTTCGACGGATCGACGATATATCTCAAGGTCACTCACGGTTCTTCGAGTAACGACTTGACTTTGAAAGCGGGATCTGTGATTTCGTCTACTCAATCGGTGCTTCAACGATCGAAGGGAGGTTTTTATGCCTAGACAGTTATCGTGAGCATTGTACCCTGTTAGCTTCATCTACCTTGACAGATAGGCAATTGCTCTCGAGGTCACTTACTGTTCTCCGAGTCTCGAGTTGACCTGTGAAGCACTATCTACGATTCTGTCGGCTCGGTCGGCGCTTCGAAGACAGAAGGTGAATCTTCAACGCCCGGGTATCTTGCGTGAGTACCTTCCCATGTAAGCTTGATTAGCTTTGATAGAGGTTGAATGCTCCCGACAACAGTTTGCTATTCCCCGAGTACTCAGTCGACCTGGAAAATGCTATCTGCGAACCCATCCACTCGGTAAACGCTTCGATAACAGAAGAGATGCACCGGTAACATACTCACTCGTGCGAGGTGACCACTAACCTCTCCTAGTAACATTCTTCTAGTCTCTGCTTTCATTCGCGCGCAAGCAACATGCAACTTTCATATATCGAAGCACATGCAGTATACCATTTGATCCTCACAGCTCGATGCATATACTTTGCAGCTTTCTGTACATATGATCCTCTTGCCAGCATATGCTTCTACTTCTCATTCTCAAGGGCATCACATGTCTTCCTCAGGAAGACTGTTGTCAGCTGATCGACCAGATGGCCAAGCAGGCTTCTTCATTGATACACATCCCAATCTCAAGCTCCACAGGCTATGCTGAATGTGAGACCACCTTGAGGGTTCACGAATCACAAGCTGCCGTTGAACAAAAGCTGTCAATGTTCCCCAGAGCTGTCGGTACCCGCATTGTGTCCATTGTTTCCAAGGTCTATACGGACGCAGGAACGACGATCAGGGCACTGCTATCGTCGATCGTGCATCTATGTTGTCGTTCAACAGGTAGGCGACCTTCTGTGACGACCTCAAAATAGCTTTTTGTGGGAGGATATGCAGGGCTGTGTTGATCCGGACGAAGGCGACTTGTGCCACTAAGTTTTGTGTCCTTGATAGATGGTCCGCATCGTGGGCTTCATCAAGCTCTGCACGTCTCCATTTGAGAAAGTCGCTCCTCAACCGTCGCTCGCTATCTTCAATGGCATCCGTCAATCGTTCGTTCGCCAGCTTTACCTTTGCGTTGCTGCTCCTCTCCAAAGTGGCAGTGACCACGCCAGGTGCTCCTTCAAACCCGGATAAAATTCCATTCTTGCCATGCGATAAACCATACCTGACGGAATGGTTCCTAGCAAACACCAAGTCCAGATATGCAACTCCAATCATTGACCAAGCAGTCTTCTATTCTGCGGGTGGGTCTGATGCGGCCAGACGAACCAGGTGCAACTCCAAAGGCTTTTACGTCACTATCTGGGACGTTTGTGAGCTCTCCCCGTTAATGTCTTTTCAAGTGCTATTGCTGACTGCGAATTGCTAGGGCCACTTGAACTGTACAACGACAGTCCAGACACCGCACAACAACTAAAGGATTGCGTCTTTCACGACGACACAACAAGAGACTACTACTACAAGAACATGTCACAAGCGTTCGCTCGCATGGCCAAAGGCGGAGCAACAGTGCTACACATGCCCGAGAATTTCAGGAATCCCCCGACTGAGGGTATTTACGGGTCGGTGGAACTACCAGCGTTGGAAACATCAACGACCGTCAGTCAGCTTTGGGAAATCAGTACTCCGGAAGAATCTAATCTCGAAGACATTTACCCGATTCCACGGGATCTCAATAGGCATAGGTTCTGGTTGAAGAAGGCGCAGCGAACGATGTGGCAGACGGAACAGTTGCTAAAGACGAATACCGTCCAAAGGGGGACGAACTCAGATGTAGCAGTCCCAGCCGATTCCCAGGTGGCGGCAGCGTGTCCTTCCTGGTGGTGGCCGAGCCCAGACCCATTGGATTATTGATAATGGTGTGTGAGAGAAAGAGAAGGCAGACTCGTAATGTCATTTGTTCATTTTAGCTGTCGTCATTATCGTAGCGACCATTGCGTTCGTAGATCATGCAATAAAATTTCGTAAGATGTCAGCATCCGCAAACATCTCGAACATGTATCGATCTCATCCTCGTCGGCTTGGCTGGGCAGGTGCTGCAGGCCCGATGCCGAGCACACTCTCATCGCCCAAAAAGTTTGGAGCCAAACCACCATCGCCCTCAGGAGGTCTTTCCCGAGGCCGTCTTCGTCGACCAGATGACCTCTCACCGCGTCGGCCCATATTCGCGTCCCCAAAGGCGCTCATAACAACATTCGCAGCATTCTGCACAAAGTTGTCGTTCATGAAATGTCCTGCCGCGTTGCCGAGGCCCCAAGCTTCAACGTCTGCTTCACGGTGTCGGTTTCGAGGTTGCTCGTCTGGTTCGAGAAGTGATGCGAGTTGTAGTCGTCTTGCGAGGTCTTCATCTAGTCGCTCTTGTCGTCTTCTTTGATCGATTTCTTCCATGTATGTGGGTTGTCTTCGGGGACGACGTTCAGCGGGAGGCGGATGATCTGCAGGATTATTCGCAGGAACCTGCTGTGGTCGCGGCGGAGCTACGCCTGCCACGTCCATCATGCGTCGGAAGACGATCTGGATGGGCTCAGGAACTCGCATTTCCGTGAGCCTGTCTGGATCCGGCAAGTCTCTGTAGTTGAACCAAGGACATTCGCAAGTCTTCCACTTCGATCCACAAATCATGCAGAACTCTGCTGTGCATCTACAGGTCATGTGGTTGCACCCTTCTTTGAGCTCCACCATCGCATGGCAGCTGTAGCATGTCTGCCAGCCCTTCTCCTTGGCTTGTTCGACAAGTTTGGCTATCTCTGGATCCTTAGGACAATCTTTAGATTTGTGCATTTTCGCATTGCATAGCGTGCAGACTTTCGTATTGCACTTTGGACATTGTACATACTTCCGACCAAGGTGAGTGTGCAAGTGAGATGGCTTGATCCACTCTCCACATTTGGGTGCCGGACAGTACATCCTATTCTTGGTGTGATACTCCTGGTACTTCCGATTCCAAAGCATTTTGAACTTGAGATCGAACAGCTTGTCGACGTGCTTGAGCGGGATGTGATCGGCTGTGCAACATCTTGGAGGCATATGCGCAGGATCTTTTACCGACATCTCAAACACTCGCTTCAAGCAGTCATGGCACATTCGATGGCCGCATGATAGCTTTGCCGACTGCGTAGAGGGAACATCGTCCGACCCGCAAGTCAGACACTCAACTAACCTTGGTGGTGGAGCGACAGCAGACACAGTGTTCCGGCGCAGAAGCGATCCGATCAAAGATGAGTCCCGCCGACTCGGCTTTCGAGGTGGTGTGATGACCGCTTGGGCATCAACGTCTTGCTCAGTGATAGCAGCCAGTTTCGCAGGAGTCGGAGTCGTGCTGCTCCTCTTCAGAGACGTCCTAGAGCTTTGTGACGATCTTCGGCGTTGGTCCGGTTGCGCAAGCCCTACTTGGGATATGCTATCATCCGGCGTGACTTTATCTTCGACCACGACGGGCAAGCTCTGCTTGCTAGACGAGTTTGAGTGCTTCGATCGTCTGCTCGACTCAGACTTTGTCCTTGAAGATGTCTGGCGTACGTCCTCGTGCGAGTTACTCGATGAGCCATACACATAATCCGCCGTTCTATCACCAGTCCGCGTAGAGCTCCTCTCTGCTCTATCCGAGCTACTGCTCTTATGCTTCCTCTTCCTTCTCTTGTGTTCACTGGTCACACTCTTGGAGCCCAGTGTACTCGCATCCTTCTCTTTTGAGATCTTGGGCTTGGATACTGTGCTTGAAGATACCCTCCTCCGCGAAGCGAGCGGGTTGCTGTAATACGCAGCTCTCTTCCGCCTCAGCTCTTCAACATCGGGCTGCTTTGCCGCTGCGGTCTCATCGTCGACGACATTTGTGGTCTTGCTATGCTTTATTGATGCTTTCGATCGATGCGATTTGATTGAACGTGATCCATGGCGACTGCGACCGCTGAGACTGGCTATCGCCATACTGCGAAAGATGCCATCGAGAGCATGATGTGGAGAGTGCCAGCTCAGATATGTGTGTTCCCAAGAGTGTGGTTGGGCTGTCAGCAGGGGTCTCCAATCAAGGTTAGCTCCCGGCTCTTAGCGGCGGGTGTGACTTGCAGCAGGGCAGAAGCGCGGAGTCTAAAATTTCGACCGTGCTCTCACTTTTGGGCGGACGGCGATGATGTCGTGTAATGCGACATCGGGCCTCAATTGAGTGAATCGAAGACTCACCAGAGACAGAAAAATACACAAGAGATACACACTTGAGTCCAGCGGCATCGCAGCGGTATTCGAGCAAGATCGTAGCCAGGAGATCTCCAATGCTTTGAGGCATCAAATTTGGACACACCCTTGTCGATGAGTCGAATGGCCAGAACATAAAACGCTTGACAGCTCATACAATTTCCAAGAATACAGCACCGCCCCCAACATGGCTCTCGATCCCAAGGACGTCCGTCCGGACCCAACATCGGACCTGCATTGGTCAGACTACCGTGGAGCCATCCATGAGATATTCGCCGCCAATGCAAAGAAGCATCCGGAGCGATCATGCGTGGTAGAAACAGCCTCTTCAACAACACCAAAACGAGACTTCAGCTACAAGACGATCAATGAGTCTTCAAATGCTGTTGCCCATCACTTGGTCAGCAATGGCGTGCAGCGAGGCGAAGTTGTCATGGTCTATGCCTACCGAGGAGTGGACCTGGTGGTGGCCGTGATGGGTGTTTTGAAGGCCGGCGCGACATTCAGTGTGATAGATCCCGCATATCCGCCAGACAGGCAGATCATCTATCTGGAGGTGGCCCAACCTCGTGCGCTGGTCTGCATTGAGAAGGCCAAGCAGGAAGCTGGCGAGCTGCACTCCACGGTGAGAAGCTATATCAGCGAAAAGCTTCAGCTCCGGACAGAGATTCCAGCGCTTATGCTTCACGACGATGGCTCTGTCACGGGTGGCTCTCTGCAGGGTAGTGAAGACTGTCTCCAGGCACAAGCCCCAAAGAAAGCGGATCTGCCGGGTGTGCTTGTCGGGCCAGATAGCACTCCAACGCTCTCATTCACGTCTGGATCTGAGGGAAGGCCGAAGGGTGTCAAGGGCCGACACTTTTCTCTCGCCTACTATTTCCCATGGATGTCACGGCGGTTCCATTTGACTGAGAATGAGAAGTTTTCTATGTTGAGTGGAATTGCTCATGACCCTATCCAGAGAGATATTTTCACGCCTCTATTCCTCGGTGCCAGCTTGATCGTACCACCAGCAGAAGACATAACCTTCGATAGACTTGCCAACTGGGCCAGTACCAATGAGATAACGATTATGCATCTGACACCAGCCATGGGTCAGATCCTGCTGGGAAGTACAGAACCGAAGGTGGACAGCTTGCATGGCGCATTCTTCGTCGGCGACGTCCTGTTGAAGCGTGACTGCCGAAGACTACAACAATTGGCACTCAACTGCAGGATCAAGAACATGTACGGCACCACCGAGACTCAACGGGCTGTAAGCTACTATGAGATTCCTTCAGTAAACGAAGATCCTGGCTACCTGGACAAGATGGGAGACGTGATTCCTGCCGGGATGGGAATGATCGATGTGCAATTGCTCGTAGTCGATCGCGAGAAGAAGGAAAGACAATGCGAGGTTGGTGAGATTGGTGAAATCTACGTCCGAGCAGGTGGTCTTGCGGAAGAGTACTTGGGCGATCCTGAGAAGAATGCACAGAAATTCGTCACTAACTGGTTCGTCGACCCGCAGAGGTGGGTCGAGGAGGAGAAGAAGCGAGTGGAGGCAGCAGGAAAGCCGGAGCCCTGGCGGGAGCAATACTTTGGTCCGAGAGACCGCATGTACCGCTCAGGTGATCTTGGTCGTTACATGCCGGACGGAAATGTTGAGTGCGTTGGCCGCGCTGACGACCAAGTAAAGATTCGTGGCTTCAGAATCGAACTTGGCGAAATCGATACTCACCTGAGCCAACATCCTCTCATCCGCGAGAACGTCACGCTCGTCAAGCGCGATCACAATGAGGAGCAGATTCTAGTCTCGTACTATGTACCGGACATGCCGAAGTGGAGAGAATGGTACGCTCAACAGGTAGGGCAGCCGCAGCAACAGCAGAAAACGAACGGAATCCCTCGCCGGCGAGAGTCTGCAAAGGAGAGCCACGGAGTCGCCCAGCGGATGAAAATCTTCGAGCTTCTGACTCTTGATGCTCGCGAGCGACTGAAGAAGAAGCTTCCGATCTACGCGGTGCCAACTCTTTTCATCCCGATGCTGCGTCTACCATTGACACCCAACGGCAAGGTTGACAGAAGAGCGCTGCCATTCCCGGGCCAGGCCGATCTCTTGGGCTCTTTGCCCCAAGCTGCCGATCTGGACAAGCGCACCAACACAGAGGCTGAGCTCGCTAAGATATGGGCCGAGCACCTGAAGACAAGAAACCACACTTCAGAGACTCTCCCTCGCGAGACCAGTTTCTACGACCTTGGAGGCGACTCGATCATGACTGTACAAATCGTGCCCAAGATCAACAAGAAATTTGCGGGAGCCAACGTACCTATGTCGGTCATGGCAGCGGGACAGCCCACCCTCGAGAAGGTTGCCAAGTACATTGACAGATCGCTGAACCCCATTGGACTTCGCATGGATGCCGGCGAAGATGAAGATATTGAGCAGACTGAGCACTACGCGAACGATCTGCCGAACCAGGTCGCTCAACTACCTCAAACAATTCCAGGCGGCAAACTTCGTGATCCTGCCAATGGTCTTAACATTCTATTGACTGGAGCCACAGGCTTTTTGGGTGCCTACATTCTACATGACGCTTTCATGCGCAAGACGCCGAACCACGTATACGCACACGTCCGAGCATCTTCGCAGCAAGAAGGATTGGAGCGGATACGCCGTACGTGCACAGCGTACGGTCTGTGGCAAGATTGGTGGGCCACCGAAGGCAACCTCGAGATTGTGCTTGGTGATCTCGAGAAGCCCAAGCTTGGTCTCAGCGAAGCGGACTACAAGAAAGTCGCTGAAGATGCTGATCTCATCATCCACAATGGAGCTCGTGTGCATTGGCTCATGCCATACGAGAACCTCAAGGCCGCCAATGTTACGAGCACACTTGAGGCCATCAAGCTGTGCGCCACCGGCAAGAACAAGCGACTAGCCTTCATCAGCTCCACAAGCGCCATCGACACCGAACATTATATTCAGCAGTCTGATGCAGGTCGACCCGTCCTAGAATCCGACACCCTCGAAGGAAGTCGACAGGGCCTTGGCACCGGCTATGGCCAGAGCAAGTGGGTGTCAGAAGCTGTCATTCGAGAAGCAGGCAAACGTGGTCTTGACGCAGTCATTATCCGGTCAGGATACGTTATGGGCGATCCGAAGACTGGAGTAAGCAACTTGGATGACTTCTTGGTACGAATGCTCAAAGGCTGCGTGCAAGTTGGTGCCCGCCCAGACATGACCAACGGCATCAACATGGTGCCTGTGACTCGCGTCGCTCGTCTGGTCAATGCTGTCTCGTTCCATAGCGAGAGCGGCACTGTCGCCTTCGTCGATGCTCACCCAAGGCCTACTTTCAATGAGTACCTGGGCGCGCTTGAGAAGTACGGTTACAGCACACCCGTTGAGCCCTACGAGACCTGGAAGCACAAGGTCGAGAAGTATGTTGAAGCTGGACGCTCTGGAAAAGACGAACTTGCTCTGCTCGGCCTGTACCACATGGTCACCGGCGACCTGCCCGCTGCTACCAAGGCACCGAACGTGGACGACCGAAATGCTCAGGCTGCTTTGAACGCCGACGACGCCCTTGTTTCGGTTGAGACTCCATCAACAGTTACTCGGGAGGCAACTGGAGCCTATCTGGCTTTCCTGATTGCGCGTGATTTCCTTTCACCGCCATCAAAGGCTGGAACGCCTTTGCCCAAGCTTGAATTGACCCCCCAGCAAACCGACGCCTTGAACAAGGTTGGTGGCCGTGGCGGTAGCTCATAAGATAGATATCGCGGCTTGTACGCCTCAAAATCGACCCCGGAGAGGATTCTGCCCCGTCTTCAGTCTCCATAACAACCTGACGTCAGAGGATGCTGATGAAGCCAAGACATCTCGGTGGTTGATGTTCCTGAAACCTTGACGCGGGCTGGGGTGCGGGGAGATGCAACCTCGCGTCTTCCACCAACATCATCGCCTCCTACAGACTTCACCGCAAACCAGTTCAGATGGTTACCCTGCGTCGTCTGAGCTTCCACTTGACATACATGAACCCCGCCCGGCAATGGGAACACTACAAAAGGTAGGACAAGTCTTGGTAAGTGGTTGCCTTTTCGTCCGCATCATTTCAGAAACAGCAGTATTGTATGGAAACCAAGATGGCTCTCAAGCACGGCATGACCCAATTGCTTCTCCTCCTCAGTGTTGCCCACGCTCAAAACTTGACCGCTTCTCAATCCATCGCCCCTTCGGCTACCGCTAATGGCTCTGCGATCCCGAACCCGACTTTGTTCTCTATGCCACTAACCCTCAATCTTGACGACTTCTGGGATGAATTTGTAGGGCCCATCTCTTCCGCCGCAACGACAACGACCGTCTCCCCGACACCAATTCCCTCCAGCTCGCTGATCCCACCACCGCCGCTTTACTATGCGCCGTTTCCCACTGGACAGCAAGTATTCCCGGCACCCAAAAATGAGAGCTGGAGCTTTCCGAAAGATTTCTGGTGGGGAGTCGCGGGAGCTGCATATCAGATTGAAGGAGCTGCGAGGGATGAAGGCCGTGGACCTTCGATCTGGGATGTCTTGGAGCATCGAGTCACTAATTATGTCGAGGGCAATGTGACTGGAGATATTACGGACAATAACTACTACTTATTTAAACAAGACATTGCTCGAATCGCTGCTCTGGGTGTCAAAGCGTACAGCTTCAGCATATCTTGGTCGAGAATTTTGCCATTCGGGAAGGGACCGGTCAATCAGCTGGCGATTGATCACTACAGCGATGTCATCGACACTTGCTTGGAGTATGGAGTAATCCCCATGGCGACCTTGTATCATTGGGATATGCCGCTGTATCTGCAGAATACCTACGGCGGCTGGCTGAGCAGCGAGATCGTGGATGACTTCGTCAATTACGCTCGCATAGCGTACGAAGCCTACGGAGATCGCGTTAGCCATTGGTTCACCGTCAACGAACCGCAGGTCTTCTGCAGCACCTATCCACTTCCCTCGCACTACTTCAAGAACTTTACGATCCCGGATGTACAGCAACAGTTCTGGTGCGGCCATAACGTTCTCCTTGCTCATTCTCAAGCATATCATCTCGGCAAGCAGATTCTGGGCGAGAATACCACCATCGCTCTCAAACTGAACGGAGGCTACAAGATCCCGCACACCAACTCCTCAGCTGACGCAGAAGCCGTCCAACGAGCCTGGGATTTCGCCGAGAACTGGTTCGCATCACCCCTCTTCCTCACAGGCGACTATCCAACCTATCTCAAGGACTTCGTCTCCGCATTCCTGCCGAATTTCACGGATGCCCAGAAACAGTCCATAAACGGAACCTGCGACATCTTCGCTCATGATGCTTATACATCTCAATTCTATATGGCACCTGATTCTGGGATCGCAGCCTGCGTGGCCAATTCTTCGCATCCTCTCTATCCTTCGTGCGCAAATACGACGTATACTTATCCTGCCGAGGACGGAGGCTGGCTCATCGGACCTGCGGCGGATGCTGGTGCACCTTGGTTGCATAAAGCTACGGACTGGGTTCCGGCGTTCATGAGGTATATTCAAGACACGTGGAAACCGAGTGGCGGTATCGCCGTCACAGAGTTTGGATTCGCAGAACCTTTTGAAGAGTCGAAAGAGTTGTTGCAAGACATTCTATATGATCCTGTGCGTATGAGTTATTACCGAGATTACATGACTGCGCTTTTAGCGGCAATGGCGGACGGAGTGAGAATAGTGGGGTGTTTGGCTTGGAGTTTTGTGGATAATTTGGAGGTGAGTGCACGCCCTGCCCTTCTTGGGATGGGAATGGAAATGGAACAGTGGATGGAGAGTGCTGACTTTATTCTTCGCAGTGGGCACAAGGCTTCTCGTCGCGATTTGGCATGCAATATGTCAATTTCTCGGATCCGAGTTTGCCGAGATATTATAAGGCGAGCTTTTTTGAGTATAAGAATGCGTTTGATGTGTATCAGGAGAAGTGAGATGGGCGAAGAAGAGTTTTGGATAGGAGATCTTAATGCACCGCATGAAGGCAACACCAGGGAACCATCAAGCTATCCCACTAGCAATCTCTCTCCATTAACCATCCACCTCTCAAACAATATTCGGACACTTAAAACCCCCCTCCACACCAGGATACATATCCCCCAAAGCCTAACCACCCATTAGCCAACCCATCCCCCATCCCCCATCCCTCCCTTCCCCCTCATCTCCGTACCCACCCACTCACCCGATTTATATTCTCCCCCTGATCCCTCGGCGCCGCAAAATCCAACTCCGTACTCCCCCCTCCAAACGCACTCAAACATCTCCAATCACAAATACTAACCCCATCGCCACAGATGGGGATTGAGGGCGCGCCGATGGTGGCTATGAGGTGGTTGCGGATGGTGGCGCAGCCGCTGCCGGAGGCGAAGGGCGCGGAGAGGATTGTTGTGGAGTAGACGGACCAGAAGAGGGTGTAGGGGCGGGCGGCGCAGGTTGCTGGTTGGGTGGGTGGGTTGGAGGAGGGGAGAGGTAGAGGGTTCGGCAGAGCGATGGTTTTGCTCAAAAGGGATATAGATGTGAGAAGGGTGGATGGGACGAGTGAGTTGTAGCGCATGGTGAAGATGACGAGCAAGAATGGCGTAGCAGATGAAGGAAACTGACGTCCTTTTCTTCTTCCATTTCTATTTCCCATGCCTGATCATGAGGTCGCCTGCTAGAAGATGTTGCGAAGTTTGCGTCGCTCCAAAATTCAAGGCATGATGTGGTGCCAAGAGCTTGGACAGGCGTGGAGTGAACTTGTGATTCTAGCACAATGATACCGAGGAGTCTCAAGACGTTGGACAAGTTGAGCAATGCTCAAATAACTCATACACGCCGGGGAGGACCGCCTCATAGCACATCCACGATCTGCTCATCCTCGTCCTCAATATCTTGGACTCTACTCTCACCTGTCTCCGCCTGTGCTTGCGCAAGAGCTTGTGCTCGTGCCTGTTCCTCAGGCGCAGGGTCACCCTCCTCGCCTCTCATGAGTACTTGAACAAGGCGATCACATGCCTCTCGTACATTCTCGTCTTCCATGTGCATGTGCAGCTCTCTGACGATGGGGTACACCTTCACATCCCTCAGTCGGGCTCGGCCTTCTTTCGTGGTCGCAAGTAGCAGCAGTGTTTCGAGGTGGATGCAGATGATGTCCGGCTGCTTCTCTCGTTCCTTGTCGGGAGGTAGAAGTTGACACTCGTCTAGCATACCGTCTGTGTCTTCGTCCGCGTACTCTTCGCTGCCCATCAGGGGCAGTAAGATGTACGTCAGTAGACCCACGCCACCATCGTCGGAGTCAGCCAGGAGAGTCTGATGGGCTTCGATATCGAAACAGACATTCTTGATCGTGCTCGCCACGCCTCGTCTTCGAATGGTGGACTTGTGTTCGGTGAAGACGGTCAGCTTGGTCATGGGTACAACTTTCTCTGCATCTTCTCCCTCGCCTTCTGTACGTGGTGTCAGGAAGTGCTTTCGACCTTCTTCGTGCTTCGCTAGGTCTGCGAAGAGGTAGCAGAGGTAGTCGTAGTCGGCGTGCTTGTTGTATGTCCCGTCTTGGCCCTTGACAAAACAGTCCAGGAGTTGATCGATCGCTATCGGACTTGATGATAATGGCTTCGGGACTTCTCGCTTGAGCTTGAGAAGTTTGGTGACGCTGTCTGATTTGGCCAAGTTGGCGAGCAGCATGCAATGCAGATTTGCGTTGGAGTCTTTTGCGTCCTGGAAAAGAGTCTCAGCATGTGATCGCTCATGCGTGGCCAAAGGCCGATCATCGAGAGTTGGCGAAAGAGACACTGACATACTGTTACCCTCCGTAATATTGATTCAAGAACAACGTCATCCTCTGCTAGATTTTTGACGATCTCCCCGTCTTCAGTCAGGTTGACCAGAATCGTCACAGCGTTCTTGGCGATGGGCGTATAGTCTTTGATCAAAAGTTTCAAATCTTTGATCGGCTCGAGTTGGTTGCGTTTAAAGAGCGAAGGCTGAGCTGTTGAGTAACCAACGAGATTCTCGGCGGCTATAGTACATGTGAGATGTTATCCGAGGTGGTTCACATCGTGGTTCCTACCGATCTGACGGATTTGAGTGTTGCCATGATGAAGAAATTCTACGAGCTGGTCGTTGATTAGATGTCTTTCTGAGAATGAGCGCTTCAAGCTATTTCGCTTACTTCTTCGAGTTCGGTCGGCATCTTGAGTCAGACCTTATCGTGTTTGTTGTTGTAGGCGAAAGGTTGATGTCGTGTGACTCGAGATATTGGATGTGTTGCAGTCGATGTCGTCCAAAGTCCTGAGCGCCAAGACGAAGATGCTCGGGTCATGTTCCCGAAGTGATGCATGAGCAGCAAGCAGATGTGTGAGACGGACCTCAGCCCAAGCCTCCTGATTTCTCTACTACTGTCTATGCACATGATACCCACTATCGACACGCGTCTTCGCTGGTGAATGTCGCCGCGACCAGCATCGCTTGCATCTGTGCGCCTATAAACCCGACTTCCTTCCATGACCGAGCAATCCGACTCAATACAATGAGAAGCGATCGTCCTGGAGCATCGCGGAGGACAACGCCGGCGCAACCATGTTCAAGGTAACTGACTCTGATGAACACCACTACCATTCATGCAAGGCATGCGCTGACCAGTATCCTCCACAGCGCTTTGGACAGAACTTCAATCTCGATTTCCTGGACCAGAAGATAAACGAAGAACAGGAGAAGCAGAAACAACAGTCACAGCAGCCAGGGAAACCAGGCTCGCCAGCGAAGCGCACACCCAGCAGCGCCGCAGCGCGGAGGACCAGCGGTAGGAACGACTCGCCCAGCAAGCGCGATGGCAGCAGACTGCGCGTGCCTGGGTCAGCACCCAGCCCGGAGGAGTTTGTCATTGGTGATGATGAGTCGGTCACGAGTGTCAGTCGAGTAGGGACACCGAGGCCAGCGAAGGAAGGCGAAGAAGGGAGTGCGGCAGAGGACAAGAGCAAGGGCGAGAAAGAGGAGAGCGAGGACGCGACAGCTGGAGACAAGGGCAAGGAGAAGGTAATGGAAGAGGACCGACTGCCCGATGATGTGAAGAGGAAGCTGGCACTGCTGGAGAGCAGGACGGCCAAGTACAATGGTATGTGCAAGACCTTGCCGCTCCATCGTGATTGGCATCTTTTGTTTTACTCACAGAACTCGATATGTATAGATCTCCTACGGAACTACAGAGCTGCCCATGCCCGCGTCTCGGCGATTGAGCCCTTCGAAGCCGTGCTCCGCGAACATACCAATCTCACGTCCATCGAAGATCCTGGTGCGTTGGTCGAATTCCTCAATACGCGCACTCTGCAGAATAAGATGGCCATGGGAGAGCTTCAGCGCATATCTGGCGAGCACGAGAACACGAAGAAGGAACGGGATGAGCTCAAGGCGAAGCTGGAGGAAGCAGAGAAGAAGGCCAAAGACGCTTTTGACGAAGCTGCGGGTCTTCGCCGGCAGCGTGACGAGTCGAAGAAAGCAGAAAGCGTAGATCCTCTAGGCGCGGACAAGGTCAACGTCACCACCGAGGCGAAGAAAGATGCCGAGAGTGATGATGCTTTCTTCTCATACGAAGACGAGGTCGCACGGGATGAAGATAAGAGTAAGCAGCTGGAAGAGAAGATCGAAGAATTGAAGGCACTGCGAGAAGAGCTGCAGCATGACAAGGACTATATCAATGAGCTCTTGGAGGAAAATGCGGTGCAGAACAGAGCCCTTTCAGGACAGCAGTCCGATGTTGAAACTGCTCGCCTTGACGCAGATGCAATGCGAAACAAATTCCGGTCGGAGGAGGCCCGTACAGCCGAGCGCAGCAGGGAGCACGATCAAGAACTGCAGGCCACAAGGCAGGAACTTGCTGAGGCGATAGCGGCGAGCGAGACCGCGAAAGAACAAGAAGAGGCTGCCACCAACAAGCTCGTGGAGACAGAGGGCGAGATTCTGGCTTTGCAGGAGCGACTGAAGCAGTACCAGCAAAGCTTGGCCGAAAGCAACGAAGAGCTCAAGAAGAAAGCTTCTGATGCCGAGGAGAACCTCAAGAAGTATCGAGAGGAGCACGAAAAGAATGTCAGAGACGGCGTGTACACTCAGCGCGACCAGAAGCGCGATAAGACTCAACAGAACATTATTGAGTCTCTCAAGAGCCAGGTCAAGGCCGCCGAAAATGCCAGAACGGCAGCTGAAGGCAAGGTTGCCGATCTAGAGAGTAGCATCAAGATTCTTGAGTCCGAGGTTGCCAACTGCGAGAAGACCATTGCCTACCTTCGCACCAAAGAGTCCTTACTTGATAGCTGGAAAAAGAGGACCGAGGAGGTCGAGAAAGAGCGAGACGCTGCGGAGCAAGAACGCGATGCTGCTCAAAGGCTTGCTGATAGTAAGAAAGGGCATGAAGCGGCCGCGGCGAGTCTTCGAAGTCAACTCAAGAAAGCGCATGAGGATCGCGATCGAGCATACAATGCGATCATCAATTGTGGCCGATGCGGCATGCCTGAGCAATATAAGGAGTCTGCGACACCTTCTGAGGAGACTATCAGCACGCCGGCAAGGTCTCGCATGGGGTCTGAGACTACAGAAGTCAGTACACAGCCAACAGAAGTAGGAAGCGAAGCGGCGACGCCAGGTACGCCAAGCACGCCTCCTGTAGAGGGGGGCGAATCTGCTGCTGCGACGGCTTCCAAGAAGAAGAAGAACAAGAAGAAGTCGAAGGCGAAGAAGGCGGCAACCGCCGACACTCCAACACCAACCGAGAAGGAGTCGCCTGGAGTGACTCTCGATGACCTGATCCGTGACCATGATGGAGCGTCTGACAAGCTCAAAGCCAAGTTCGGCGAGAACCCTCTTGTCCCTCTCCTTAGCGACATGTTCGCGCACATGAAGGAAAAGGATGATACAAGGCTGAACGACCACGATGAAACCCGACAGCATCTTGAGGGACAAATCGAAGAATTGCAGCAGAAGATCCGGGACAATACCATCATTGTTCGAGATAAGGAAGACCAGATTTTTGCACTGCGCGAGAGCGTTGCCAGCAACTCTTCGTCGTCTGACGTCGTCACTGCGAAAGAGAAAGAGATTGAAGGCTTGAAGGCTGAAATCGAGACTCTGAAGGGGCAGATGTCCGAGAAAGACGATAAGATCAACAAGCTGCAAGAAAATCTGAAGAGTCAAGCCGAGTTGGAGGAGCAGATCGAAACGCTCAAAGAAGAGAAGGAGGACATGCAAGAGTCTATGCTGGAACATGGCAAATCCGCGACAGATGCAAAGCACGAGCTTACGGAAGTGAAGAGCCGTCGCGACAGGCTCCAGGAAGAGTTCGACGAACTGCAACGCGAGAGCGACGACTACAGGAAGCGTATGAAAGACGCAGAGGCTCAGAAAGAGTACCTCACGACAAGATCGACAGAGTTGCAAGACGAAGTAACTAGCCTCAAGAACAAGACCGTCTCAAGCGAGGAGATGGACTCCCTGCGAGAGAAGCTGGAGAGCGTCCAGCGTAAGAAGGAGTCGCTTCAGATCGCCAAGGACGCGTGCGAGAAGCAGATCGAGGAGCTCAAGGCACAATACACTGCTAGTGGCGCCGAGTTGGATGCACGCCATAAGTCTCTAACAACCGACCTCGAGTCTCTGAGAACAAAGGCGACAGATCTTGAGAAAGAGCTTCAGTCGACGAGTGCACTTGCGCAGCAGCGGTACAAGGATTTGACAGAGGTCAAGGATCACTACCAAAAGGCACAAACAGAGCTCAAGAGACTCAGACAGGAATCTGATGAGCTAAAGACGGCGAAATCTGACCTAGAGAAGTCAAATGCGGCACTGAAGAAGCTTGAAGCAAAGGAGAGAGACCTTCGCTCAGAGATCGCACTGCATAAGTCGCAAGCCTCGGAGAAGGACTCGGAGATTGCCTCACTCAAGGAGAAGGCCAAGAAGGCTGACGAGCGAAGCAAGGCGCTCGAAGATTCTTATGAGACGGCACGCAAGGATCTTGAGAAAAGCGAGAGCACTCGAAACGAAGCGAGCGAAACTCGCGACAAGCTCCGGTCTGAGCTCAAGAAGACCGAAGACGAGCTGAGAAAATCGAGGTCTACTCTTGACAACCTCGAGCAGCAAGTCAAAAAGCTGTCCGCCGAAGCTGCTGAGCTTAGGGAAGAGCTGAACTTGAAGTCTGGTCAGCAGGCCAGTGCTCAAGAGCTAATGAACAGCATGCAAGACCAGACGCGCGAGCTCATGTCCCGAGAGAAGGAGATTAAAGAGCGGAACGAGAATCTGGAAGAAGAACTCGCAGACACCAAGCGCTTGCTTTCCGAGCGAGGCCGTGAAGGCGAGACCATGCGCCGCCTGGTGGCTGAGGTCGAGAGCCGAGAGCAGAGCAAAGTCAAAGCAATGCGAGAACAGATGGAACTTGCGATTGAAGAACGCGACCGCGCAGAGGAAGAGGCTTCTACGATCGGTCGTAGAAAGGCCCGCGAGGTCGAGGATCTCAAGAGCAAGCTTCGTGATGCAGAACGCGAAGCGTCTCGGGCGTCTGAGGCTCAACGAGATGCCGAGAAGCGAGAGCAGGACTTCAAGAGCAAGCAAGCAGAGCTCGAACGACGCGCAGCTCAGGCTCAAGAAGACGCAAACGAAGTCCGTAATGCCATGGCGCAGCTGCGAGACAGCCTTGACGAGGGCGAGCGGCAGACGAGGGAACTCGAGAAGGAAAAGCTCGAACTCCGGAAACAGCTGGATGAACGAGAAGCTCGTCTGGAGAAGCTGCAGAAGTCGTCGAAGTCAATGGCTGAAGAACTCAGAACCCTTCAAGCATCCACAAAGCTCCGCCAAAACACAGCCGGCAGCATCCAATCTTCGCGAAGTTCAATGGAGTCGGCCTCGCGAGGTTCACGCGTCACGTCGCCAGCACCTCGAGGCTCCAACGGCACACCAACATCAGCAGCACCTACCGGCAACGTGGACTACGTGTACCTAAAGAACGTACTGCTGCAATTCTTGCAAACGCCAGAGAAGAAGCATCAGATGCAATTGATCCCTGTGTTAGGAATGCTGCTGCATTTTAATAAGGAGGATGAGCAGAGGTGGTCGGCTGCTGTTACGGCGGCGAAATAAGGAAGAAGATAAAGGGCATGGATACGATGCACCTTCTTGTACAACTACTCACGAATCTTCTTGCCGTCATGCAACGGGAGTGGGAGGCCATAATTCGAGCGACTTTGTATATATCAATAGCCACAGGCATCGCGAGCGGCGTCGTCTTGTGAGTAATGAATTGAAACCATCATACCGCCTGTTCGGTACAGTTTTCTTCGGTACCTCGGAAAAGATGAATAGTTTGGCGCGCTTGAGCGTAGCTGCAGAATGTACGCGGGAACAAAGACTGCTCACATGTTTCTCCGTTGAGCGTACCTGCATTTCTCTGCTGTCGGTTAGAGACAGCAGATGGGTCTCGATGTACCTCTCCGAAAACGAGTGCAGGGGTGTTTGGTAGATTGTGCAGGTGAGAGAAGGGTCTAGACATGAAGCTGTGTCTGGGATATCTTTCACGTTGCCTGTCTTTCTTGTCTGTCAGCTGCAGCTATGCCTCCGGAGAGAGGGTCCAGACGCTTTAGAAATGGGATGATGTGTCTCAGGTCGCTCGTTGCCGGACGTGTACGGTCGCGTCGTTCCTCAGTCAGGCACCGTCTGTCAGTAGGAAGGAAGGCGTTTCGATGCATGGAACAAGTATGAGCGAAGATCTCATGTCATGGGTAGTTGGCAGTTGGCGATGATGTCTCAAGGACGAGATGTTCGGATGTGCTGCACGACTCAGCGGCAGAGGGCAAGCTCCAGCCACTGCCATCACGTCTTTGGTCCTTCGAGAAAGCATGATGCCCGACATGCCGGCCAGGAGCGCAAGCGCTACGATGTCGGACAGCATTGGTTTGACTACTGTGCTTGTGGGGATTGGAGACGGTCTGGCGGAGCTTTTGCGAATTAGCCTTGGAGGTGTAGTAGTGCATCCCTTTGACTTGCATCTGGAAGTATAGCGCAGGTAGTGGTAGAGTTGGGAAAGTAGTAGAAGGAGAGATGGACTTTCCACCATCAATTTGGTGAGCTGTTCCTGTTTCAATTGATGAGCTCGACCCCGCCATCTGCCCAGTGCGTCTCTCGCGCGAATCGCCGTCAGATCGACGAGGTGCTCGAATCCTGATCAAAGCGTGGACTTGCGCAGAGTGGTGGCTAGCATCCAACGGCAACGACAACCTGTCAACGGCCTGGCGTCGATGTGGGAGGAAGCAGAGGCTTGAGAGCAGCGCTTGGTGATTATTCTTGTAAGTTGGTCCTGCACTTATTCTTGCATCTACAACACACTCCCGTCGACGACGATACCGTACGGTTCCTGGCGGAGGTCCCTCATCCTGGCAGCGTTGGTGCTCAGCAGTGCCTGACCTGGCTCATTCACCCACCAACAAGACGTCACTGCTCGCTACTGCCGACAGGGTCACCATTCAGTGGGATTACCAGTCGCGCAGAGCAGCACATCGCATCAACCGGCGTGCGCTGTTCGCGGCTACTTCCTCTCCTCTGCCATTCACTCTCCGCCGACACAGCAGCAGAGGTTCCCGGTAGACAGGCAGCGAGCAGCTCTGGCGGCTGGAGATTGGAGACTGTCTCCCAACACGCAGCAGAAGCAGCACCAGCAGACTCGAGGGGCAGTTGGATTAATGCGCCGCACCAGTAGAAGCCCACCGCTACGACGACCACCACAGCTACGACGACCGCTCGTCTTCCCATACGCTGCATCACTTACCATCCCGCTCCCACGACCACGCGGGCATCGTCATCATCCATCGAACGCACTACCGGCTAGACAGCACGACTGCATCTGAAGCAACCAACCGCATCCACCCGCCGAACGTACCTAACGCCCAAGCCAGACCAGGCGCACGCAGCAGAACCTAGCGCTCCGCAACTGCAGCAATCCACCAGCGCCCAGTCAAAATCCCTCACCGCCCCGACGCGCGCGGTACCGCCTCCCACTCGCCATGAACAACAGTGAGAGTCTGAAGAAGGCCGCCATCAACAAGGCAAAGCAGGTTGCTGGCGCAGTCCCTTCGTCCAACGGCAACAGCAACAACAATAACGGCAACAGTAACAACGGCAACGGCAAGAAGCGGCGGAAGCAGGATCTGAAGCCCATCATCACCACCGAGCAGCAGCAACAAGCCGGCGGAAACCCGTACAGGTGAGTGATTGCATGTTTTCGTTGATGTTTCGACCGTGTCCGAGTTGCGTGACGTGGATGGTGAAGTGCTGCGGATGATGAGATTGCGACACCTGCTGCTGTAATACGGAGCAGAGCTGTAACATTATGGCCGGGTTGCTTGCTTGCTGGCTTGTTGCCGGTGGGTGCTTGCCCGCTGCTGCTGCTGCTGCTGCTACAGCACATATTTGCAGCAGAAGCAGAAGCAAAGCACACTTCTTCCAAGCTTGCAAGTAGCCGCAGCGCAGCAGCAGCGGGTTGCATCTCACATCATCGACGCTTCGCACTTCGCTGCAGCACAGCACGGAGAAACAGATCCCACTCCGCACCTCAGATCGCAACTGTGAATCTCCCCCGCCGAGACATTTTGGCTCCCCGACTCCGAGACTTTCCCACGCTTGAACCTCCACCACGCAAAGCACCAGACCAGCACTGCCGCGCCGCTCGCCGCCGCCACCAAAACCGCGAGCTCAACGCGCAATCTGAAATCCGCACACACATGCACCGCTAGCCATCACCCACCCACCTGTTCCTCCTCCACAATTATGCACACGCCCGCGACAATGCCCCGTGCGCCCTAACAAACAGACATGCTGATGCCGAACCCGAACAGTGCACAGAGCAACGCCTCCCCGCTCAACCACCAGAAAGCCGTCTACGGCCAGCAAATCCACGACTCTCCCTCCGATTCCGAGTCCTCTGGCGACGAGGGCACCGAAAACACGGCAGACGAGGAGGATTCCGAAGACTACTGCAAGGGTGGTTACCACCCTGTGCAAGTAGGCGAACAGTACAAGGATGGGAAATATACAATAGTACGGAAGCTGGGTTGGGGCCACTTCAGTACTGTATGGCTGTCCAAGGACAACACCACCGGCAAGCATGTCGCTCTCAAAGTCGTTCGCTCTGCAGCGCACTACACCGAGACCGCCCTCGACGAGATCAAGTTGCTGAACAAGGTCGTCGAGGCCAACAAGGATCATCCGGGCCGCCCACACGTCGTCAGTTTGCTCGATTCTTTCAATCATAAGGGACCTCACGGGATGCACGTGTGCATGGTGTTCGAGGTCCTGGGCGAGAACCTCCTGGGTCTGATCAAGCGATGGAACCACCGGGGAATTCCCATGCCCCTCGTTAAACAAATCACCAAGCAAGTCTTGCTGGGTCTAGACTACCTCCACCGCGAATGCGGCATCATTCACACTGACTTGAAGCCCGAGAACGTTCTCATCGAGATTGGCGACGTTGAGCAAATCGTTAAGACGTATGTCAACGAAGACAAGATCAAAGAGAAAGACGACCACCGCAACGGCCGCCGGAGAAGACGAACCCTCATCACCGGCTCGCAACCACTACCATCACCCCTGAACGCATCCTTCTCGCAGACCGACCTCTCGAATTTCCCTGGAAGCACACAGAGTTTGAATAGGATCGTGAGTGAGGGCAAAGGTAATTCGCCCATCAGTGGCGCGTCTCCGACGAAGTCACAGGATGGTGCTGAAATGAGCGGCGCTATAGGATCACACCCATCACCTCCGAAATCGATGCTCGAAAGCCTCGGCATCAAGGCATCGGAAGCAGAAGCATCGCCCAAAGATGTGGACCCACACAAGGAACGAGAAAAGACAGCGTAAGTCGCAACGAGCGATCTGAATTGACAATGCTGAGAAATGTGTGTACTGATTGCAGACGCAGCGACATACTCGCGAATAACGTCTCGGATATGGACCTAGGCAAATCGCATATGCCGAAGCCGAAGGAGATGGAGAGCAACAGCGATGGCATTGATATCATTTCCGTTAAGATTGCGGATCTTGGTAATGCATGCTGGGTGGGACATCACTTCACAAATGATATTCAAACAAGACAATACAGATCGCCAGAAGTTATTTTGGGCGCGAAATGGGGTGCCAGTACCGATGTGTGGAGTATGGCTTGCATGGTGAGTCGGGATCCTTCAATAAGCAGACGCGAGTTCTATGCTAACCCTAGTCTCCAAGGTCTTCGAGTTGATCACAGGCGACTACCTGTTTGACCCGCAATCCGGCACGAAGTACGGCAAAGACGACGACCACATCGCGCAGATTATCGAGCTGCTCGGCACGTTCCCGAAGAGCCTTTGCATCTCAGGCAAATGGTCACAAGAAATATTCAATCGCAAAGGCGAGCTTCGTAATATCCACCGATTGAGACATTGGGCGCTGCCAGACGTCTTGAGGGAAAAGTACCATTTCTCGGTGGAGGAAAGTAAGAGGATAAGTGATTTCTTGCTTCCCATGCTGGAGCTGCAGCCTGCGGAGAGGGCTAATGCTGGTGGCATGGCGAATCATCCTTTCTTGGACGAGACCAAGGGCATGGATCGTGTGCACACGGAGGTGCCGGTTGGGAGTAAAGGGGATGGTATAGAAGGATGGGCCACTGAAGTCAAGAAGGCGCGGTAGTTGGGTGGACTCTGAGGCTCGACCGTGGCCTTGACTTTTTGCTCGCCTGCTGCAGGATGGGCGGGTTATACCTGTGATGACCTCAGGTTCGCTCGCTCGTCCGCCTGCCTGCTTCTATCATCCAGCAACGACTTTGCATTCTGGCGAATTATGAGCTGGAGCTTCTTTTAAAGGAATACTTCTGGCTTGGCTCGGCTAGGCTCTCGTTTCGAGTTTCTTGAGAGCGCTGCTGTAACGATGTCTATATGCACACACGTTCATTCCCTTTTTGCATTGAAAAAGTCGCTCTTTTGTTTAGCACTGCATTTAGTACTGCGGTCACACTTCAGACAAACAGACGACGTGCTGCACTGCACCCAGATTACGAACAGGATGACGGAAAGATCGAAGATGGAGAGAGTAAAAGCGAGGCGATGGGCGTCGATTGTACGTAATTGTACTCGCAAGGAGATTTGAATGTCTTGCGCGAGAGATGGTGTATTGTATTGATGAATGCATTGGGGCGTTTTTGGGGATGGAGAGGATTGTTGTGAACCATTCTGTCCTCGATGATTTTGAAGCAATGTCTGTTGCAATCGTATGGTATGGGGCCTGTTGGTTGTCTTGTGCACTTATGACGGGCCTCCAGGTGATGGCCACGATGGCAGCGCTGGATACTGTGCCTTCACAACTCGAACTCTGAAAGAATCGCTGGGCCCTGATGTGAGCATATTCGCAGCAGCGGTAGTTGTGGGTGGGATCTGCAACACGGATCTGGGATTGGGCTCGTGGTAGAAACAGCCGGCCTGGCCGGTATGTGTTGGATGGACCTGGACGAAAGGCGTTCGGGTTCTGGTTCACATCTCACATCGCCATCGGTCTGTCAAGGAGGGCCTAGATAGCTTAGCAACTCTGAGAAACTCCTTAGATTCAATTGCATTGCTTCGGAGTCGTAAGAGGTAGCTGAGCTCCATCAATGGACTCAGACGAAGGCATCAGATGGAACAGCGTGTCCATCTGCGTTGTGGCGTTCTGCTCTGTCAAAGGCTAAGTCAAACGATGTTGATGAGTAAGGAGCGCAATCATGAGATGTATCGTTCTATCACATGTCCCGGTCGTGCGTGCCCTGACGAGGGATGTTGGTCCTGATGCCAAACCAAGGGGTGCAGTCGTACGACATCAGTTTCGCCTCAGAAACATACATCATCTCCAGACCACGTGATTGAACGCGTCAAGGGTGTTGAGTGGACGGTTGGTCGAGACCCCGAGAATCCTTTTTGCTCCTGGCCATCTCTTCACTCAGCAGATATCGAACGAGATTGATACCATCATACGAGGCATACATGTACTTTTGTCTGCTGAAGCGGTCTGTGAGATGCGAACAACTGCTGTGTCCCATCAAGTCGGCAAGTGTGCCAGGATGTCGATTCACAGACAAATGTGTCTCGTACAATTGGCTTCTTCAGATCTGTCGAACGATTCTGCCCAGGTCGTTGACCGTGAAAGTGGGTCTGCGGGCGTACCCGCTGCGTGTGGCGTGCAGCTAAGGACCCTGGGCAGATTGTCGTATGATTTTGCAACAGCGGCCATTCGCCAGTGGAGATGCTCCCTGGACACCGCTTTGGGTCCAAATTAAATATCAAAATCAATTGCTCCCTTCCGCAACAACACAACACATTCGCTGAGGAGAAACGATACAACACCTTGGACAGTCACTCGGAGAGAGTCGTTCGTTCGAGATGTCGCTCACGCTCGGCATGGATTGGGTGTAAGTCTTCCTGTTCGCGTCCCTGCATCACGACGACGCCACGGTGCTTGCTTCAACAAAGGCGGGCTCTGTTTGGAGACAATCCGACGAGCGACCACGACCTCGACACCTACGGACACCTACGGACACCTACGAGTCTTCATGCTAATGTTCACCTTCAGTAACAATGCGACCGCCTCATCGATCGCGGATGCCATGCTTCCGCACACGAAGAACCCCTACTGGTACGAATTCGACGAGATCTCCAAATACAACGTAAGCTTGAACTACTTCGAGCGGCTATGGGCGGCGTGGTACGCGTACATGGGCAACGATGTCCTGGCGACGGGTATTATGAGCTTTGTCATGCATGAGACGGTATACTTTGGGAGGAGCTTGCCTTGGATAATCATCGACCGGATACCTGCGTTCAACAAGTACAAGATCCAACACGTAAGTTGCGCCGGGGATAGCAGGTGACGGGACAGGAGACTGACACCCAGCACAGCAAAAGATTCCTTCGGCCAAGGAGCAATGGGACTGTGCGATGCTCGTGCTTCTGAGCCATTTCACTGTCGAGCTCCCGCAAATCTGGCTGTTCCACCCCATGGCACAGTACTTCGGCCTCTCGACCACCGTTCCGTTCCCATCGCTCTTCACCATGTTCTACCAGATCTGCATCTTCTTCGTCCTCGAAGATACATGGCATTACTGGACACACCGCGCCATGCACGCATCGCCCGCCCTCTACAAGAACATCCACAAGATCCACCACCAATATTCTGCACCATTCGGCCTCGCAGCTGAGTACGCATCACCTATCGAGGTTATGATTCTTGGTCTTGGAACAGTCGGAACACCCATCCTCTGGTGCGCCATCACCAAGGACCTTCACATCCTCACCATGTACGTCTGGATTGTGCTCCGCCTCTTTCAGGCCATCGATGCGCACTCTGGCTACGAGTTCCCATGGAGTCTGCACCACTTCCTCCCATTCTGGGCCGGCGCTGATCACCACGACACGCATCACGAGAAGTTCATTGGCAACTACGCAAGCTCTTTCCGCTGGTGGGACTTCGTTCTTGACACCGAGAGCGGTCCAGAGGCATCGAAGCGACGAAGGGAGAGGAAGATGGCGAAGCTGAAGGCTCAGCAAGCCAAGTCACAATAGCTGTTGTTTTCGGTAAAGGGAAAAGTACGGCGTTTACTTCGATCGGTTCATTGTGAGGGCCGGTCGCCCCGATTGATTGCGAGTTGGCTATATCCAAGCGGGAGTTCAGGCGTTTGGCACAGCGGCCGTGCGAAGGCTGGCTAGCTGGTGGTGGTGAATACTGCTGTGTACATATATCTTCGACGAACAGTACTCTCGGCAGTCCTGAAGTCCAGGCGGAGCAATGTAATATGAAATGAAGGCATTATGAGATGCCGATGAAAGGCAACATCAAGCCGTCGAGAGGAAGTGAAGTGCAAAGAAGAGTGAGTCGCATGACTATCACAACATCTCCACCACCCAAACGCCCTTCTGCAGTATTTTAGCGATGTACCTCGTTGGCACCTCATAGCTGCTTGCTGACAGGACATCAACCTTGTCGCCGACTCGCCTCGTCTCTCGCGTGCCCCAAGCTCCCGCGGCTGAAGCTTCACCCCAGATCTTCAGATGCTGCCCGATCCTACTTTGCTTCTGTACTCCCTACGTCACATCTACATCTTCCCCAATCCTGCGCGTTTCTTGTTTACTCTGCATCCTTCCTGCATTGAGGCCCGGCCTACATCTCATTCGCTAGCGAGTCTGCAACCGGTCTAGGAGTCCACAGCCGAGAGTGAGTGTGGGAGCAATGAGGCTCTTCAGATCCTTGGATTCTTAGGTAGTTTCACGACGGGTTCGTACGACTCTCACGCGTCGGGCGAGGAAAGAGGGGATTGGAGTCAAGATGAGTTTCGTGCTGGATCAGGTACGGAGGATTGATTCTCAACTTGATCGGTTACAACTTGCTACTCCGCCGCCCGCGCCGAGCTCGCCTGTGTCAACGAGGGGAGGAGAGGAGAAAGATTTTGAGCAAGAGCAAGAAGAGAGGGTACTTCCGCCGAAGAGGATACTTGCACTACAGGCTGCTATTCGAGGACTTTCGCCGGGTTCGAGCGATAGTCGGAGTTTGTTGAAGTCGGGACAGATACAGACTCTGCTCAGCGCGTTGAGCGATAAACCTGAGGCTACTGCTTCGGTGTCTGAGGAAGATGGCGAGGAAGTTCTACGTGGACAAGCGAAAGAACAATTGGAGACCGAGCTAGAATGGCTCCTGGTCTCGAAGGCTACAACACAAGTCTACGGACATGTCTTGAGCAGCATCCTCGACGAGGCAGTCCGACTATCAGACGACATCTGGTACTGGGATGAAGTCCTCGGATCCCAACGATACACAGCCCTCTACAGCATCCAGACCTCTCCTCTACGACTATGGCATTGGAGCAGCAACATCTGGGACGATGTGAAAGCTCGCGGAGGTAGCTTCAGCATAAGAGGCGCCGGGCAAGATGCAAGCGATACACTCACACATCGGTGGAAGCAGTTCTATGGCCTGGTCCGACAAGTCGTGAGAGAGAAGAGCGTGAAAGAGGTGCATAAGCAAATGCTCAGTCCTGTGACTAGGATCCGAGGCGAGATACGGCAGAAACAGGCGAATCTTAAGAAGGTTCGGATACGGAATGCCAATGCTTTGGGTGTGCTGCTCGGCGAAGGACTTGCGAATGAGAGCTCACATGGAGATGGACTGTTGAGTCCGAGCACGCACGATGTGCAACACAAGTGGAAGGCTTCTGTTGCGAGGAATGTGGCACTGATGGAAGCGGTATTGGCAAAGATCAATGATTTCGATACGCCTGTGGATAAGTTTGACTCGACTGTTGCTGAGCTGACGGACGATGATCCGCTGTATGCGGTTGAGTCGCAGGATTTCGCGATGCCTCCGCAGGCTGTTGCTGAAAGGCTGTCGAGAGTGCTTGTGCTCGGCCTGTCTCAGTATGCTGCTTCGACGAAGACGCTGGTCAGAGCACACGGCAAACCTCCGCGCATCGTTCGATACTGGCTACCTATCACCTTCGGAGTCGTGTTCTCGAGCACGATCCTGAGAGTCGTTGTCAACCGACAAGCCGAAGTCATTCAATGGATCCAAGATCTAGGAGCAACAGTGGTGGACTTTTGGCAAAATTGGGTCGTCGAGCCCACCCGCAACGTCATCCGCACAATCCGCCACGACGAAGGCAGCGAAATCAGCATCATGTCCAAACGCTCCCTCGAAGGCGATCGAGAAAGCCTGGAACGCATGGTCGTCGACTTCGCCGTCGACAATCCCAGCAATGCCACCGACACGGGATCAAGGCTCTCCGAAGGTGAGATTGCCGATATCCGGGCCAAAGTCAGAGAAGGAGACTTGACACCCGTCCTGAAAGCGTACGAGAAAGATTTGTCATCGCCTTTGATGGGCGCTGTGAGAGGAAACTTGATCCGCGCTCTGCTCATTCAGATCCAGAAAACTAAGGTGGATGTTGAAGTCGCCATGGGCGGGATCGACTCACTTCTGAAATCTCAGGAGCTGCTCATCGGCTTCATCAGTTTGACGCCCGGTCTGCTCGTTGCTTACGGCGTCGGCCACTACATCCGAACTTCTTTGTCTGACAAGCGGGGATCGAAAGCTGCTCGGAAGCAGGGCAAGATGTTAAGGCAATTGAGGAACATTGATCGGATTTTGACGAGTAGTCAGCCGACGGAGTATGGGGAGTTGTTGTATAAGGATCAGGGATTGCTGCTTTGTGAAGTGCATGTGTTGCGGCAGGCGGCGCTGAAGAGCATGCCTTCGGAGATCTACAAGGAGTTTAGTGAGGAGGCTGAGGAGCTTTGCGATGTGAGGATGGGGATTGAGAGGCAGAGGAAGGTCGTGCAGAGGATGAGATGGGCTTATGCGAGGTGGTTATCTTGAGGCCTGGGAGAAGATCTCACGATGCGATGAGGACCTACGAATCGAAGACTGGTGTTCCAGGCCACACCGAAAATCTTCGTGCGGACGTACTGGAAGTCTCCTGCAATGGATGATGCTTACCATGTGACATTTGCTTTGTTGATGAAAAGCAAGTGCCTAACTTGATGATCCAAGCCATGATCACATGGAGTCCATACCGGTGATGAGCATGGTACATGACAAGGCAACAGAATATCCTGTACCAGCCTCCAAAAGTCTGATGATTCCGATAGCCGCGCTGCGGAGTGAAGGCAGCGGGAAAGCAATAAAGTATATAAGAGAGATATCAGCATCAATTGCACCTGAGACTCGTGATTGTTTACCATTCGTTCGCTCGTTGATGTTTGAAGAGTCCTAATGTGTAATTTGAAACACTCGCACGGGATTCAGATCTGACGTCGCAGTCTCGCGGAAGCCACTCTCGTGCCTTCTCCTTGGCGCGTGCTCAGGCTCGTCAGGCTCGCTCCCGCTGCCACAACTTCCCCGGTTGATTGCGCCCCATATCGTACGTACCGACCGCATACAACTCACCACCTCGCTCCTGCTTTGCTCAACCCAACGCCACCGACGACACATTCACGACACCCAGTGCTTCCGAAGCAGCAGGCCACGAGCGCAAGCAGCAATCAAAACTGCTGTCCTTTGTGACCAACCCCCACAGCCGCGGCTCGGCCACATACGAACCATCGCAGGGTCCGAGAACAACGTTGCGAACAAAGCCCAAAGAAGTCTACAGTCACCGGAGAGCCCGGCGCGCTGGTTAAGAGCTGTTGATCCGACCGAATACTCCGAGCGATTGAATCAGCCTGAGCCGTCACCATGGCTGGCACTCGGAACTACGACTTTCTTGTAAGTCGACTCCCTTAAGCATGCGCCAGGCAGCCAGGTACACGGGTTGGAAGGGTGGATGTTCTGGCATATTGGGCCTCCTTCACATGAAGAGCACAGTCGCCGTTCTGCCTGTACTGACGCGGTGTGGCGGGGAACACGGAGATAAGAAACATAGTAGAAACAGTGGCTGACCAGGAGTGTTTCTACCACAGATCAAACTACTACTCATTGGCGACTCAGGCGTAGGCAAGTCCTGCTGTCTGCTGCGCTTCAGCGAAGACTCCTTCACCCCATCCTTCATCACCACCATCGGCATCGACTTCAAGATCAGAACAATCGAGCTCGATGGCAAGCGAGTAAAACTGCAGATATGGGATACCGCGGGTCAAGAGCGATTCCGGACAATCACTACTGCGTATTACAGAGGCGCCATGGGCATCTTGCTGGTCTACGATGTCACGGATGAGCGCAGCTTTAACAGTATGTCCACATCAACGCCAAAGGGGAAATGTGTCAAGAAGGCGGTGTGAAGGCTAATAACATTTTGAACACAGACATCCGAACATGGTTCTCCAACGTTGAGCAACACGCGACTGAAGGCGTCAACAAGATCCTGATAGGCAACAAGTGCGACTGGGAAGAGAAGCGGGCAGTCTCTACCGAGCAGGGCCAACAATTGGCAGACGAGCTAGGCATTCCCTTCATGGAGGTCTCGGCGAAAAGTAACATCAACGTCGACAAGGCCTTTTACAGTCTCGCAAGCGATATCAAGAAGCGCATCGTCGACACGCAACAACCTACATCCGCGACCAACAACCAGGGTGTGTCCGTTGGAGGTGGTGCCGGAGGTGCAGGCGGGTTGGGAAAGAACTGCTGCTAAGGCTGTGGAAGAGACGTAGAAGTGCGGTGAACCATCCAACCAGGGAGGAGGACTCGTCACCGGATGAACTGATGCAGAAACGCAGCACGTTATTACACTCAGTCCTGGGGAGCAAATGGATATCCGCATGGGTAGAATATGGCGTTTTCACGGCGTTACTCTTTCTACTATGTGGCCTTGAGGTGGAGGAACTGGAGCTGCATGGATTGCAGAAGAGCGATACAATAACTGACTACCCTGGGCATGGTTTCGAAGTGTACAGTGGACAACACCAAGAGGCTTCTTTTTATCTTATTTACATCTTATCTTACTTGCATTTCAGGGGTTTCCCCTTTTGTTTCTGGATGAGGGATAGGTAGATATGACTTTTGGCGGAGATATTGCTTACAGTTTCTAGATGCCATACAGCAGCGAAGAAGAGCGCGAAATGCAAGTTCGGAGAGAAGTCTCATGCTGTGTTCAGTCCAATGGGAAGTTGCTGACAAACCGGAGCTTCAGGTCCACTCGGGCTTCAAGAGCCCTCGCCTTTCGCACTTCTAACGCTTCTCAGCTTGCAAGAATCCTTTTCGACAAGGGCCACGGCTTCTTCTGAAGAAACAGCCAACACAGGCCCAACTCCAAGTATATGACGAGAAGCGCGAACTCAAGACATTCCCTCACTCGGAGATCTTTCGCGGCACTCACGGGACGCTGGACATGCATCCGTGGAGACGTCGATCGCTTTGAAATATATGCCAAAGCCGAGACTCGAGATATTGGGGACTTGAAGGGAACGGTTAGTTGCGGCTTTAGGGAGAGGATATAAACAGTAGCATTGAGCTTCAGGAGACAGTTGAAGGCATCAAGAAGTCTAGAACAAGACACTCCAACACCCACACAATGGCATCCTCCACAACCAACACGGAAAGCAAGAAGAAAGTCCTCCTCGTCCTGGGCGCAACAGGAACCCAAGGCGGCGCCGTCCTCCGCTACTTCGCCAAACACCATGCCAACGATTGGACACTCCGCGGCATCACCCGAAACACCGACTCCAACTCCTCGAAGGCTTTGCGGAATCTAGGCGTGGAGATGATTGAGGCCGACACAACAGACCTCCCCTCCCTCCAGCGAGCTTTCACCGGAGCAACACACATCTTCGCCACCACAGACTCCAACGTAATGATTTTCGACTTCCTGCAACATCCAGAAAAACTAGCGCAAGGAGAAACGGCGTTGCAGAAAGCTGTGGGGATCGAACAGATTCAGGGGAAGAATATCGTTGCTGCTGCGGCGGGGTTGGGGGAGGGGTTGGAGAGGGTTGTGTGGAGTTCATTGAGCAGTCCGAAGAAGTGGTCAAGGGGGAAGTACTCCAAAGTGGGGATGTTTGATTCGAAGGAGGAGATTGAGGAGATGTTTTGGAAAGAAGACTCGGAGGCGGGGTTGTTGAAGGGGAAAGTTAGTGTTCTGATGATTGGGTTTTATGTTGATAATGCGGTGAGGGTGCCAGATTTCTATGGGCCGAAGAGAGTGGTGGCAGAGGATGGGGTGTATGAGTTGGCATTGCCGATGGATGGGGATGTGGAAGTGCCGCATGCGGATGTTGAAGCGGATGTTGGATCTTGGGTGCATGCTCTGTTTGATGCAAAGGCGGGGATGCAGTTGACGGGGTGTAGTGAGAAGGTGAGTTGGAAGGGGTGGCTTGAGAGATGGGCGAAGCAGAATGGGGTGGAGGGGAGGTATCGACAGGTTTCGCGGGAGGAGTTTGGGAAGAAGATGCCTGTGATGGCGGAAGCTGTTGCGGAGGAGTTTGCGTTCACGGAGGAGTTTGGATTTGAAGGGGGGAGGGAGGGGGTTTTTTATCCGGATGAGGTGAGTCTTTTCCTCCCATTCCTTTTGACCGATCTGTGCGTTTGTGGATAATACTGATATTCTTACAGCTACGTAAAACAGGAGTGGCGATTCAGTCTACACCGCTGGCCGAGTCGATGAAGAACTACGACTGGACAAGTCTCCTCTAACTAGAAAGAACTTGGCAGTCTAGGAAGATCCATTAATACCATCCTCCCCATCAACCTTCTTAACCGTCTTTCCCTCCCCCTCAAGTCGATGCTGGAATTCATTGACATCAATCGCCTTGTTCGTTGTCACGCCGTGGTTCTTCGATCCCTCCTCGATCACTTCATGGACGGGGATCGTCTTGTGTGTTACCGAGGGTTTGATCGTTTCTGCAAATCCCATATTAGTCAATGCACATCGTTGATCCTTTGATTGGAGTTAGGCACTCACCCTTCTCAATAACAGGCTGCACAGTCTCATGCAAGTGATGATGCACCTGCTCACCGACCACAGTCCCCTCATCGCTCACTTTCTCCGTCGTCTCCTCCTCCCGCGTATCTTGAAACCCTTCCTGCTGCGCTCGCACCTCGTCCTGCACTTTATCTCCATCCACATCTTTGTCGAGCTTGCGGTGCTCTGTAGGCGCAGTCTCCTGATCATGTTTCGTCTCCTCAACCTCACGATCGACGAGCGGTTGCACAGTAGTGTGGTAATGATGTTGATGGCGTTCGCGGTCAATCGCAGTTTGTTCCTTAGTTTCGTGGACGTTCTTGACAGTCTCATGCTCAACGGCTGGGTTTACATCGCGAGTAATTTCGGTGTCTTTTTCGCCGGACGAGCCACTGTCGTTTGTGAGTCGGTCTTCTTGGGATGATGTGGGTTGCTGCTGCGAATCATTGGAAGAGGTGCTGTTGCTGGTGTTGGCGTACAGGATCTTGTTGATTGCGTCTGAAGCGGCCTCCATTTTGAATGACTTTGTTCGATTGGAGTTTCTCAGATTGAGCAGCTGGTCGACTGATGAGAGGGTACTGTTCGTTGGTTGTATCAACGGATTTTGTGAAGAATCGAGATAAATGCAACACCTTCGTTTCACCAGCACCTGTATATGTATATGCATCAGACCTACCAGCATCGTCATACTTTCTCACTCTACCTCTAGAATAGTTCATCAGTGTCTAGCTCTCCGGCCGTCTCTGACCAGATTGACGAACAGACGATCCTGGAAGGCGTCACGATGACCTGGTTAACAGTCTACATCCTGTCTGTAGCTGCACCATCCTGGGAAGATCTACACAGCCGCATTGCAAGGTGTCAACGAGAATTACCTGGTAATACGTGGCTCAAGTGACTGTCTATGGTGGCGCACGAGTGAGATGGGTGTTGTCTGCATCATGCTGTGAGGTACCGGAGTGCACTCCTTGATTGGACTCAAAACCTGGACGCGGATCCTCAGACTTGGACAGGGTGCCACGCCAAGATATTTCAAGCGTCATCGTTGCGACGTGCATCTTCCTGCTGCTGACAATGTGGAAAGGTGTTCGCAAGAAGTGAAACAGGACCGAGAGATGAGGCCCTGTGCAATGTTGCTGGCTATCTGCTCTTGCGCTGTGAGTATGGCACTGTCGGCAAAGCTGTTAGTGAAATGCCGCAGATCCTTCTGCTGTGCCGTGTTTCGACCAGTCAACACTGTGACCCGATCATCTAGCATCTTACAATCTATGAGAGTAGAGTGTCGTGCATCGTCCCTCGTATCTCATGCTTCAGTCGTCGCCGTTAAGAACTGCCTCTGCAGCTCCGAATGCAGTGTCCTCCGCCTGCTGTTCCGCCTTCTTTCGGCGGAATTCTTCAAGGTAAGCCGCTGCTTTGTCGCCCGAGATCTCATTGAAGTTGGTGTTCTTAGCCGCCTGACCTCCGTTGCTCTTCTTCCTCCTAGGGTTAGCCTTCGCCGCGCCGAGCGTCGGAAAGGCATCCTGGTCCTCGACGTTGATCTGTTTCGGCTTGGAAACAGAGCCCGGCCGAGACTGTCGCTGCGATGCAGATTTGTCGACAGCGCCGTCGAGGTTGCGTTGGTTTGCTGGCTTCACTTGCTTCTTTTGATGATTTTGTCCCCGAATCTCTCTCGCAGACGCTTCTACTTCCACCTTGCCCATCGGACCAAGGTTGTCGTTCACATTCTTGCTGAGATTGTCAATAGCCGAGTCGGCGTCGGTAGCCTCGACCATTTTGGCAAATAGGTCGCCTTCTCTAGAAGGAACGCCTTGGGCGATGGCGTTTAGGATGCGATGAGCGCGTCTGAACTCATCTCGAATAGCGACAATGCCGTTGTGTGTTACGGTCCGAGCTACGTTGTGACTGAGCTCGAAAGGATCTTCGATGCAGAACAGATAGCGGTGTTGAATCTTCTTCCCTTCTCCTTCTTCGGTCGTAGCCTTGACCCATCCCTTCGCCTCCTTACTGAGAATGCCCTTTGGCAAGCGCAGTGAAAGCACCTGCTGAGTCCAGACGAATTGTAGACCACCGCCCATCGAAGAGTAGTACTGGAAGAAACCGGCCAAGAGCGAGCCGAGTGATTCTCGATTCGAGCTCATCTGTCCGTTTCGCAAGGCATCCTGGATCTCATCTTCGTTGCGCCAAAAATCGACCTCCCATCCATCTATCGTAGTCTTGTTGTGACCAGGTGGGGTGCAACGCGGGTGCGGACGCCATTCGTGCTGCAAATTGGGCAAAACTGGGGGCTGAGCAACGTTGACAAGGTATTGCAACACCATGAGGACATACCCATAGCTGGACAGCGTCCCCGAGTACGAGCTGTTGATTTTGCGCTGCTTCGCCCATGCCTTGATGAACAAGACCATTGGACGTACGCGTGGGTCGCACATGGAGTAGCAGCGAAGCATTTGCGTATTGTGCAAGCCAAGAGGGTTGAAGAAGTTGATGTCGCATTGAATGCCAATTCCATCTTTTGGAAAGTCCAGGGGGCCGGCCTTGCGTTCTCGAGTCCACGTCTTAGACTGCTCACGCTTGGATCGAAGTACTTCAGCTTCTTTCGATTCTGCCGAAGGTTCCAAAGTAACGCTCGAGGTATCTTGCTGCGTCACGCTGTCTGGAGTCGCAGTGATTGACTTACTGACCTCCTTGACCTTGCCATTAACAGTCGTTGGCGCCTGATCAGACTCTGCATGCTTGCTAGTATCATCAGTGGCTGGAGCCAAATCATCTGCGCCAGGCTCTTCATTGGTATGGTCGTTATTCTGATACAAATGGGGATACTTCTGCTCTCTAGGTAGAAAGTCCCATTTCTCACGTTCTTCGCGCAACTTGTCAAGTAAGCTCACACCTGGAGCCTGACAGACCTTGATTATTGGCACTCGAGTTCGCGTTAGCAACCTCGCTCCAAAGCCCTTGCGCAATAAAGCCTTCTCTAATGATCGAGGCAGGTCATCCGCCAACATCGAGAAGACCGCTTGGGTAGAGCTCTGATCTTGAACAACAATGACAAGATCCATGTCGGAGCCTGCGGTCGCAAATCCGGACTTGAAGCTGCCGAAGCACTCCAATGAGATCTTCGGCAAGTTTGGGTTTTCACTGCACAGCTTGTGGCAGACCTCTTCAAGATCAATTCGAAACTCCTCCTTTTCGGTGCGTTCTTCATCACTCATGGCCACGCTGGAAACCTCGCGAGCGGCTGTCTGCTCTAGATAGTCGGCCTGTCTTTGGCGTGCGACGTCCCTTCCCACGAAGAACTGTTGGTTCGCACGCGCGTTAGGATCGTAAAGATTTCGATTCGCTGGAGGCGGCCTAATGTTGCCTTGAACCGGGCCACCTCGTTGGAAAGCATCGGGGTCGAGCTGAATCTGTTGGCCGCGCGATTGTTGCTGTCGTCGCATGCCTCCTCCGCGCGGAGGTCCGACAGGGCCATGACTGTTCGGCCTACTCTGATGAAAGCCCGGAGGTGGACCAGATGGGGGTTGATGATGCGGAGGTCCACGTGCGCGTAGATGAGGAGGGAAAAAATGAGGCGGCGGCGCCTGAGGAAGAGGTTGAGGCGCCATTGCTGGCGGAGGAAAGCCTTGGTTATGGGGCGACGCAGGACTCATGGAACCGCTTCCGTCCCACAAGCGACCCTGGCTGAAGTGTCCGTCTGGCTGGTGCGGACTCGGTGACTGTTGCCCATAGTTTGGCATGGAAGGTGGCAGGCGCACTCGCGGTCTCGCATCTTGACCGGCGTCGTCTGGAACAGAGCCATTCAGTAGCATCATCCGTCTAAGCCGATCCTCCAGATTGGCGCCGTCCTGGGTTATGAAGCCGTCCATGATGTTACTTGGTTCCGGAACGAAAGTTGGAGAGTTGGACTTCTTACTCAGATATTGCCTGGATGCTCAACTGGAGCTCATGGCGCATGAAGTGTAAGCAAACAGCATCAAGCCGAGACCCAACGCCAGGCGACCTCGCCGTGATATATGAGGACGGTCACGGTCGTGGAGCCGACGACCATCGGCGGCCTCAATGTATACTGCCGTTTGCCTGGGCGCGGCGAAGGTTGACGTTCATCAGAAGTCAAGTTCGCGTCTGCAAGTCTGAACGGAAAGAACGAACGGCGCGACTTCCTGCGGGCGGCGCTCGGCCCGCTGGATCCCTGTCCGCGCTTGACTCGAGCGCCTGCACCTGCCGCCTCACGTCCACCTGCGCTCATTGACGTGCCTTCTCAAACAATTGCTGCCCCTTCCCACCAAACAACAAAGGCTTCTGCTCACTGCACCCGCCCATTGCATCCACCGTCGACGTATCGATCACCACCGACTCCTTGCAGCCCTCCGCTCCGCCTCCTCGACCATTTCCAGATCACTCTACCACCACCAAAGTCGAGGCCGTCCAGTACCCATCCCTCCTCTGCCACCTCACTGCGTAAGCAATACCACAACGAACTGCGTCCGAAGCTCGTCGTGTCCAAGATGAGCGCGTCGCCCGCGCGGCCTGGCTCAGGGCCAAACTCGGTCACGCCTACCACTGGCGGTCCACCCGCCGCTGTGCGCAAGCGACCCGCGGTCAGCATCTTCAATACTGGGAACAAGAAGAGACCTGTGAAGAGAGCCACGCCTTCCGGTCAACCAGCGCCCGCTGCACGAATTGCACAAAATGGACCTCCTCTCTCGTCATACCAACTGCCGATGAATAGCTCCTCCGTACCACCAGCCTCTGTGCAAGCGACTTCAAGTGCGCCGAGCAATGATCCAGACCCAAAGACCTACACAGAATTTCCAATCATTATCACAAAGAGTGCGCTTACGCAAGGACTACGCCATCATGTCATGAAGCTGCAGAGCCGGGTGGATAAGGATGGCAACGTGGTCCCAGTGAACCCTTACGACGAGAGTCAGTTTGTGCGTCCGGTGCGTCTTCACCGACGTTATGCGCGCGACAAGATGGAGACAGCCGACCAGTCTGACGCTGCGTCTGGGGTCGATGACAAGGAGCGTGAGCTCATGAATGCCCGGCGTGCGGAACGCCAGGCTGAGCGTGAGGAGAATCAGAAGCTGATCGCGCCAACTGGTGGAGAGGCGAACAAGGTTCAAAAGAAGAAGCAGCAAAAGAAAGTTGAAGAGGGCAGAGACGAAAGCAATCCTGCGCGCCAGAAGCGCCAACAGCTGCGTTACGAAGAAGCCCGCCCATGGCACTTGGAGGATTTTGAGGGCAAGAACATCTTTGTGGGGTCGTACGAGGAGCCACTGTCAGAGCGAAGCATCATGTTGGAAGCGAGAAACGACGGCGATTTTCAAATGGTCCCCATCGAGAAGTGGTACAAGTTCAACCAAACCAACAAGGTCAACGCGATGGACTCAGAAGAGGTAGAGAAGTTCATGGCCAAGAAGCACGTTCCGAGTAGATGGGCTCTGGGCACGCAAAAAGCCAACGAGCAACAGCGCGCTGAAGAGTTGAAGCGAAAGATCGCTGCACGGAGAGCTGCAATGGCCGATGAGGACGATCGCAAGGCCTCTTTTGATGACGGCGATTTCCAAGCAGATCGCGACATGCTCGACCTTGACGTCAAGGATGAGTTCCAAGATGATGACGAGGGTATGCTATTCCAAGGAGAGGAGGGCGAGGATGAGAAGGACATCGAACAGAGACTCTACCTGGAAATGCGAGATGCGGGGTTGGGTGGTACCGGCGTGAAGGACGAGGATCAAGATGTCGAGGGCACATTCCATGCAGAGCAATTGGAGAAGCTAGAGGAGAAGAAGCTTACAAAGAAGCTGAGGAAGCAGCTGTGGAAGAGAGAGCAAGCACACCAGTACGAATCAGACTCGGACGACCCGTACGCCGACTCTAGCGATTCGATGGACTCCGATGAGGAGCGCGAAGAGCAGCGCAAGAAGGAGGAAGAGGAGAAGAAGGCAGCAGCACTCAACGGCGACAAGTCGGGCGCTTCCACCCGCGGCACCAACACACCCAACGGTCGACCTGAGAAGCGTGATCAACCAGGCCTTAAACCGTCACTTAAGCGTCCAGGGTCGCCTGATGTCTCCGACCTCAGCGGGAATGAGTCGAGTCGAAAGAAGGCTAAGAGCGTTAATGGGCGTGCGGTGTCCACTGCGCCTGGTGGAGCCCGTTCGCTCTCTCCTGATGCTGCAAAGGTTCGCACCGTAAAGGCTGCTGGATCTGGATCGGGCAGTGATACAGAAACATCGCGCCCTGGGCGCACGAAGCTCAAGCTGAAGAACAGTCCACCCGGGTCTCCCGCCGCTGCGACGCCCAACGGCTCTCGCGCAGGCTCGCCGGCTGCTAGCGGCAGTCGCACGCCGAACTTTCCGACCTTGGAGGAAGTCCGCGCCGCTATTCCGCAAGAGGGTATCACTATCAACGCTCTGGTCGCTACATTCAAGAGCAAAGTTGGAAACCGCAGCCTTGAGTTTATAGCATTGGTCAAGCAGGCCGGCCAGCAGTCCAAGGATCCCACGAAGAAAGGCATGATCATACCAAAGGCATAGGATGCCATTGGTGATGCGCAGGCTGCGTGGGATGAACTTCTGGAAGAGCAAATTCGCGAGACCATACCTGAAGGTGGAATGAGTTTGCGTGATTTCACCTCCACTTTCCTGTCCAAACTACCCCTAGATCGACGAGCACACTTCAAGAGCGTTTCTGGGCGGCTTTGCCGTGCACACAATCAGGACGGAGGAACACGCATGTTCCTGAGAAAGCCAACTCGTCAAAGTCGTCCTTGAGAGAGACACATCCCGATGCGGTACAGTGGCAACGCCGTCTTCGCAGGCACAGGGACACTAAGCCGTCTGATGTTTACCACGTGCTTGCAAAACGCTTCAAACATTTTGCGCACGATGTCGCCAGGCGCTGGGCTCTTCCTGCGCGGGTTGCGGTGAAACGGGCATGGGAAGGATAAGGACAGTACTAGATCGTGAGTTAGACAGAACACCGACCATTTGAATGAACTGAAGCTACTATCCGCACAGCTGTGCTTCTCACGAATTCTCAGGTAACGTACTTGCTCAATCCTTGCTAGATAACCTTTTTCAGTATCCCCCAGGCAGCAGGAGCATGCAGGCTGCTCCGCGAGGCGAGCTCGCCTCCGACGCCTCGTTCGTACTCCCCGGCCTCTCGTCGCTGGGAGTCACGAGCATCGGACATGTTGCAGTGTGCCGCGTGGCCAGCGTTCCACCAATCCGGACACTAAGCATTATCGAAGCAACCGAAGAGAATGTCCAAAGGACAAGCTTTCTTCGAAGTCGACGACTCCTCATCTGCGCGGCTTTGTCACGGAACATTGACAACGCAGACAACATGATGATATACGTACGGAAGCTGCAGTCCTCGCGAGTCCGACATCCATCGCGGCATCGCACTCCTCCCAAGCGGCCGTACTGAGAGCTTCAATGTTTCAAGTTGACGAGAGAGCATGCAGTGCTTCTCTAGGCACAGGTCTGTCAGCAATTTGAGTGGAATTGTGCAGTGTGCGCATCGCACGTATACCCAAAAGCTCGGGGAGATCTGCAGGCACCACTCACGGCTAGGATTGATATCGTCGGACAAGCATGAATTAACGTGCTAAGGTTCCGGCACATGCAGCACAGCCAGGGATGGTGACGATCTCACTGGTCGCCTTGGCGGAGCTTCGCATCCTTGCGGCTGACATCCTTCGCTGCCTTCGTCGCTCCTTCCACACTTCCTGCAACTTCGATTCTCTGGCTTTTCGTACGACCTGCTGTGTAACATCGCTTTTGACTTTGCGGAGGGCGTGGAGTCCGACGGTGGTCGCAGATGTGATCACTGCTCTCGACGGCTGCAGGCTGTCAACGACTGACTGATGGATGCTCACCATAAACCTTCGAGGTAAACACAGCCACGACAACTGCAGCCCTCTCCATAATCAATCCGAAAACACCGGAGAATGACGCAACATGAACAGTTGCGCTTCCTTTGCAGCGTCATGTCGCTTCCTCCACAACGGCCTCCATCATCGCCGACATGGTACCTGAGGCTCCGCTGACCGCATGCATCGTCGACGTTGTGACGAGCACCTACCGAAGAAGAACACCCGACGAGAGAACCCGGATCCAAGTTTCGACCTCCGATCTCACGACGCAGCAAGCTCTGGTGCCTTATTTCAGGAACATTGAGCGGCACTGCTGTGGTCGCAGAACATGTGGCTGACAGCTGCATTCGTACGCTCGAGCGACGTGCCTGCCTCTGGAAGCGCCACGAGGTTGCACGACCGTTATGAACGGATCCTTCAACGGTTCAGGGCCTATGAAAAAAGGCTACTGGCCTCCAGGCACCAGAGAATGTGGAGAATTTGCCTTTCAAACATGCAACTGGCTTTCCTTGCTGCGCCGATGGCTCGGAATGCACACCAATAGGCTTCGATGCGCTGTTCAATCCTCCGCAGAACTGAATCAAAGCACTGCTCGCAATCGGCTACCAAAGCGCGGTGATCGTGACGAGAATTTGGTGCTCCACCAGAGCTGAATGTGTTTTCGACGCTGGCCAGGCGAACACGAGATGAAAGGTGAGGTCTGCAGGAATCCTTGTCATATTGGGGAGCCGAAGGCCGCTTTAGGAAGGATGCTGTCCCCTGCCACCAACGTCGTAACCTCCCCGATTTTTTCTTGGCTGGGAGAACATCAATGCTTGATGTGACGTTCGAAAGATGGGAATATATTAACCAAGTCGTCGTCTGCAAGATGGGAGGGATGTCTGGAACAACTACGATCACTTCCAACGATCAAGAATCGATCTTCAGGCACCCTACATCACATCCTGGACACAAATTGAACTGTACAACAACATCAACGACCCCTTAGTCATTCACCACAAACATCGACAATGATCTCCCTCGTCAACACCGTTTCGGCGCTGGCCGCCCTCACAACCCTCCTCACCACCACCATTGCCTCCCCTCTCCAACCTCAACCGCGCGCAGCAGCAACAGCCTACGCCTACCTCGAAATGACTACCGTCGCCTACTCCACAACAACCCCCGTCGCCGCGGCAATGGTGAGCTGCACCTCCCAAAAAGTCTCCGCTACAGACGCCTGTCCTTCCGGATGCACAGCCGTACCCGTGGGAGCATTAATCGGAGTCAACACTTCTGAATTCTATTGCGAGACTCCCAGCCCGGCGACGAGTTGGACGAGTGTTACTGCGACAAGTACGTGTGATGCGGGGAGTGAGGTGAATACTTATACGCTTTATGGGGGGCAGACGCAGTTGGGGTGTAAGGCTACTGCGACTTAGAGATAGGCTCGACAGCAGAGCGGGCGGTGCTATTTCAACGATGAGGGTTGACGAGGGACGGTCGCTATTGATGACTGTTGATTGACCATGTACATGACAGACTGACGATGACGATATGGGAATGTATGAAATACAGCCAGCTAGGAAAGTACAGGACTACAAAAAGGATGAAAGGAAGAACCATTGAGAGTGCCCAGGCAGGGTTCATCAGCCCCTTTCTTCTGCTGCGACAGAAGCCAAATTGGAATATATATTGGCATGGCTCCGAATTGAATGTGATTACGATCGATCGAGCGTCTTGTCCGTCTCATTATTGCGTGCCTGAGAATGAACACTCTTTCAGACCAGTTCGCCCTAGAGTAAGAGGTAAGCCATGACATGGCAACGCTCTACCAACAGACAGAAGGATCTATCCTTCTAAGGATGCCGTGAGGGGCCCCATACTGAGCATCTCCATACCCGGTACACTAGACCGACCGCATTTCTCCGACGTTCCTCTATGACTAGACATAAACGTGTTCGGTAGAAACGGAGTGCAATTTTCCGACCGACGTTGCCTTTTGACCCAGATGTCGTGCAGCGAATCTGACTGAAATGATGTCGTTCAGCATGTGAAAGGAAGCCGCACCGGGCTCTGCAGATCTTCCGAAACTTTAAACCGGTATGCATAGCATAGCATGAGAGACTAGGATGAGCTTTCTATTCAACCATGACCGGAAGCATGCATGCGATGCGCTTGGAGGAGCGATTTTATGGAATCAATGCTTGATCTCATCAGCAGTGCACATTGCTTCGGCGATCGCAAAGGTTCCGGTCCTCTCCGGGGTTGCTTCGAAGGAATCTTCTATTTCTGGTTGACTTGTCGACGGTGCCATGGCCCAAAGCGAATTGGAAATATGCTCTGCAAATCGTGATGTCAGTCTGACTGCTCTGTAGTAGTAACGTGCGTGAGAAGAAGGTCAGGTAGGAATTACATCAGGTAGGAATCTTTATCATTCAATGAGAGCAAGTCTCTCCGCCCCGTCTTGAAACATATTTTTGGATTGGTGTATCATCAGAACGCATGAAATGGGGAGAAGAGATTGAAGACTGACCTGTGTTCCGAGTCACCAGTGTGCATATGCGATAGCTCATGCACGCACATGCGGTGCACAGAGCATTTGGTGTCTGATCGTGTCCGGCGTGGACAAGGCCTCTTCACTTCCCGCTTGACCAGCTGAACCATCCACTCGACGATTTGGAATCGTGCACGGGTTCTGGATGAATGCTAGGCTCGGAAGCAGCAGTGGTGGCCACCTGTATGGTCTCCTTCTGCAATGCCTTCTGCGCCTCCACGGTCTCTGCCTTGGGCTTCAACTCGAACACCCAAGTCGTGCCAAGATGATGTCGCCTCTCCTTGACCACCTCAAGACCAGTCTTCTCAGCAGCTTCGCCAACAATGTCTCCAATCTCACGGTTGAACCAGCATCCGTGTATCTCAGCGTGCTTCTCGGCCGCGTTGTCTAAGACCCTGTTGAGCCACTGCTGGTAGCTCCTGCCATGCTCCAGCAACATGACCCTCGCCTCCGGGTTGCTCGTGTCCAAATACTGCACCATGTTCTCCAGCAACTCCACCGGCGAAGGCGTGCTACAAAGTCCCATTGTCTGAATAACAGTATCGTACTTCTTCGGAGGTTGCGTTGGTGTCAATGGCATCTTCTCCAGAGCGCTGGCAGACAAAAAGCGCACTTCGAGCTTCGGATCCATCTCTTTCCCTCCAAACCACGAACCTTTGGATTCGCGGTACAGAGCGATCCACTTTTTCTTGCATACCTCCACCATCTGCGGACTCAGATCTACGAGTGTCAGACTCTTCACCTGGCCGCCAGGCTTGACATCGTAGTAGCCCAAGTTGCGCCCGGTCCCGCAACTGACTTCCAGGACGTGCCCTTTGCATTGGCTGGCGAGCTTCGCGCGTTGGGTATTGATGCCCATCAGCCATTCCGAGAATCCGACTTCGCTGTCAAAACTGTCGGCAGTATCGTCATATCTGCCAGCGACATCTTTCTGTTCCGAGAGGGAGAGGATTTTCGGGTTCTTGCATGGTTTACTGGCGGCGAGGTAGATCTGAAGACTGTAGAAGCCCAGTACGGTGCCCATCACCGCAGTGACTATCCATGCTGAGGTTGGCACTCCGCCTTGGGGTCTTGGTGGCGTCTGGTCCTCTTTGGGAGGGACATAGTCTTGGGGTATTCGTTGAAGTTGCGTTGCTGGAGCTCGCTGAGACGCGTATCGGGTGTGTGGGATGAAGAAGGAAGGCTTCACGCCTTTCGCGTTCCTGCTGGCTACATTGCGTAAGCCAACAATGGGCTGCATCGGCCACAGTAAACCAACTGTTGGTCGATGGCAGGGCTCAACGACGATCGCTAATCGCATTCGAGGTAGAGGAACGAAAGATGAAGTCGAGATCCAAGAACTTCAAACCACAGGGCGCAGGACTTGGCGATTTTCGGCCCGGCGAAATCCTCGAAGATCCGCTTTTGATGGCACGACACATTGCATATCTAAAGCCTTCATTTTCCGATAGCCATTCTAGTCCTTCTCGTAAGTGTCCTTCCTGTCTGTATCCAGATCTGCATCGTCTGCTTTCATTGATCAATCATGGAGCGCGTTCGTAACATCCTCTCCCACTTCTCGGCTGGAGCTACATCACAGAGGGCAGCTATACCAACAGAGGTCATCATAGTTGGATCTGGAGTCTTCGGTTTAGGAACTGCGTATGAATTGGCCAAAAGAGAAGATTTCAAGAATACGAAGATCACGGTCTTGGAACGAGTGGACTTCCCGGCTCAGGATGGCTCTTCAATCGACTCGTCCCGCATCATTCGCGCAGACTACGCAGATCTTGCATATGCCAGGTTGATGGGAGAGGCAATGCCGCATTGGAAAGGCGATTTCGGAGAAGAGGGCCGTTTCACTCAATCTGGCCTCGCCATCATCGGCCAACCCAAGGAGGGCGAATCCGGCGCAGAGAACTTCTTGAAAGAGGCTCTGGCCAATGTCACTAAACTCGGCCTCAAAGTCGGCAAGGAGATCACGGTAATCGACAACGAAGAAACCGCTCGAAAAGTCATGGGCACCACCGGCGGCATGGTAGGAACGCACGGCTACGTAAACTGGACATCCGGCTGGGCCCACGCAGAAGACGGCATCAAATACATGCGCAAAAAAGTCGAAGCCCTCAACCGAGTCAACTTCCGCACAGCAGAAGTCAAGCGTCTCCTCTTCTCCCAAGACTCCACCAACGTCTCCGGCGTCGAACTGGTCTCCGGCGAACACCTCACCGCCGACCTCACAATCCTCGCAACAGGAGCCTGGACACCCAAACTCATCGACCTCCGAGGCGTAGCTTCCGCCACAGGCCAAGTCCTCACTTACATCGACATAACCTCCGAAGAAGAACGCGCTCTCTCCCAACCCGGCCAACCCGTAATCCTCTGCGAAAACGACGGAATGTTCATAATCCCACCCCGAAACCGGCAACTCAAAATCGCCCGTCACGGATACGGCTATGCCAACCCCGTCACAATCCCTCATCCCGAAAAACCCGGCGAAACAATCACAGTCTCCCTCCCAAAAACAAAACTCTCCCACCCAGATATGTCCATCCCACCCGAAGGCGAAGCAGCCTGCCGCCAATTTCTCCAAGCATGCATTCCGTCTTTGGGTGACCGCCCTTTCACATCAACCCGTCTCTGCTGGTACACAGACACTCCCTCAGGCGACTGGTTGATAACCTACCACCCCAAATACAGCGGCCTCTTCCTCGCGACCGGCGGCTCAGGACACGGGTATAAATTCCTCCCAACCATCGGAGAGAGAATCGTAGATGTTATAATGGGTGTTGATCGGGATGAACTGGGGAAGGAATTGAGGGGAAGGTGGAAGTGGCCTGAGAAGAAATTTCATCAGGATCAGGTTTGGACGGATGATTGGAGGGGGGAGGGGGTGAAGGGGTTGGTTTTGGAGGAGGAGATGAAGAAAAGCGCGTAGAAAAGGTGTGGATGGGTTTTAGGTATCGTGTAGGTGTTGGGCGTATAGGTGCATGGCGAGCAGGGAGCATATGATTGCGATGTATATATGCGTTCAAGTCTCTCTCATGCGTTGGTGGATGATGACCTCCTCCAGCCTACCGCTTCTCAACCTTGATGCAGCATGGAAAAGCTACACAAGGTATGCGAGAGCGACAGGACGATGGAAGTTTACTGCATGCAATACAGCACAGGCAAGACAGCGAGGCAAGGCACTGATACGACAAGATCAATTCAGTAAGAGTGTGGCATTGGTGCACTACCTTGAGCCATTCTCTACTCTCTTTCTCTTCTGCGTTTCATCGGCTGGATATCCTCATGCATTGCCAATGCCTTTCGCAGCAGTCTAGCATTTGCCACAATTTCCGCCCTTGCTCTCTCTCGTGTCGTCAATCTCAGTAGAAGCTCACTCTAATAGTGCTGTGAGCTTTCCTTTGGGTGTCGCGCCCAGTGGCTGGCTGTCTTTCTTTTGCCAGCGCAAGCGCGCGTGTCTAATCCGTGAAGTGTAAAGAAGTTCCGATTAGAATCCAGTAGGAGTTGTTGAGTTTGGAACGCCGTGGAACACCTCGCCATGCAATCAAAAGCCAAAGTAGTAAAGGTATGCTCTGGTGATGAGCCGATGTTCATCGCAGCGACTGTGAGAAGTTGAAGCCAGTCGTAGGATATATTGAACGAACGGCGGATGTCATCCAGAAAAGGTGAGGTCGGCATCGGACCTCGAATAGATGTTTGTTGGTACAAGTAAGACCCGTAATACTGATACAGGATGCCGTTGTTGGTAGTAATTAGGTCTTGCGGAAGTCGGAGAGCACAGGGTAGATGAGCTCAAACGCCTGGTAGATCTCCTCGCGAACCTTGGCGCCGGTGAGCACAATCTTGCCGGAGACGAAGATGAGAAGCACAATCTTCGGCTTCATCATGCGGTAGATTAGACCAGGGAAGAGCTCAGGCTCGTAGGATGAGAACATGTGATGACGGCTTGCAAGACCCTCAAGTCGGATAGGGAACTTGATGTCGCAAGAGCCGACGATGTTCTGGATCTTGAAGTCCGTGAATTTGCTGGGACATGTCAGTAAAGGTGAAGAAATGAAAGAGATGGAGAGAAGACCTACGCATTGAAGCCCAACTTCTGGATAATGCGGGCATACTTGCGGCTAGCAAGCTTGCTGTCATCCTCGGACTTCGCACCAGTGACGACCATCTTGCCTGAGGCAAAGATGAGAGCGGTGGTCTTGGGTTCACGGATACGCATGATCAATACAGAAGTCAGCACATGAAGCAAGACAGGTGACAAGCTCAGTCTGCACTTACCACGGCCGCAAATCGCTTGGGGTTGTACTCGGCGTTACGCGCGTGAAGCGCGATGGTCTTCAGGTCGAGGCGACAGTCGAGGTTGACCGTCGCCACAATGTTCTGAAGTGTTGGCACGATGCCACTCACACCCGTGTTCGCTTGCCCTGGTGTCGCGGCGGGAGTCGCGGGAGTCACCCCGTTGCCTTGCGAGGCGTTGCCTCCTTGCTGTTGACCGTTCGTGCCATTCTTGCTCGACTGCCCGGCGTCTGATGATGGCGGCGTCAGGTGGCCAGCGGCGCCAGGGAAGGACAGCGACGCGGGCGCAGTGAACTGCTTGGCCTCGGCCGCCGTGCTAGGGTGGGTCATGTACGCTTGAGCCTCCATGATTGCCCAGTGTTTGCGCTCACTGATGGTTCAGTTGAGGCGCGCGATTATTGCGGTCGCGGTAGTATTGCGCGACGTCGCGAGTCGGTGATAAGTGATGATGGAAGGTGATGGAGTGCAGCCGTGTGAGGATCTGTGGCGCGTCGGACCCAGAGCAGACTAGTCAAAGTGTCTGAGCAGATGCGCTCGCGGTGAGGAGTGCGGCGCGGTGTCGCAAGTGTGGTCGCTGATGTCGCGGAGTGATCGCAAGGATGGCGCCGACCAGCAGATCCTTCCTCGCAGTGTGTGGTGGTGGTTGGTAGATGTAGTGTCGAGGTTGGAAGTTGAAGTTCGGCGTTCAAGTAGGTCGCAGCTTGGCCTTGGCACGTGCTTGCTTTGCGATCACGGGCGCAACTTCTTCACACGCGGCAGCGCAAGTGAAGTTCCAAAGAGTGACAGCGGAACTGAGAAAAGTGAGTCTTTCGACTGGATGCGATATGGGATTCCTCAATAGTACGGCTGCTATGGAGTGTGAGATGAGGTGGGCCGACGAGGTGCGAGTTCGTGGCTGCGAGGTAGAAGGGTCGGCGGTCGGGACTTCAGCGCGAAAAAGGCCTCCCGAAAAGTTGGGGGAAGGCACGCCCAATTTATAGCAGCGACCGTCCAGCGCGGCTGCCTTGCCAAGCCCAGGAAAAGGAGACCCCGCTAATCCGCTTGCGGCAAGCACCATGCAGAGACTTTGCACTTTTCTGCGCAGGGGGGCAACAACCTGACGTCGTTTCACGTCGCTCCTGCCTCACGACCGACCACCACGCACAGCATTCCTGCCTCGTCGCCGTCGCTACCACCGCCTGCACCTGCGAGCCACTTCATACTCGATATTGCGTGCGAAATACGCGATCAGAGACGCGCGAAATTCCCATCGGCACCAACGGAAATAAGCTTCTTGAGGCTGTTGCATGGAACAGCTTCTTACCGGTCGCGAACAGTGACTCATCGTTTTTGCTACACCTTTCATCCGCCTATCAACGCGACTGCGCGATTACAACACAAACGCAAGAGATGGCACGATGCATGGAACATGCAGAAGTATATTGCACGGCTTTTGGTCCGTTTGCGCGGTCAAAGAAAATGGACAAACAATGAAGACGCCAGCTGTTCGTTGTGCTTCTGAGCAGATTGTGGCGGCCAGCCGGGCGAAGCCCGCACGGCAGCGGCGAGGCAAAACGCGTCACCAGCGTGCACCCGACCAACTGGATGTCGCTGCAAGTAGGTTCCTCTGTGGTATTCCGCTCATCCCTACCACGCACATGTACCACTGTTGCACAGAAAAAATATTTTCTTCGCTGTATACTTTCTTATCTCTCGCTGTACTCTTCTCTGGGCACGCGATCTCTGCGCGCCGTCGCCGGCGAAGGATGGAAGCTGTGGTGGAGACGAGAGCCATCACATGCTGACGCGCTGCTGCTGAGATCTTCTGCCGCTAGCCATCTCTCCTCTCTGATTCGCTGATCTTGTCGCATGGCCGTGAGGCCGGCCTTCGTACCACCATCGCCCAGCGACACCAAACTCGAACACTTTTCCGCCATCACGACTTGCAAATCAAGATGTGTCACGCATCGCGAGAATGAAAACTTTGCACCATCAGGCCATGCTCAGCAGATGGTTGTTGAAGAGAATTTCATCCACGCCGGACGCCGAAGACAGCCTCAGAGCTTATCTTGCTTCGCAGACCGGCCACATTTATCGTAAGCACTCTAACGAGACAGCATTTTCCCAGCAGAGCCACATCACGACATGCGCGGTACTGCTATACCGGCGGGGAACACGTTCTGGTCTGGCCTTGCGCCTGTCGCAAGCTTTCCCTGGAGCAGCCGAGTTTCGAGAGGTGAAGTCGCCTGAGGATACCGTGGCGAAGGTCAGCCGGTACCAGCCGGACTGAGAAGATGAGACATAGACTCACCTCTCCGCACGCTCCACAGAATTGGAGGTGAGGTGAATGGTCGGACGAAGACGGACACCAGCGGCTGGTCTCTAAGGTACATGACTTTGACAGCTCTTGAACGAGGATTTCCATGGTACTGGACTTTACCAATGTCGCATTTGGCTGTACTTGCGCGGACGCTAATGGGAGGCCTCAGAGGAGGAGATCAAGAAGACAGTCTACCTGGCTCGTCGTATTAAATCTGGCTTGATCATCTACTGCTCTTCTACTACCTCGGGCATATTGGGCTACGCCTGCCAGACTCAGATCTCCACAACCTTTAATCTCTAGACTCGATACCACCGCAAGACAGCTGCGAAATAACATGAATCGCCCGGCGGTATCATGTTCTGTTGAAGCCGCTTCTGCCGCTTCTCCATCGTCCAACAACCGATGTAACGTCTGAACTCCGTTCTGGTCGCTATCGGAAAAGTCTAGCACAATAGGACAAGGACTGTCATTGAGAAGTACCACCATCATGCCTAGCGTCCAGCTCCTGTAGCTCCCTCTGCGTGCGGGTCTCATGGATATGCGGCCACTCGCCTGAGTCGAGCTCTTTCAGCTTTGGTCGACGGCAAGCCAGATCCGACTTGGCCTCCTCTGACGCCTCGTAAACGGCTTGTGGATTGTCGCTCTCCATTTCAGTCGGGTTTGGACTTGGGTTTGAATCTCCTTGCTGTTCTACTCGCTGGCTCCACCTTCGAGCATAGGATACAGCGACGGCCACTGCCAGGAGCAATGCGACTGCAGCGATCCCACCCACGATGTAACCTGCGACTGTGGCTCCGATCCAATTGTTTGAATGATCTGGTCTACTTGACCAACTGCTTGGCTGCACAGTAGTTGTGTATGAAGTTGCAGAGCTGGCTGTGGCTGTGGCAGCGGCCAGTGTCGAGGTAATACTCTCCCCCATCTCCGCGTGCAGAGAGCTCTCATTATTCGCATTCAATACTCGGAAGCCAGCTTGGTAGAACTGATGTTTGTTCGGCCTACAACAAATCGTCAGTAGGTCGCTACGGTGTTCATCATTTTGTCGATTCATCTCACCCATTCCAAAGCAGCCCCCCCCCCCAACCCCCCTCAATAACCCTA